>JAOTOL010001625.1:1632500-1805000 GCA_034440575.1 Imbricaverruca yamaguchii
CCACTGTGGCGGGCTAGGGTCGCAGAGCACGCCGTCCACTGCGGCGGACCGGGGTCGCGGAGTACACCTTCCACTGGGGTGGACCGGGGATGCTGAGTCCATTGCGGGGGATCAGGGCCATCAACAGGTCAAATTATATCATGTCATGGTAGTGGCGTACCTAGGATTTGCGATGGGGTGGGCAAACTGATTTGGAATTGTCGCACAGGCTCCAATTTTTTAAATAGTCCACTGCTCTATGTTTGTCAGTATGAAATAGCTCTATGTTTGTCAGTGAGATACTATTTTATTTTATTTATAAAGAATAATTACTGACCAACTTAGCTGCCCTGTCGATGGGGCCAAATCTGCCACCATCATTTCTGAATCACAGATTTCAACACGAACTCCCCGATCCTGTTCAAAGGATATTGTGTTCGTACCCCTTGATAAGTCACCCCACACTGCTGAAATTACACCGGTACAAATCCCAAAACAAAAATGTAAAATTTTCCGATTTCAGTCATTCCGATTACTGACGCAGGGTCGCTAAAACGCCAACAGTCGTGCACATGTACCTTGCGCACCTTGCGCACTCGGCGCATCCGCCACACTGCAGGCGCCTCTCCAGTTTCTGATAGGTCTCCAACGTTTTGCTAATTGCTGTCACATGATAGTCTTGTGCCATAATTGGCATGTGGATTTACTGGTATGGCGGCTCACTTAAAAAATTCGATAAATTCATTTCCATGTATTAGTTTTGTTCTTCCCACATTCTTCGGAATTTCTCCATATTTTAGAGAGCACCGGCTTACTTCTTATCGAGTTCAGATGTGTTTTGTGGGGCCACGCTGTGCTTGCAGAAGGGTATTTGTGATGCCTCGACTCAAATTGTTGGTACTACCGACGGAATTATGGGTCCAGTACGCGATATTTGTCGGCATCGTCGCGAGTTATCAGGCGTGTTGTAATTAGCTCCGCCCCAGCGTGATTTTGGTGGAATTAGATGCAAATTTTTGGGAGCCTGGTGTAAGTGTTACGGTGCCCGCTGCATTCACAGCCCGCTACGCGAATTCTGGGCCCCCGATGCGAATTTATGGTGCCCGGAGCGATTTTTGGGAACCGGCGCGATTCTTGGGAGCATACCCCTTCAGGATGGGGGGCAGCATTTTTCCCTTGGTACTCCACTGCGGCTGCTCAGCGTTGTTCTCCCGCAGCTGGCTCCATCGAGAGGAGAAAGGCCCTTCGGATAATTTTCTTTCGGGACCTATTCTGACTTGTTTCCGGTGTTCGGGTCGACTCGATAGAGTCCCCTTGTGATTTTTTGCGTCAGGTCTATTTTCTGTAAGCCCCCTGCAGAATATTTTTGGGCCCCAGTACAATTATTCGGGCTCGCGGTGCCTCGTTTTTTTTCGGTGCCCCAGCAGGATCTTTTCCGGGGTCCGACGCCTTCTTGTAAAACCAAAAAGTAAAACCAGCTCTTCATGAAGACAATTATGGTAGCTATGTGGTATTAACATATAAATCCTAAGCACAAATCAGAAAAAGGCATGAACGAGACTTGTTCAACCTACCAACTTTTTCATCTACTGTTCCTATACACTGCGCGAAATTGTATCACAAATGTCTTACCTCCGTTATATTTGTCGACCGCAACCGCAAATTTGAACTTGAGATTTTGTGATTCTGTAACTGAACATCATGGGTCTGTTCCCGTGGCTCCACTAACCTCCACATACCCCCACTGGTCGTTCCCGTCGCAAACCCAGTGGAGATTTTTCCTCCACCGACCTCCACCAGTGGAGCAAGAGCTACACCAGCTGAAGAGCAGGGTCCAATTGTGATTTTTTCCGTGGAGCTCCATCACGGAGCACTTGTTTCATATATTTGCACGAACACAACGTCCTCCTCCTTCATATGAATCTCATCTTCATCATAAATAGAATACCAGGATCATCCTTCGCAAAGGAAATACGAAATTATAACTTTGAACAATAATCGAAGTTACAGATGCAGACCACAAAGCATCCTTTTTGTGGCCTTTGATCAACGTCATTCGTCCTAAGGGGAAGATGTTGCTTTTCCGGCGTGATCCGCCGTAGTCCCCGTGCCGCAACTGCCGCAATGCGGCGCCAACTAAGATTCCACTCGAGTCCGACCGACGAGGTCGAGCGAGTTGAGATGATGAAAACCAGCATCTGGTAGATAAACGTCTCGGGGCCCAGGTAGCCCGGCGGGTCCAGACACCAGATTATATGCTGGACATTAATAAGCCAGGCTGCAACCAACCGCAAAACGGGGGAGACGATGCCCAGTGCTCAGCCGAGAGGAAATAGAGAGTGCTTTGTCCATCCCATAGGCGAAAAGAACATCTGTTCTCCCCGCAGTCCCTGAGGGCATCTACATTGCCATACATTAGGACAATTTCGGGACTGTATTATAAGGCATACTATGTACATTGTTCGATCATCTGACCAAACATTTGAGGACCAATTTGACCAATGGCACCAGATACAGCGCCATTGTATTTTGACAATGCAACACTGCGCCTTTCCCACTGTCATGGAACCATTGACCAAACAAATACAAAGGTACCACTCAGGAACAAAAACGACCTCTACTTTCGGCCCATTCACGAATGTTCCTCAGGTGCATGCGAGTAAACACCTATATTTAGTATTTAACCGACGGCCAATTCACTCGCTGTATTCTTCCTGCTTCCGGTGACGTTTCCGCGCGCACGAGAGCCGTGTGTTTTCGGTGTCATCGCCTGTAGCCGGGCCGTTCATTAGTGCGCCGTCCCGTGTGACTGCTGGACCCGGATTCGGGTCAGTAAAGCCGAGTCGCACGCGGGGCTGTCGGGAACATGGCCGCCTACTGTCGCGTCCCGGTGTGTCACGCGGTCACTGCCACGGCCCGGCATGAGACGGTGTCACTGCCACAGCCAGGTATGGGATGGTGTCACTGCCACGGCCCGGTATGGGACGTGGTCACTGTCACAGCTTGGTATAGGACGTGGTTACTGCCACAGCCTGGCATGGGACGTGGTCACTGCCATAACCCGGTATGTAACGTGCTCACTGCCATAGCCCGGTATAGCACGCGGTCACTGCCACAGCCTGGTATGGGACGTGGTCACTGACACAGCTCGGTATGGGACGTGGTTACTGCCACAGCTTGGTATAGGACGTGGTTACTGCCACAGCCTGGCATGGGACGTGGTCACTGCCATAACCCGGTATGTAACGTGCTCACTGCCATAGCCCGGTATAGCACGCGGTCACTGCCACAGCCTGGTATGGGACGTGGTCACTGACACAGCTCGGTATGGGACGTGGTCACTGTCACAGCTTGGTATAGGACGTGGTTACTGCCACAGCCTGGCATGGGACGTGGTCACTGCCATAACCCGGTATGTAACGTGCTCACTGCCATAGCCCGGTATAGCACGCGGTCACTGCCACAGCCTGGTATGGGACGATGTCACTGCCACAACCCGGTATGTAACGTGGTCACTGCCACGACCCGGTATGGAACGGTGTGTGTGTACTCGGACTTGAAGCTGCATAACATGGTATGCCACTATATGACGTCATATGGTTCATTCTGCCAGCTCAACATCGTCTGATGCACCGTGTGTGCGGATGTATCACGGTGTACAGCTGTATTCTGCAGTGTGCCACAGTGTGCCACATTATGCCACAGTGTGTCACATTATGCCATAGTGTGCCAAATGTGCCACAGTGTGCCACGCTGTGCCACGGTGTGCCACATTATGCCACAGTGTACCACATTGTGCCACAATGTGCCATAATGTGCCACTGTGTGCCACGCTGTGCCACGGTGTAGCGGCGGGGAAGGGGAGGGGGCGGAGACGGCACCGTTACACGAGACAGAGGAAGCCCCGGCGGCCGGCCGACATCGCCAGTCGCCAGTCGGCAGTGGACCTCGGTACGGCTCAACCCCGCAGTTCCGGCTCAAGCCCCAGCTCCAGCTCCAGCTCCAGCTCCACCTCCAGCACCAGCTCCAGCTCCAGCTCCAGCTCCAGCACAGCACCAGCTCCAGCTCCAGCACAGCTCCAGCTCCGGCACCAGCTACAGCACCAGCTCCAGCTCCAGCACCAGCTCCAGCTCCAGCTCCAGCTCCAGCTCCAGCTCCAACTCCAGCACCAGCTACAGCTCCACCTCCAGCACCAGCTCCAGCTCCAGCTCCAGCACCAGCTCCAGCTCCAGCTCCAGCTCCAGCACCAGCTCCAGCTCCAGTACCAGCACCAGCTACAGCACCAGCTCCAGCTCCAGCACCAGCTCCAGCTCCAACTCCAGCACCAGGTCAGACTCTGCTCCAGGCTGAGCTCGGTCACGTGACCGGACAGGTTAGGTCAGGCAGAACCGGTGCACTAAACACCAGAGAGTGTACAAACACCAGAGAGTGTCCAAACACCAGAGAGTGTCCCGCTGCTGGAGTGGCCAGGCGGCACGTGCTTGGCCTCCCAGGAACTGCTCGGATAAGTTGCAGGCTGAAAAGCGTAGTAAGCGTTTCAGGCATATGGGATTTGCTATCGTCAAACTGGGCTCGGCTTGTATTCATAAACGTACATCAAACGAAAGCAGTCAAAGAGGTACGGCATTTCAAACACGTGCGTCTGCACATCTCGAGCTTCAATTGCCAATATACAGTTTCGCTGAAGCTGCTGAGGCTGCTGAAGCTATTGCAAAAGTAAATTGGATCATAATCTGACACGCCAAGATGGATGTTCTGCATAGCTCGTGGCCTTCCACCGTCTACTGCCAGTTAGTCGGGGATTCATGGTGTCACCGACAGCGACGTAAGTAGTCCAGACATTGTCCAGTCAGCTGCAGTCCCGACACTGTCTAGTCAGCTGCAGTCCCGACACTGTCTAGTCAGCTGCAGTCCAGACATTGTCCAGCCAGCTGCAGTCCAGACATTGCCCAGCCAGCTGCAGTCCAGACATTGTCCAGCCAGCTGCGGTCCAGACATTGTCCAGCCAGCTGCAGTCCAGACATTGTCCAGCCAGCTGCAGTCCAGACATTGTCCAGCCAGCTGCGGTCCAGACATTGCCCAGTCAGCTGCAGTCACGACATTGTCTAGTCAGCTGCAGTCCAGACATTGCCCAGTCAGCTGCGGTCCAGACATTGTCAAGCCAGCTGCAGTCCAGACATTGTCCAGCCAGCTGCAGTCCAGACATTGTCCAGCCAGCTGCAGTCCAGACATTGTCCAGCCAGCTGCGGTCCAGACATTGTCCAGCCAGCTGCAGTCCAGACATTGTCCAGCCAGCTGCAGTCCAGACATTGTCTAGTCAGCTGCAGTCCAGACATTGTCCAGCCAGCTGCGGTCCAGACATTGTCCAGTCAGCTGCAGTCCAGACATTGTCCAGTCAGCTGCAGTCCAGACATTGTCTAGCCAACTGCAGTCCCGACATTGTCTAGCCAACTGCAGTCCAGACATTGTCCAGTCAGCTGCGGTCCAGACATTGTCCAGCCAGCTGCAGTCCAGACATTGTCCTGCCAGCTGCCGTCCAGACATTGTCCAGCCAGCTGCGGTCCAGACATTGCCAAGTTAACGACAGCTGCAGTCCCCCATCCCCACTCCCCATCCCCACTAGCCTGCTGCAGTCCAGACACTCACTCGGCTACCGCCATTTAAAGCTGAAACTACGAGCGGGAAATTTTGTTTGAAGAGGATAAGGCGTTCCGTCTTTAACGTGTGTAAAGCACCAATAAAACTAACTCTGAGTTGAATGAGTTTGCGCCATCGGCAAGTGTTCACGTATTCCCAGTTATGACGTCACAAAGCTGCCATATCGCTAACAGCTATGGACAGCTAATGGACAGTCCATACAACACCGAGGAGCACCATATAGCACCATACAGCGCCGAAGAGCACCATGACCTTGAGCACCATATGAGCACGTGATAATCACAACATTTTGGCTGTCATAATTCGCTCGCCAGATGGTGTTAGTACCTGTGGTAGTGGCATGCTTCCGCCCTGTACATATGAGCAGTGGACATTTGCTCCAAACGAACATGCAAAAAGTGGCGATTATCGTCGCTATCGTGTGGGCGTTCGTTGTAAGAGCATTCCTTTAGTGAGTCATTGCCTGTGCAAGGCTCATCGCTGGCAGATATTGTGAAGCAACTTTATCGGATGGGTACATCTGTCGATTCCGGAATAAAGTATTCCAAGTCTAGTACATGCGGTCTCAGAACGTAGCCGTGCGTCAATGGAAAAGTGGAATAGTTTGTGTCAGAAAGGGATGCAAGCAGAGGTAAAATTAGGTCAAGGAGTTTGGAGCACCCGGAAACCCACGATTCTAACACAAATTACACAGCCTCATCGGATGAAATTCTGATCGCATGGCTATTTTCCTGGACTAGTGCCGTTCAAAATTCCGAATAATTTTCGGTTACGATTATTCTTGCGAAGCCCAATAACATCACACCGGGCCCACAAAAGCGAGCCGGGACCAGGAAGCGTCAGGCAGGGATCCACAGAAACGACTAGGGCTTCAAAGCATTCATAAGAGGCTCCGAAAAATCGCGTCGGGCATATACAAATCGTGTCAAGGCCCCGACAACTCTCATCAGTACCTCGGAAACTCCCGCCTGCGCCTGTTGATATATCGTGCTGGGCCCCGGAAGATCGCACTGGGAGTGGAGCATCAAAAAAATCATCCAAGACCCAAATACAACGGGGCCACAAAAAACGCACCAAGACCATGAAAAAGATCGAGCACCCTCACACTCCCCCCACCCCCACCCCCAACGGAAGTCCCAGATAAACACAGGAGGCCTTAAAACAACACCGAGAGGTCGAAAACGTACCGGGTGTCTCACAAAGCGACAGGACCTTACAATATACGCTGGGGACCTAAGTCAGAACGCCGGGAGTCTTAAGGCTAACACGCCGGAAGAGAGCAAAACGCACAGGGCTCTCAAAACTCACCAGAGCTGCAAAGACAGCATGAGGGCTTCA
The DNA here is from genome assembly GCA_034440575.1 of Imbricaverruca yamaguchii. Lineage (NCBI taxonomy): Eukaryota > Metazoa > Arthropoda > Thecostraca > Neoverrucidae > Imbricaverruca > Imbricaverruca yamaguchii. The sequence goes on from JAOTOL010001625.1 coordinate 1,639,476, forward strand.
AAGACAGGATGTGACCGGCAAAAGGCGACCTGGTACTAAACAAAGTGAAGCTGGTAACTAAATCGAATCATCGGGCTTTAGAAAATACCCCGGTCCATTACACGCACCTTAGGTCCACAAAAAGCAGAACGACCCTATAAAATTCCCTAGTTTCACAAACGTGCCGAGGCCCTGCAAAGTTGCGCTGAGACTAAGGCATAGCAGTCGTTGATTAAAAAATGTAAGGAGCCCAGAAAAGGATGTCGAGCAAGCGCCTGCGCTCGGTAGTTAATCTGGGAACATATTTCATCAAAACAAGGAGGAACATCAAAGCTCAGCAGGGTATCCGGATTTCATTTCAACCGGTAAATGTGAGAAGATAAATTACCTTCGAATTGAGTCCATCATAAGTTTCCAGAAAGCTCCATACGAAGCATTCCATGACAGCACATTTGGCACAAGAGCCTCATATGACAGCAATTAGCAATACGAATGGCGCCTGACAGAAACCGCAGAATCGCACAAATTGTAGCTAATATGCCGATTGCGCAAGGTGGCTGTGCACGTGCACGGACATTGGCTTGGTGGTGATCGGCGTTATAGACTGAGGTCTGAAAGGAAAATAAATACATTCGGACGTGTTGCACAGGTATATTCGAACTAGTATGAGCTGACATCGAGAAATATCAGAAGAAAAGTTACTTAAACTGGGGAGGGGAGATGATTGAAATCCAGTGACTTAGAATCGATGGCGATAGATGAGTCCCCTCCACAGTAAACTTTAGAGTCAAAGTCAAAAAAGGAAAAAATTGGTCCCATCGAGAAATACAAAAATTAGTCGAAATTCGGTATTCAGTTTAAAAAAGGAAAATTGGGCCCATCGCAAATATAATGGTCGAAATTCGGTGACATCTTAAAAAAACTATGGGTAGGTGGCCTCAAACTTCGCTTGCCCCTGCCCACAGACCTCTTAGGCACCCACTTGTTTCAGAGATGTGTGACAGCTATACACTATGCAGGCATGCAAAGCAGAGTAGACCAAGTCCTCCAATGGCATTGATAACGACACATTTCCCACATCTGAATCGGCAACAGCGCCTCTCTTCCTCGTCCCCGATGGCCCCCGGCAGACCCTGACAGAATCTCAGCACCGGCGCTAAAATCTCCCCGGCGGATATATTTCCGGACCGGAAGGAACATCTCATCTCCTGCCCGGCGCCGACCCATGGCAACAGCGTCGGCCCCGACACCCGACTCGTCGGGCGGGCGAATCCGCCCGTCGCCCGGCGGCCGGCAGCTGCCACGCTGCAGCGGCTGCAGCTGCGGCGCGGCAGCTGCATCGATCGGCGGCAGCGGCGGCCGGCGCGCCGCGCGTGCAGCCACCGCCGGGGCGGAGGGAGAGAAAAACAGCGTGGCGCGCGCGCGCCGGCCGCCGACCGTGACCCAGCCGGCCCACATTCGGCCAGTTCTGGTGCCGACCGCAGCGGCCGGACGCCGCGGCCACCGCCAGAACTGGCCGCCCCCGATCAGGTCGGAGCCGGCCCCCGCCACCGTTAGACGGGCCCGGGTGGCGCCGCGGCCGGGCCGGGCCGGCTGTTATCGCCGCCGCCAGGGCAGGCCGGCGCGCTGAAAAATGAATGAGCCGGCCGCGCCTGAAGCCGACCTGGTGACATCTATTCTCGGAAACAGTGCCAATCTGTGTGTCTGCTGCGGTGCGCTATGGTCCATATGTGCGCTATGGTGTGCTATGGTCCATATGTGCGCTATGGTGTGCTATGGTCCATATGTGCGCTATGGTCTATATGTGCGCTCTGGTCCATATGTGCGCTATGGTGCGCTATGGTCCATATATACGCAATGGTGCGCTATGATCCATGTGTGTGCTGTTGTCCATATGTGCGCTATGGTCCATACGTGTGTTATGCTTCATGCGTGTGCTATGCTCCATATGTCTATACGTGTGCTATGGTCCATGTGGCGCTATGGTCCATATGTGCGCTATGGTCCATACGTGTGTTATGCTTCATGCGTGTGCTATGCTCCATATGTCTATACGTGTGCTATGCTCCATACGTGTGCTATGGTCCATGTGGCACTATGGTCCATATGTGCGCTATGGTACATATGGCGCTATGGTCCATATGTGCGCTATGGTCCATATGGCGCTATGGTCCATATGTGCGCTATGGTCCATATGTGCGCTATGGTGTGCTATGGTGTGCTATGGTCTATGTGTGCGCTATAGTGTGACATAGTTAAAATGTGTGTACACGGTGTGATGCATTATTAGTTGTATATATTATCACATTATGCATGTACATCATGCTTATTATCCATGTTTATGCTATGGTCTGCATGCTTGCCATGTTGTTTTATATGTGAGATGTGAATGTTATGGTGTGATATCGCCTGTGCGTGTACTGTGGTGTATTGTGGTGTATATGCGTGTTGTGGTATATTATGGTCTATGTGAGCTATGATACGTTATGATGTGCAATGGCGTATATGTTCGTTATGGTTCGCACGTGCACTATGGTGTGTTATGGTTTGCATGTGCACTATGGTATGCTATGGTCTCTATGTGCACTATGGTCCCTATGTGCGCTATGGTGTGCTATAGTCTGCATGTGTTTTATGGTGTGCTGTGGTCTGCATGCGTGGTGTGATGTATTCGATTTAATGGAGAGGGTGTAGCATGCAGACGGGATGCGGTGTATACATAAACTTCGCTTCCCACGGTTGTACGTGGCCGCTTCCTCCATATGGGAAACTCCCTGGAGCCCAAATCCTTTCAGTACGTCCCGACCACACCCGGATGTAATCAACGGTGTGGCTTCTGGCTCAATTCCCGGGTTAAGACCACTGAAACTCTGGGGATGGCCCCCTAATCGCCAGGAGAATGCAACGTCACCTATTTAGCATTACTGGTCAATTAAGAGCTTAAGACCTTGCTCGGCGCCAACAGCGTTTTGAACATTCTTCCTACATTCTTCTTCCTGACATTCATTCTGCCATACACAACACTCTTCATCCTAAGAAGTCGCACCTTCCCGCAATTATCCGGCACCCACTGTTCACGCCATCCCCATTCACGCCACAGCTCCGACATGAACATAGCTGGGAAGCAGGCTGCGCACCAACAAGGAGTCAAAGCCAGCATACCTGACGACTTAATGGGCTCCAAGGGAGCGGGCAACACTTGTCAGTATTCATTCTTCGCATCGTGGTCGTGCGCTTCGACACTTCCCTAGGTTTTGTATTGAGAGGATCAGACAATGCAGTTGCGACCGGCATCCACCGTACGGAGGCTCCCGGGGTCTCCTGTTGCATTCGAGGACCATCCGCTCTAGCCGGATCGAGCGCCGTAATGGATTCCAGAAGCACCTCAGTGGTGCTCAGGCACGCTTTAGCGGGCTTCAAATGGCCACTTAGACCTAATGAGTTCCTAACTCACCCGAGAGCGCTACAATGCGCGCCGGTGTCGAATATGTGACGTGACGTGAATCGAATACGTCACAAATATATGATAATTGCTCCGCGGTCGGAGGTGTCAGCGCCTCTTGTGAATTCCCACGACCTGCTGTGATCCACCGCGACCCCGGCCTCTCCCAGGTCAGTCATGCCTCCCTCGACACGCTTTCGGCTGGCGTCCGCGCTACGTCTGCCTGACCTCCGTGGCCCCGTGACCTATCGTGACCTCTGTGACCCCGTGACCTCTCGTGACCTCTGTGACCTATCGTGACCTCTCGTGACCCCCAGGTCAGCCATGTCTCCCTCGACACGCTGCCGGCTGGCGATGGCGGCGCTCCTGCTCGGCGTGCTGACGGCCCCCGCCGCCGGCGGCCGACAGAAGCGGTTCGTCTACTTCAACCACGACACGGACATGACGGTGGGCCTGCTGGTCGGCGTGCCCATCTCCGTCACGCTGCCCTCCCTGCTGCCGGGCCGCTCGTGGGGCCGCAGTCTGCAGGTGAGCCTCGCTGCTGCAGCCCGCAGACGGTCGCCGCCCCTGGCGACTGCCGACCCGTCCCCGAGTCACGAGCGGTGAGCTACTCTGGACACGGGCTGCGAGTCACCCTGCAGGCAGACTGTGTACTATCTTGGGACAGGCTGTGAGTTACCCTGGGGACATGCCATGAGTTACTCTGATGACAGGCTGTGAGTTTCTCTGGGGACTGACTGTGAGTTACGACGGGGACAGGCTGTGAGTTACTCTGATGATAGGCTGTGAGTTACCCTGGGGACAGGCTGTGAGTTACTCTGGGGCAGACTGTGAGCTACTCTGATGAGAGGCTGTGGGTTGCTTTGGGGACAGACCGTGAGTTACCATGGGGACAGGCTGTGAGTTGCTCTGATGACCGGCTATGAGTTACTCTGATGACAGGCTGTGAGTTATTCTGATGATAGACGGCGAGCCACCCTGTGGACAGGCTGTGAGTTGCTCTGATGGTTGGCTGTGAGTTATTCTGATCATAGGCTGTGAGTTGCTCTGAGGACAGGCTGTGGTTTGCAATGCTAGGCGGTGAGCTATCCCGGGGACCAGCTGTATGCTAACCTAGGAACAAGCCGTGAGTTGACATGGTGGCATTGAAACCGAACCAATACCGAACTGAAATTGTCCGCGGTCCCTCGATACGAGCGCGTCTTTGGCGTTTTCCCCAGACGTTAATCGGAAACCGAAGTTCTGAAGAGTTTGTTACAGACTGCAGGCCGTGGACTCGACCACTGGGACAGGCGCTAACTTGTTACGTAATGGAAAGTGGGGATGTTCTCGCCACTCCGGCGATAAATTTGTCCGTACCGCATCAATTGCAACTGATCAAAGGCGTGACCACATCATAGATACCTAGGTGGCGCTATTAATACCAACCGTTCTGCCGTTCAACCGCCAACCGTTCAGTGTTCAACCGCCAACCGTTCAGTGTTCAACTCCCGAGCGTTCAGTGTTCAACCGCCAACCGTTCAGTGTTCAACCGCAAACCGTTCAGTGTTCAACTGCCGAACGTGCAGTGTTCAACTGCCGAGCGTTCAGCGATCTTCGCACGCAACGCGCGTTGCTTGGCACAGATTGAGCCGCGGCCAGGACTTCAGTCCTACGGTCAGAGCTCCAGTCCTATGGCCCCAAGACTCTAGTCTAGCTCACCGCTCAGTCGGCGCTACATCGCAGATGTCACGTGTGTCCACTCCGCGACCGGTGGTCGGCTGACCACGCGGCCACCCTGTGACCGGTGGTCGGCTGACCACGCGGCCACCCTGTGACCGGGTGTCGGCTGACCATGCGGCCACCCTGTGACCGGTGGTCGGCTGACCACGCGGCCACCCTGTGACCGGGTGTCGGCTGACCACCGACCACCCTGTGACCGGTGGTCGGCTGACCACGCGGCCACTCTATGACCGGTGGTCGGCTGACCACGCGGCCACCCTGTGACCGGTGGTCGGCTGACCACGCGGCCACCCTGTGACCGGTGGTCGGCTGCCAGTCTGCGGTGCGAATGGTTCACGGCTCCGTGCCGCGGCGATGGCGTTATGGCGTGCGCTTTATCGCCGGCCGCCAGAAGGCCGGCCGACGTTGGGCCGCCAGCAGACGGCCGCCGCTGTAATGTTGCCGCCACACCGCTCATCCTCTCCAGAGTGGGTCGGCAGCGGTGGGTCCAGTGTGCGTCCAGTGTGGGTCCAGTGTGGGTCCAGTGTGGGTCCAGTGTGAGTACAGTGTGCGTCCAGTGTGGGTCCAGCGGTGGGTCCAGTTCCAGTGTGGGTCCAGTGTGTGTCCAGTGTGCGTTCAGTGTGGGTCCAGTGTGGGTCCAGTGTGGGTCCAGTGTGGGTCCAGTGTGCGTCATCAATGGTGGGTCGGCAGTGGTGGGTCAGCAGCGGTGGGTCCAGTGTGGGTCGGCAGCCGTGGGTCCAGTGTGGGTCGTGCGGCTGCCAGAAAGTGGCCATTGCCAGTCGATCAGACCGCAAACAGCCAGATGTGGCACAGCGCTGTGCCTGTGACACAGCGCTGTGGCTATGACACAGCGCTGTGGCTGTGACACAGCGCTGTGGCTATGACACAGCGCTGTGGCTATGACACAGCGCCGTGGCTGTGGCACAGCGCCGTGCGACGGTGCTCACAACTCTGAGCTGAGACGCTCGAAACGTCGTGTGCCTGACCTGCATGGATCCAGCCGGATCCAGGCCACCCAATGCTCGCGGTGTGTGGAGGTCCCAACCAAGGCACCCAACCTGCCGTGGTCCGTTTACTGTCCCAATACGCTTATCTGGAGCCAATTGCAGTATGCTGCGTGCAGTTGAACAGCAGATAGTTGAAGAATCCAGACTATGCATGATATATTTGCGTAGCGCACTGGAGTTAAATCTACCCCGAAGTCACCGGATAACAAGCATTGCACTGTTGCTGATGCAACATAACGAACTCTCCCGAGTGGCCAGAACTTGACTAAACTTCGCCTCGTCGAACACACTCATCGACCTAATCGAAATCAGTTTGCTCCCCGAGGCAGTTGTGAGACCGATTCTTGTGTCGGAGGAGGCGCCGGATCCCGTGTGTGGTCCTCGGCGTTGTGTATTTAGTTTAAAGTACATCTACGCAACTGCTGGCTATTGATGCACGGGATGGAGGTAAATAAATCAGCTGACCGCAGTGTGTTGGGAGCAAAGGACGTAGGAATTAGGGAAGTTGCAGTCTAGAGTACTGCGGCCAGTCGGCACGGACTCAATAGACTGCAACACGGATAAGGGCGCAAGGTCAGGGGTACAAGGTCAATGAATGGAAGGATAGTCAAATATTAAGGACAAGGTAGTGATGTTCGTCTGCACAAATTGTACGATAAAACAAAAGCAATGGTGAGTGGTGGCGTGCTTGACCAGATTCGTTCGGACGCTATCGTGGTACCTACCTGTTTCACTCTGTTCCTGTCGTACTCAATCTAACATGCATTGAGCTGTTTAATTTCTTAATTGCATATTTTCTAGATGCTGAAAGTTCTTCTCCGTGGCAATACAGTTTTCAGGTTCATTACAACAATAGACCACAAGGCTGCAAAATCCGAATACTTTGTTCGTCATGCCGCTCTTGGTCTCTTCTTTGCCATCTAAGTATAACTGAATCACATATAAATTGAAACCAAACACTCACAGGGTTCGATTGGTGTAATTGCAATTAAAATTAGGCGTGAGTACAGCACAGAGTAAAAAGCAAGCCTACCGAGTATAAACTTTCTACCTGATTTAATTCTGCCGAAAACGGTTACTTTTCTAGAGCAATAGATATATGTATGTCCATGCCGAACCCCTGACTATACTGATCCTCGGATATCTGAGGTATGGCTGGCAGCGTACACCACACAGCACCACACCACACCACACCACACCACACAACACCATACTACACTGCACCACACCACACCACACCACATCACACAACACCATACTACACTGCACCACACCACACCACACCACACCACATCACACAACACCACACCACACCACACAACACCATACTGCACTGCACCACACCACACCACACACCACACCACACCACACCACACCACACCACACCACACCACACCACACCACACCACACCACACCACACCACACCACACCACACCACACCACATCACACAACACCACATCACACCACACCACACCACACCATACTACACTGCACCACACCAAACCACACCACCCCACACACCACACCACACCACACCACACCACACCACACCACACCACACCACACACACACACCACACCACACCACATCACATCACACAACACCACACCACATCACACCACATCACACAACACCACACCACACAACACCATACTACACTGCACCACACCACACCACACCACACCACACCACACCACACCACACCACACCACACCACACCACACCACACCACACCACATCACACAACACCACACCACACCACACCACATCACACAACACCACACCACACAACACCATACTACACTGCACCACACCACACCACACCATACTACACCACACCACACCACACCACACCACACCACAACACACCACACCGCACCGAATTGGGAGGGTGCTGGGAGCTGCCGGTGATGTCAGGTGTTACCGACTGAAAAGCCGTCCTTGGCGGTGAAGCTTGGCACTTCTGGCCGAACGGCCAAGGTGCAGTATACCGAGATCTGGGCAGGATCGGGACCGAAACAGGCGAGAAGCTTGCCAGGCGTACACAAATCCGGGTGCTCGACCTTCTGGGCCGCGGGGGAAACACTGGGAAGCGAGCCACATCACGGGCCCGCCAACTAATCCTGACCGTGACGTATGCAGACGCCGGTAGCCTGTCGTCGTCTGGGCGGTGGCAGACGGCCGACATTTCGCAGGGTACAACTACCCATCAGCACGGCACGCGGTTGGTAGTCGGCGACGCCGACTGTAGAAGCCGAAGCGTGTCGTACCAGCCCGCGGCGATGTCGGTCTAATTTCATTCATGAGCCGGACGGCCTGCTGCCGTCCAGTTGCCAGGTGGGCCGACTCCGTGATTCCGCTCGAGTGACTTGATTGTGTCATGTCCTGCGGCGCTTTGTGGAACTGATCGATCGACGCGCGAATTGGCTCAAATTCGCCGAATGATTGCGCGCGAGTGGAAGCCCGACAGGGCCTGAGACTGGCTCCAGGGAGCGTTGTCTATCAGACGGACGTCAACTCGCGGCCGCGGGCCCCTTCCTCAGCGCATCTAGGACGTTCGCGCGTCTGTGCCGACGACTATTGCTATGTGCGTGGACTTCTTCGCAAGCATCGCGCGCGTTGAGAGTGGCCAGCTTCATTTGACCGTCTGCTCAGAATTGAATGACGTCACAGTCGGCGCAGCATCCGCCGGCGAAGTGATTCGGATGGCTGATGACCGTCGGCTTCGTCTCGCGAGACTCGAAGATGGTGGGCGATTGGCCAGGGCTGACGTGACTAATTGGCCGAGGCTGACGTGACTAATTGGTCAGAGGCTCGCGTGCCCGACTGATTGGGCCCATCTGATGTGCGCTGGCCAGCTGATTGGGGCGCATCGTCAGCTGACTCGTTAGACCCGCCCCCCGACCTGGAGCCGGGGCGGGCCGATCCGATGATCTTTTGTACCGTGTGCACGGAGTAGATCCGCCTTTTGTACCGTGTGCACGGAGTAGATCCGCCTTTTGTACCATGTGCACGGAGTAGATCCGCCTTTTGTACCGTGTGCACGGGAGTAGACCCGCCTTTTGTACCGTGTGCACGGGAGTAGACCCGCCTTTTGTACCATGTGCACGGGAGTAGACCCGCCCTTTGTACCGTGTGCACGGGAGTAGACCCGCCTTTTGTACCGTGTGCACGGGAGTAAACCCGCCCTTTGTACCGTGTGCACTGGAGCAGACCCGCCTTTTGTACCGCATACTACTGATGCTACAACACTAGTGTGGCTACGACCTAGCCGCTATGGAGGTCACACTGCTAGGAGAAACCCGTTACGACAAGGTAGCAGTGAATAATTATGGATGGTATGGAGAGCATATACATGAACATGACGTGTATGCCTTGTCGTGACTGACCATGAAGTGTGTATCGAGTCACGACTGACCTTTTTTACACGTGCGAAGCCCAACTAATATGGAATGTACAGTTAAAGTGTGACTCACACCCACATAATCGGCCGACAATAAAGCAGCACCTCATAACGGTCCACATGATGTTTCCGTCTTCACTTGTGTATGATTGTCGCAACACTTCGTAACACTTCGCATTGTGCACAATGTACCTATACGTAATATTGGCTTTCCATATCCCCATGTGTATGAACTTGATAAAAGGACTGTAAAGTACAGGTAATTAAATTCCTGACCTTACGTTATTTAATTCGGCTTCACTCATTTCGTTAATTAGAAAGCATTGCGGTTGCTATAGTTATCTGTATTAATTGTTAAAATTTGAATTAACATAAAGTATGAAAACCAGGACTTTTTGGCCCGCGTACGCGATCCCTATGAAATTCAAAGTATTCATATTTTGGTGCCAATGGATTTCCCATGGCTCCACTGATAAGATAGACCTGTGGAAGCGATAACTTGTCATAAAGCTAGCGAATGGAACATACCTAGTGCGTGCCTCTTGGTGGCATGCGAGTGCGACTTGATCGTCATTCGACCAGAGAAATTCCACAACTCCGTCACTGACACAATGTTCGGCTCCGAATCCGGAGACAAATTGCATGGGCATTTATATGCCTACCTCCTGCATGCGTATCGCCATCGCCCGTAGCCCACAACCAAGCCGTGTGACCCCGGCCGCACCGTCAGCCTGACGAGGTCAGCGGTGACCTTTGTCGTGAACGTGACCTTTTCGGCAGGACGGATTCATCCCCGTGGTAGAGGACGCTGAGGCCGACAGCAGCTTCCCCGAACAGGAGGATAAGCTGCAGATCTACTTCGCACATCTGCAGGTAACTGGGTCAAGGTGTCAGGGGTCACGGTGCCAGTATCACGCTCATCCCGCAGTGCGGCCGATGAGACACGAACGCGTGAGAAGAGGCGCAAGACGAAGAGCGGGCTGGAACAAAGACGACAGTTGATACTGAACAATCCGCCCGGGGCGACGCGCGCTGATTCGCATGAAAAGCGGTACGCCTTGTGGTGCATACCTCGAGCCAATCATCACCGTGGCATCCAACGGCAGACAGCCCGTATCCTGAGCCGAGATGAAATAAAAGCACCGTGTATTAGAGAGAGCATCAGTTGGCTCCTCGCTACATTTGGAGATTGGACCTTCATTAATGTACCCCGTTGAAAAGACCGTCAGTGCTATTAGCAGTACCATTTTCGCCTGTTGGTGATATTATCAGTGATATGCTCTGTGTCATTACTTAGGTGCAAGTGACATCATCAGTGACATTATTTAGCTATGAAGTAACACCATCTATCCATCAGTGACATTATCGACTTCACCCAGTCTGTTGTTCATGTTCATGTTGTTCGTTGTTGTTCATGCGTTCAAATGTAACGCACCAAACGTAGCAACGCTGTGAAATACCAACGGAAGTCCTATAAACCTATCGATTTCCTATGAAGTATAGCCGTACGTACCACAGCTTGCAGTTCAACTTGAAACTTTTGTTTTTTAGGAAAACCGGATATTTCATTTGACCTGGAAGGTCAACCATTAACCCAAGGTGTCAGAATTGGGTGTAAATTGTGATATCACGGACAGAGCATGCTCACTGAGCAGCTTTGTCCCGCTTCGCTTGGGCGTACGGTTTCATCACCAGTAAGCTGCACCACCATGCCTGGTGAAGGGGAAATACATTTGAATAATGATGATTGATCCAAATTTGGATGTGCATTCATCTCTAATTGTTTAATGCGAATCCGAAATATTTTACCACAGCATGTGCATGGCTTCAGCACAAGACTAAAGTCTAAAGAGCTGATTTTGAAGCGCCCATGAATAAGCAACACCCCTATGTTTGGTTGAATAGGCAAATTGCATTGTTCATGTCATGGATGGAGACCAGGTATAACATCCAGGTATCAAGGCGTGGTAGGAATCGGGACAGGGAATCACATCCAGGTATCAACGGCACGGTATAGATCAAGGTCAGGCATTACATCCAGGCATGAATGACATAATGACAGTACATAAATCGAGGTCACGTGTCAATGACGTAGTATCTATCACATCAGGATCATGGATCGAGACCATGCACCGCATCAAGGTATCAACGGCTTGGCATGAACCGGGACCAGGCCTAACATTCAGGCATCGATGACGTGATATGAATCGAGATCAAGCATCCACTGTGCCGTAGCGAAATGCGGTCGAACCATTGATGTCCGAGATGTGGAGGGTCGGTGGCTGCTCTCTCGGTGGGAGCCGCTCGCCAGCTGGGGAAGCCGTACAACAACAGCTCCGGCAGTTTGAACAAGCACTCGATCGCACCGCGTTACGACCCGGATGCACTCGAGCAATTCACAGCTGACCTGTAAAGTGCGCCGCAAGCTCCTGACCTGTGGATTGTGAACCCCTGACCTGTGGATTGTAAGCCCCTGATTGAAGTCGAACGCACCCACGGCGCGTCGGTGCGTTCTCTGTTAACTCTGTTGATTTTCCTCCTGGCTGCCGGGCCTCAGCGTGTTGTCTATTCAGCGGGGTGGTTAGCAATAACACGCGATGACCTGGCGCTGTTTTGGTCCGTCAGTGTGGCCGTGCCGCTGCCTGGCTCATTATGGCTGTTTTATTAACACTGTAGGGACCAGACTAAAACAAAGAAAAATACTCCGAGTTATTGTCGGGGTGGCTACATGGGTCAGGGTCCTATTGCTGAACAGAACTTGTTGCGGTAGCCGTGGTCCATGGTCCGTCACAGCTGATCCGTGAATTCCGGTTCAGCAGCATAGTTTTGACTGGGAGTTTGCCGTGCCAGCAATGTACCGACCCAGCCGCCCCAGTGCCGCGTCCCCGGCCTTATCGGGCCAGTTGCCAACCGACCTTTGCAACCAGTGAAGCGACTTGAACCTGCCTCGCCAGTACAGAGGAGACCGAAGCAAGCCAGCGCTCTGGCCAACTGGGATACCGGGGCGACTGAGATGTCAGCTGAACAGTTATAAGCTTACATATAACTGTCATCTGCAAGCTGATAAACGTATCGGCTATAAGCTTACCTACAACTGTCATGTGCACGGTGGCAAATGCATCCGCTATAAGCTTTCCTCGAATTTTCCACCTAAGTGCGAGCTGTCGCTGAGCGGCGCGTGAGTCGACAGCGCGTCGGGCTGGCCGTGAGGAGGCGTGGGGAGGTGTGGGGAGGCGTGGGGAGGCGTGAAGAGGCGTGGGGAGGCACGGGGAGGTGTGGGGAGGCGTGGGGAGGCGAGGGGAGGCGAGGGGAGGCGTGGGAGGCGTGGGAAGGCGTGGGGAGGCGTGGGGAGGCGTGGGGAGGCGTGGGGAGGCGTGGGGAGGCGTGGGAGGCGTGGGATATGTGGGGAGGCGTGGAAGGCGTGGGGAGACGTGGGGAGGCGTAGGGAGGCGCCCACCTCCCGGGGAAGTGCCAAACTGTCCTCCCTGCACGCTGAGATGTGATAGAACGCACATAGAAGAACGGCCACGGGACGTCCGCATGCCATCACAAGCCCTGCGCCTATCTAGGTACACCAAATGAGGGACTGGGGTCACGAACATCAACCATTGACCTCAAGGCGCTCTTTTCAACTGCGAGGTGCATGCGTGATGCAGCCAACAGGTCAGAGCCGGCGCATCAACGCGGGGATCGGTGGAGCAGGCACGTGAAGATCGCTTCCGAGTTCTCAGCGACAGACACCATTGATCCACTCCGAAGTAGATTGCTTCCATGCCCTGCCTGCAGGGCTGATATCCGTTATTTTGATTTTTGGTGCATCGTTCAAACCTTGATCACCTAGCGCATGTAGCAGCTGGATAGGTTAATGTGAAGCTCATTACAGAGCCCGGACGTCAGTGTTAGTACCAAGTGGACTACTGGGGCCCAGTGTGGACTACTCATGTGGACTCCCCAGTGGACTACTGGGGCCCAATGGCCCCAGTAGTCCACGTCTCCCTTCCCGCTCCTATCACTGTGCAATCTGAGCCAATTTCCCCGGTAATCACTCCTCCAGTGCTCGTAAATACCGTGCTTAGAGCGCCCCGAGACCACGCCACCGTGTATCAGGAGAAGAATCTCGGGCGCTTTTATGACGCATTCGACTGTCAGGCCGTATAGCGTCGCCAGCCGCTCCACGGCGATTGGCTGCCGGTGGACTGCCACCGTATATCAGCGGCGCCGTATTGCCAGCCTGGAGCGGTAGGCACAGGCAGCTCGACTGCGGGGGGGGGGCTCAGCTCGGCTGTGTGGGGGGGGCTCGGCTCGGCTGTGGGGGATGGGGGCTCGGCTCGGCTGTGGGGAGCCCTGGCTCGAGTGTGGGAGGCCTCGGATCGACTGTGGAGGAGGGGATGGAGGCGCCTCGCCTCGGCTCGGCTGTGGGGGGCGCGCCTCAGCTCGGCTGGGGGGGGGCGCCTCAGCTCGGCTGTGGGGGGGATTGGGGCTCGGCTCGGCTGTGGGGAGCCCTGGCTCGAGTGTGGGAGGCCTCGGATCGACTGTGGAGGAGGGGATGGCGGTGCCTCGGCTCGGCTGTGGGGGGGGGGAGGCTCTGCTCAGCTGTGGGGGCCCTGACTCGACTGGGGGGCGCCTCGGCTCGGCTATGGGGAGGCGCCTCTGCTCGACTGTCGGGGGGGGCGGCTCGACTGATGAGCGCATCACCGTCGGGGAAGCGCCGCATTGCCATTCTGGAATGGCCGGCACAGTCACCTTGAGTTTTTTGTGTGTGTGTGTGTGTGTGTGTGTGTGTGTGTGTGTGTGTGTGTGTGTGTGTGTGGAGGTGTGGGGAGGGGGGGGGGCACGTCGGCTCGGCCGCGGCAGCGTGAGCAGCGCAGGCCGGACTGTCCTGGCTGTCGTCGGCGCCTGTGCTGCCGCCGGCGCCCACGTTTTCGCACGCCTTTCCGCTAGTCCGCGCACGTGCCAGTCGTACCTGACGGCCATACAGTCCGGCCGGCCGACGGCGTCCGGCTCGCCCGGCCGTCGGCGGCCGATATTGGCGCCGCTCCTGTCGCGCTGTGAGCGCCGGACCGACGCTTCAGGGCGCGCCGGCTGCCCGGCTCATCTCGTGCCCATCTCGCCGCCTCCTCGCCGGCCGTAAAGGCGGCCGGCGACACTTGTGGTGCACGGGCGCGTGAGCAATAGACCACGGCTCGCGATGGCGAGGCGAGCAGAGCAGGAGCAGAGCAGGGGCTCGCCTGGCAGATTTGGAACGGGGGACGGACAAGGGTAGGGGAGGGGCAAGGGCAGGGGGGGGGCAACGGCAGCGGGAGTGGAAAGGGCAGGGGGAGAGGAAAGCATAGGGGGAGGGGCAAGGGTATGGGGAGGGACGAGGGTAGGGGAAGGGACAAGGGAAGGGGAGGGGCAACGGCAGCGGGAGTGGCAAGGGTAGGGGGAGTGGCAAGGGTAGGGGGAGAGGCAAGGGTATGGGGAGGGACGAGGGTAGGAGAGGTGTGTCCATTTGCTACAGCGGAGGCCACCGGCACCGCCCGGTTGACTCTGGTCCCGCTAAAGCAATAGGACAGGTCCGTTAACTGCGGGGGCCCTCGCAGTCGGCATGGCAGACGGGCCCTAGTGCAGTGGGGTCGGGTGAGGGGAGGGGAGGACAGTGGAATTCCCAGCGTAGAAGAGCTTTCGCTTGAGACATATGGAGCTTTCTGGAAACATGCTATTTCAAAATTCCTGCTCCCAGTTCGAGATCTGTCCTACGCGCTCCGTGGGAGAGAGCTAGAGCCAAGGAATCGGCTGGATTTTAGGATTGAAATCTTCGGATCTTCAATCGTCGGTTTCAACAAGTTGGAAGTATATTCGAATATATTCTAGCCGTCTGTTCGATTATCTTGCCATTTCTGGCGCAATGGCATCCTTCCATCTTGAAGCCGACATAAAGGCATTTCATTGATGGGTTAAAATGCCTCTGAACATTTCTATTTGAGGAAGAATGTCTGCTTCCGTTATGTTTTGTGGTCCGAAACATGACGCAATTATTCAACGATCGTGTGGGACTCGCTTGGAAAAAATGGCATTCAAACCACTACAATTAAAACATTGAATATACGATTCTTAAAGTACCCGACAATGATGGTCAGTTGCGCCCAGAGACGCACATAGGGAGGCCTCAGCACCAAAAATTACACGAGATCAAACGATAACTTGTGAGATTTTCGCCACGTAAAACCCGAAACATTCGTCTCGCCTTGCATGCCGGTAGCTTTCTCTGGTTCATCGCATACATGGGGGTCTTGAACCGCTTTAGAAAATGCTCGCTGCGCCACTGGTTACATCCATTCTATCTGTGCATACTGCAAAGACTGTTCTGGCGTCACCTCTTCCCATGACATCAGAGTTGTTCGACCTATTGTCAGGTCATCAGCCAGGTGACGCGAGTGGGAGCAGAACACAGAGTAGCAGTGCTGTGAGGGAAGTTGCGTCAAATTCCAACTCTGCTTATATGGACTCTGATGGAGTACACGAGTGGTCATCGGACGTTTAAGTGGCATTTTCCGCAATATGTGTGGGCAGGGTGGTGCCGGTCGGTGTGGGCTGGGTGGTGCCGGTGCGTGTCCCCCAGGGCTGGGTGGTGTCGGCACGTGTCCCCAGGGCAGGGTGGTGCCGGTGCGTGTCCCCCAGGGCTGGGTGGTGTCGGCACGTGTCCCCAGGGCAGGGTGGTGCCGGTGCGTGACCCCCAGGGCAGGGTGGTGCCGGTGCGTGACCCCCAGGGCAGGGTGGTGCCGGTGCGTGTCCCCCAGGGCTGGGTGGTGCCGGTGCGTGTCCCCCAGGGCTGGGTGGTGCCGGTGCGTGTCCCCCAGGGCAGGGTGGTGCCGGTGCGTGTCCCCCAGGGCTGGGTGGTGCCGGTGCGTGTCCCCCAGGGCAGGGTGGGGCCGGCCCGTGTGAGCAGGGTGGTGCCGGTGCGTGTCCCCCAGGGCAGGGTGGTGCCGGTGTGTGTCCCCCAGGGCTGGGTGGTGCCGGTGCGTGTCCCCCAGGGCTGGGTGGTGCCGCCCGGTGTCCGGACCGGCAGCACGGCGGCTCCCGCCGACCTGGATCGATACTGGCCGGGTACTGTTGTCGCGCCGGTACCAATGTCCGCACCAATGTCTCACATCGCCGACTAATGGCTGCCCAGCGACCGTGGAACGCAGCCGCTGCCACTGCCGCTCCGCCACACATCCGTCAGCTAAAGCCCGCCACAGACCACCATCAGACCACTAACAGACCAGCAGAGGTGAGCCCAGCCCGTCCCCCTCCTTGCCACTCCACTACACCTGCATCAGCTAATTATTGCTACACACCACCAGCAGACCACCAACAAGAGCGACCCCAGCCCCCTGCTACTCTACCACACCTACGTCAGCGAATGCTCGCCACAAATCTCCACCAGACCACCTACAGACCATCAACGGAGGTGAGCGCAGCCTAGCCAGCCACTCCCTGCCAACCCACCACACCTCCACCACCTACTGACCGCCACAGACCACCAGCAGACCACTAACAGACCAGCAGAGGTGAGCCCAGCCCGTCCCCCTCCATGCCTCTCCACTACACCTGCATCAGCTAATTATTGCTACACACCATCAGCAGGCCACCAACAAGAGCGACCTCAGCCCCCTGCTACTCTACCACACCTACATCAGCTGATGCTCGCCATAAATATCCACCAGACCAGCTACAGACCACCAACAGAGGTGAACGCAGCCTAGCCAGCTACTCCCAGCCAACCCACCACACCTCCACCACCTACTGACCGCCACAGACCACCAGCAGACCACCAATAGGCCACCAACAGACCACCAACAGGAGCGAGCCCAGACTAACCGACCGTCACACACTGCTCGTCCGTCAGCTGCGACACCAGCCACGCATTATTGAGCGTCACCCAAGCTATATTAACTACGTAGCATTTGGCGCATGGCGAGTCATGAAAGGGTCACCTCAAACTTGCCATCAGCATGAAAAGGCAGATGTCCTTCAACTTCATGAAAACTAAAATGTCAGCAACGGCGTGAACACTCCAATTTCCTCCAACTTCGGAAGACTCGATGAGTGCGGGCGAAGCTGGAGAAACGTCACTCCACGGACGTGAGCGGCATTCTACATTTGTCTGCGATAGTGCGCCGACCTGAAGGCATTCATGCTGCCGCTAGTTTGGCTGACAAATGTCGCACTGGAGTGTGGGCGGCTTGCGGACGAGAAGGCGGTGCTGATGAGGCGGATGACGTCACTGGTATCGCAGCCTGCAGGGCGGAACTTGGCCATACTTTGTCAAAATTCGGTGGCATTCGAAGGAGCTTGATTGGCGCCTAATATCGATTCCGGCGTGTTCAGTAACTGGAATTTGTATCAGCTGACACCCAATGCACACAATGCGTACAATGGCGGGCATCGAGAGGCATGCTACTCAAGGCCAGTGAAGCTGTCATAAGCTAATATAGAATTAACTAGAGAAAGCGCCTGCTGTCCCGGCCAAGACGGCAACAGCTCGTTATGATCGTCCCCCGGGTACGCCACGGACCAAAGCTGCACAGAAAGCCGCATCCACACCGCCACCCTCGCCTCAGCGGCTTTTCAGTGCCGGACAGCTTTTCACTGTTGGGCGGCTTTTCACTGTCGGGCGGCTTTTCAGTACCAGCGACTTTTCACTGTCGGGCGGCTTTTCAGTGCCGGGCGGCTTTTCATTGAACCACTGGTCGGGCACAGTATACCAGAGTATATTTGACGAGCGATGCATTCGTCCAGGGCCCAGCGATATCGCGCCAAAACGTGCCGGAGCGTAATGCCGACATTTTGCCTGCCAGTATGTGACACCTAAGCGGGTCATCTCGACCGACGCGCATTCCAGATGCGAGCGTGCCACCGCACACTTCGCACAAAGAAGCCACACCCACACAGCGGCTCCGAACAAGGCACGACTGGCGTGACGGACATGACAGGCATGACGTGACATGTGACGGACATGACGTGACATGTGACGGACATGATGTGACATGTGACGGACATGATGTGACATATGACGGACATGATGTGACATGTGACGGACATGATGTGACATGTTACGGACATGATGTGACATGTGACGGACATGACGTGACATGTGACGGAAATGATGTGACATGTGACAGACATGACGTGACATGTGACGGACATGGCGTAACATGTGACGGACATGACGTGACATATGACGGACATGATGTGACATGTGACAGACATGACGTGACATGTGACGGAAATGATGTGACATGTGACAGACATGACGTGACATGTGACGGACATGGCGTAACATGTGACGGACATGACGTGACATATGACGGACATGATGTGACATGTGACGGACATGAAGTGACATGTGACGGACATGATGTGACATGTGACGGACGTGACGTGACATGTGACAGACATGCTGTAGCATGTAACGGACATGATGTGACAAGTGACGGACGTGACGTGACATGTACCGGACGTGACGTGACATGTGAGGGACGTGACGTGGCATGTGAGGGACGTAGCGTGACAGCCTTCACTGTCAGACCGAGTGTGGTCGGCGGCGTGGCTTGTTTGCCTTGTGACGAGTGAGAGAGCATCGTTGCGTGCACACCCTCGCCGCCCTGGTGAGGACGGTGCTTAAGATCGGGGCGGTTAGGCGATCGAATGTCGTCCGATTCCCGCGGTCCATGTGAGGCCGTCAACCGCCAATATCCGAGCCACTCGCAACCAATATCTAATCTGCCAACGGCCAACATACAAACTGCCGACAATCAACGTGTTAGCCGCCAACAATCAAGATCCAAACTGCTTACAGCCAATATCCCACCCGACAACACTATATGGTCTATGCAGTCGACGAGCCCCCAATCTACTATGCCAGCCGACAGCAACCGATATCACAGCCGATAAAATCAGATATCCCAGCCGCCAACAATCAATGTCTGAGCTGTCAGCAGCCAATATCCGAACCGACAACAATCAGTATCCCAGCCGATGACCAATATCCCAGCCGACAACAACCAATATTCCGCCCGCCAACAACCAATATCCCGGCCGCCAGCAGCCAACACCCCAGCGGCCTGCAGCCAACACCCCAACACGTAACTGTCACGTCAGCTGTCGGCGCCACCATCCAGCGCGGCACTGGGCGGAATATCGCGCCAACTTGCCGGCAGGTTTTGATCACACCACCCCACCGGGGGAGCATCGCAGCATCACATCACCACTTGCACCGTGCCACGTCAATAAGGCGGCGTGCGCGCCGTGCCTGCAACGGCGGCCTGCTGATGCGACAGCCACCGATCCCCGGGGATGTCCTGCCGGCAGGAGCCCGCAGCTGCCGACGAGTTAACGTCAACTTAGCACGCGTGCCGGCCGATGATGGAGCGTTCCCGGCAAGCCCCGCCGTAATAACCACCATGCGTCACCGCGCCACGGCGACTTTAGCGCTTGTGAACTCTCAGAATAATGGACAACACCGTTGTCGCAGACATGTTTGACGATGTTCTAGGGGTACAAAATGAAACAACATGCCCTGTTAGAACCGTCATATGTACCGTATCCTTCCAATGTCTGACATAATGGAAGACAACTGATACAACGTGATTCAGAGGTTTGGTGTAACTTGATGACAATACGACTTCAAAGTATAGCTGAAAACATCTGATAAGCATGCGCAATAATGTGATTTGCACGCAGTGGTCCACAGGAAACCTTAACACGATACGAACTCAACCCAGTCTGTCCGCCACGCCACCCACTTGTGACATGACCTGACCTGACCTGTCCGATACTGGGCAGATCCCTGGGGACCCTTGTCGGCAACGAATCCTGTCCCGCAATACATGCCCCGACCTGACCCGTCCGATACTGGGAAGATACCCGATAATTTGTGTCAGCGTCAGATCCTCCGTGCTGGGCAGATTTCAGAGTGGCCGTATCAGTAACGAATCCTGTGCTACATGACATGACCTGACCTGACCCGTCCGATGCCGGACAGATCCCCGAGGGGCCGTGCCAGCAGCGAATTTTGCGCTGCATGAAATGACCTGACCTGACCCGTCCAATGACGGACAGATCCCGGAGGGGTCGCGTCATCAACGAATCCTGTGCTGCATGACATGACATGACCGGTCTGATGCCGGGCAGATCCCGAAGGGGCCGCGTCATCAACGAATCCTGCGCTGCATGACCTGACCTGATCTGGCCCGTCCGATGCCGGACAGATCCCCGAGGGCCCGGGCCAGCAGCGAATCCTGTGCTGCATGACATGACATGACCTGACCCGTCCGACGCCCGACAGATCCCGGAGGGGCCGTGCCAGCAGCGCATCCTGTGCGAGATCGCCGCCAGCCCGGAGGAGTACTTCCCGGCGTCAGAGATCCTGCTGAAGGAGCTGGATCTGGGCGCCGGCGCGGTCCTGCTGTCGCCCGACTCCCGTCTCAGTCGCATGCTCACCGCCTCCAAGGTGGGCTTCAACGGTGGCGCGCGCGAGTGCCGGCGCAGCTACCCGGCCTGCCCGCTGGGCGCCGACGACGCCCTGAGCAGCTTCGGCCTCAAGGTGTGGCAGTACCTGGCGTCCAAGCTGAACATCACCTTCAAGAACTAACCGGCGAGCGACCAGACCGGGCCGGCCGGCCGGCAGACGCGGCCAGACTGGAGACGCTCGGTGTGCGCCGAGGGAAGCTCGAGCGGCTGACGTGGGTGTGCCGTGCACCCCCCCTCCGGGCAGGTCGCTGGCCGTTCCTGCCGTCTGCGCGATGGTCCGCACGGACGGCGGAGTCGGCGGCTGGTCGGGACCGTCGGGATCCGACCGCGGGTCCGCCGACCCCTGCGGCCCTCACAACTCGCCCACCAGCGCGCCGAGAAAGCCACACGACTGCACGGCCGGGCACAAGACCAAGCACGGCAGGACAACGCATGTACAAAGGCGGCACGTGATGGCCATCCGAATGAGCCTTGCCTTCGGCTATCATTTGTACGTGTGGGCAAGTGGCAGTGAGGGAGTTGTGTTCAGTTGTTATTTATACGCACGTGACATGCCAGTGAGCCGTGTACATGATATATTTATTAAGTGTGTTGTTAAACGCGTTGTTTTGTTATTTTCTAGACGGGCGGAGTTCTATAACTGGCTGTGTGTGTGGGTTTGGGGGGGTGTTTGTTTGGGGGGGGGGGGGGGGGGGGGGGTGAAAAACAAAAAAAAAAAATTTTTTGTTATTTTTTTTTAAAAAAAAAAAAAGGGATATGGAACTTACCTGTGCTCCTGTTCGGACAGTGACAGTGGCAGAGACAGTGACAATGGCCCTCTTTGGACAGATGCGGGGAAAAGAGTTTTAGTGTTTGTTTGCGCCATGTGCGTGGTGTTGGACTTCCTGAATTTCAGGGGAGGGGGGTGGACGTCCGTGTCGTACCGACCGGCGCGGCAATGTAAAATTGTGCATTGTGAACATCGCTCAACAGTGTGGTGTTATGCAAAATGTGTGTGTGTGTGTGTGTGTGTGTGTGTGTGTGTGTGTGTGTGTGTGTGTGTGTGTGTGTGTGTGTGTGTGTTCGTATGTGTGGTCAGGAGCGGGGGGTGTGAACGGCAATCCCTAACGACATCTCCTGGTATATTTTTGCTAAAGAAAGGACATGTGTAGTGACACTTACCTGTGCTCCTGTTCGGACAGTGACAGTGGCAGAGACAGTGACAATGGCCCTCTTTGGACAGATGCGGGGAACAAGAGTTTTAGTTCATTTGTTTGCGACATGCGCGTGGTGTTAGACTTCCAGAATTTCACTGGGGAGGGGGGGAAACCCCCCCCTCCCACCCCCCCACACGGCAATGTAAAATTGTGCATTGTGAACATCGCTCAACAGTGTGGTGTTATGCAAAATGCGTGTGACATTTATGCGGGGAGCAGGTGGCACTTCCTTGACGGGTGTTCGTGTTGGAGCACTCAGCGCAGAGAAGCCGTCCCACGCCCGGCGACACAGACGCAAACGTGGCGGGCGTGGGCGTTGCAAACGTGCAAACGTCTTTAACAGTGCAGACTGGAAGGCATTATATGTATGATGGCTTGATACAGCCATCGTGAGGCATTCTATCGCGGCATAACCGAGTGCTCAGTGTGGAATAAACCCGGAAGGAGAGGATTGAGTTTCTTTGCGCTTGCGGCCAGTAGTGGAGAGCGGAAGAGGTTGCTGGGACAGGCGACAGGGGCGGACATACAAGGGGCACTGCGGACATGTGCCCCCCCCCATGGAAGGTGGCGCCCCCGGCCGGAGAGGGGCGCCGCTCCGGGAGGGCTCGAATGATGCTCCTCCCCATCCCTCCGCTTAACGTTTTATTCTCCAACCAGAGGCACCCATCGGAGAGGAATAGACGCCGCATTGGAGGGGAAATGAGCCCTGCTGCGAGAAAAAGGCGTCTGTTCAGTGTTTTAGAGCACATCGACCTGTTCAGCAGATATTGGGCCGAAGGCGCCTCTCCCGGTACCTTCGTAGTGGTGCCGCACCCCCCCCACCCCACCATGACATATCCTGGATTTCCCCTGACCGGCGAGGGATGCCTGCAAGGGGAGCGCATTGGACAGCGTCATGTCAGTCCACATAGCACCATTGGACGGGGAAATTCACACAGCGCCATTTTCAAAACTGCAGCTGTTGGCGGGCCTACCACCGCCCAGGTGAACACTGGAGGGGCCAGACCGCCCCCAGGTTCTCTCAGCTCGTACCCACTCGGACTCAGCTCGCGACGGCAACCTTCTACAGCCGGTACCGTCACAAACGCCGAACTATCCGATGACGCAGCACACACCAGGTGGCCTCCGTGTCACCGCGCGGACGGGGAAACAAAATTATTACCGGGTAGCCCACCGGGCGTCGCGCAGAGCACAATGTCGGACCGGTGCTCCAGCAGAGGCAATTATGCTATGGAAATAACTGGGACCTTCATAAATGTGCATCGATATTAGTTACTTATTGGGGTTTAGGGGCGCATCGACTGCAGAGGTCATGCAGCGCCCATGCATCGACATTATACGGAGACGAGTGGCCTAGGGGTAAGTTGCTCGTTTCACAATCGAAAGGTTGTGGGTTCGAGTCTCACCTGTCGCTACTCATCGGCCGCGACCAATCGGCGTGAGAGATCGGCGACGCTGCATGACTCAACGGTCGATGTGTCGTAAAACCAACAACCAACCAACCAACCATCGATATGATACAATAATATTTCCTCGGTACACAGAAAGTACAATGAGAAAAGTTACTTTACACTTGGTACATAATCGGGTACAACCCTTACTTGAAGTATATTGAATTGCTTTATAGGTTCCAGGAAGCTACACAATGTATATTGAAGGAATTATAGTTCCAAGCAATGTTTCAGTTGAACCAAAAGTTTACTTTTTAAGTAGTGTACAATGTAGCGATCTATTGACATTGATCGTGCATTACTCCTGGTCTTGGGCCACTACAGACCATAAAGCAACTTGTGGGGCGGATCGCGAAAGAGGTATGTTAATATGCATCTCTTTGTGTTTGGAATGGCTCTGAAATTGTGTTGATTTATTCAGCTGAACTGGAAATATTGCATAATACTACGTCTTCAGTATAGCCAGACACCGAGGTCACGTAATCTGTGAAACAACACGTGCTCTAAGAAAACAGCATATGCGTTATGCAGACAGAGGGGTTTGTTTGTTTACTGGTTGGTTCACGACACGCTTTATGCACATTCACGGCTAATGGCGCCGCCCACACTGCTTCGCCGGTGGGCCGCGGGATTGGGAAATGTCCTGAGTGGCGCTAGAGTCGAACCCGGGACCTTTGGTACCCATAGCCCGACACCTTAACCACTCGGCCATCCCGCCCCCAGACAGAAGGGTTTAGGCGCTTTCTATCAATCATATCTCGATCTCATTACATCATATCGCAAGAGGAAGACCTCTTTCCGTGAAGCTCATATTCCTCTGCATACTGCGAGATTGAGAGACACCGCTGTATGACCTTAAAACCAAAGGAAGTAATTCAAAATGCAGCGGGTGGCGAGGGGGGCGGTACTAGCCCGTCGGCCCACTTTAGGAATTGGCGCAGGGGCGGAGTCAGGAATTGTCATACGGGGGGGCCCCCCCCAGTGACACATAACACAAACCATTCACAATGACGGAACATTAAACCAGTCGGTCATACCTAGAATGCATAATTTTAAATCAGCCGCCACGAAGAAAAAGTCCTATTGTGGCTCAGTATGCACCTCAGACATCCAAGTAATATATTCTGCCTCACATCGGCCTTCATGATCGGCATGTAACACCCATATTACATTCACACATATACGCATACACTGTCAGCAATACTACGGCCCTCGCATAACACTACTGCCCGGGTTCTGCCGCCTACATAAGATTTCTTTTTCTTCGCCCTCACTGCTGGAGGACGATCACATATTTCCCATTCAACTACTTTTCGTTTTCATCCGCAAAACAAACCAGTTTCAATGTAAATAGAACGCGAATACAGCATAACATTCCTCGTTCGTTTTCATTCACGGCACGAAATGGCCGAATTGGCCTATCCAATAAAACAAACGATGGAGCCGCCAACGCTTCCGACGATAGTGTGGAAACCATGATTGTCAATTTGCACACCTATGTCGGGACCGTGCTCCCCAGTCTCCAATATTGGCTTGGCCTCCAATAATTTAAATGCTTAACATGGAGCTTAATGTACCAAACTACCAGTGGCAAAGAGCTTCTTTCGGCGAGCGGTAAGTTTTAGGTTGCTTATTTGTAAGAACAGATTAAAAACATTATCTCCTGCAGTGGATACGCCATTCATTTAAATTCCGAGCCCATATGCACATGGATACAGCACTTTGCAAAAGTAGTTGGGTGGAACCGTATGAAGCTTTTACACGTAAGAACTGTTAGTGATTACCTTGGCCTGGAGGGAGGGGGTATCGTCCTGTTTTCCAGGGAATGAGCGTAGGAGTACATTTATCATACTAGCTCTATGGGCTGGGTGCTGTTATTCTTTCTTTTGCCAACAATTCCCCACTCCCTTGAGATTAAAAAATTGATGCACACTGTTCCCGACTGTTGTTCGAAGAGCGAACTTGGGGCGGGGATGGCCGAGTGGTTAAGGTGTCGGGCTATGGGTATCAAAGGTTCCGGGTTCGACTCTAGCGCCACTCAGGACATTTCCCAATCCCGCGGCCCACCGGCGAAACAGTGTGGGCGGCGCCATTAGCCGTGAATGTGCATAAAGTGTGTCGTGAACCAACCAATAAACAAACAAACGAAGAGGGACCTCCTGCAGCGAAGGCCTTCTGTAGAATGAGAAGACACGTACGCAGCCTAACGGTAAGCTCCAAACATACGATGATGGGGATGCTCTAATCATCAAACCTCGCACCCGGGCTAGGCTGTCTTCTGGCTATACACTGCAAAAAAAAATCCTGAAAGGTTCAACGCACAAGGGCGTAGAGAGCTTGGGACAGATGTGTCAGGCATGGGCTATGTTGTATATTTTTATGGGAAAAGAGCCGCCTCAATGCCGGTTCCACCGATAATTCAAACTGTTGACACTGGACTTGCTCTAATCATCATAAAACACGAGCAGGCATGGCAAATTTTCATTTTGGGGAAACGTTCGCTGGTGATCATGGCCATGTCTAGATATGTTTATGCCGCCTCGCCCTCTCAATAGACCGGAGGGCCCCAAGGTCCACCCATTTATTGACGCTTTGGGTCGTTGTGACTGTATTTACGTCTGCCATCAATTATCGTCTGTAGTACTATGTAAGGGTATCATAAGCCGTTACTACAGTAACGTGTGATACTCTAGACTCTGCTTTGCCATAAAATAACAGAAATAGCAAAAGCATCTGAAATAATCGTAGTAAATAGCAGGAGGCAAAGGTTTACTTCGAGTTCCATGTAAAACCGCCCAATTCGGCACGCTCCGATCCAATTCAATTCCACAAATTGGATCAGGATGTCGTAATTGACATTCACGGGAGCCAACCAGGCAGCTGCAGAGCACCTTCGGTGCTGGCCGTCGGCACTAGATGCATGGGCTATGCATCGCTCATGGCCATGAAACTCGGACGGGGGATATATTTTCGTGAGTAAAATATCATAGTATATTTAATGCCAGATCGATCGCGTACGCGAGTAAGGCGACGACGATGAGTCACATGGAGGTTCACGTGCGAAGCGTGGCAGAGAATGCCGTCAGAATCAATCAGGACCGAGCCACTCTCAGAAATGTCACCTCGCGAAGACATTAACGAACGCTGAGATTGACGTCCGTATCCATCGGCGAGTTGGATGAAAAAGAGTGAAATACGAGCCGACAGTGGTGCGTTAAATCTGGAGCACAGACGTCCCATCGCCACCAAGCTGGGAGCATGGAAGTGAGGTATGTCGTGACGACCGTGGTGCGTTACATCTGGAGCATCTGCACATTCAAGCGTTACACCTGGCGCCCTTCGCCACATGGAACGTAACTACGGGTTGCCTGCACAAACACAGAATGTCGGTCATAATGTGTTTAGACTTAGCCTCACAGCAGCAGCATCGAGTAAGGTTGTCTTTAAAGGGAAGATACCACAGGCCTGGACAAAAAGACACTCATCACCGCAACTAATACCACATCAATAATTATAAATATATCATCCAGATAATCCTTACTGATCCAGCTTTATTCACTCGATCACCGGTAGTATACGCGCGGAATGAGTGCCCCACCAATAATCTCCGAACCCCATCCACGCCCGCGCAAAGGGGCCTGCACAGCACACTCATGGAGCACGAATCTCATCTCAGTCATCACCAACTAGAACTTAAATACAAGATTCTCCAGCCTAAAAATAGAGGACGAGTAGTCTAGGGATAAGTTGCTCGTCTCATGATCCAAAGGTTCTGGGTTCGAGTCTCACCTGTCGCTACTCTTCGC
Source organism: Imbricaverruca yamaguchii (assembly GCA_034440575.1). Taxonomy (NCBI): domain Eukaryota; kingdom Metazoa; phylum Arthropoda; class Thecostraca; family Neoverrucidae; genus Imbricaverruca; species Imbricaverruca yamaguchii. The sequence goes on from JAOTOL010001625.1 coordinate 1,666,980, forward strand.
CCGCGACCAATCTAGCGTGAGAGATTGACGACGACACAACTCAACGGTCCATGTGTCGCGAACCCAATAGTAAAAAAATAACTGTCCGCTCTATTTGCGAATACATTCAATGAGGGAATTTATCCGCTGTCCCATATCATACGCACAGTGCTGCTTCCGCTCGCCTCACACTGCGCCGTCACGGGGACAAGCGACCGATCCAGGGCTCTATGACCCTCGACCAGCGCCGTGCGGATCCCGACATAGCCGGCCACGCGGGCCGCACGGGGACGGACACCCGCTGAGGACACTTACCAATCGGTCACCTCCTCGGCAGTCGACGCCGACGACCCCACTGCATCGGCACCGACGATCGACTGGCGCGCGGCCGCCGCCCCCCCCCCCTGGACCCGGTGACGTCACCACCCGACACGGCCAGCCAGTGCGCGGCACACCCCTTTGTCGCCCTCGCGGCGGAATCGACCGCGGCCCGGCCGGGCCCACACAGTCGGCGGCGACTTCTGAGCGCCGGTGCTTCGCAATTCACGCAAATTTGCCATTTTATGCCCCTGTTTGTGAATTTGCCGGCCGGCATTTTCGCTGCGCTGGTTTTCCTCTGCAGTAATGACGCCGCGATAGCACATTCCACCAGAGCGCTAAACCGACGTAATAAAACGCACGAGCGTGAGACTGCTGCGCACGCTACAGCAGGAGGGGCATGCAAAGCACATCACATAACTTCGAGAATAGGGTGCTAGAAAAACCACACCACGCTTCGGCATCTCTTCTGCGGTATGCAAGGGGAAATGAACATGATCAAACACCAAGGTGCTCTTCGGGGACGCAGATACACGACTTGAACGCCGTCTTCGTTCCCAAAGCCAGAGCAAAACAGCCTCATGCCACCACGGAGCGAATGGCGAATAGCGCCTTCACAAATGCAGTTGACATTCTGGAAGTAACTACAGATACTTTAGTTGGATCCAGTAGCGACTCAGCGAGTGAAACGCCTGCTTATCTACGCTTGATTCGCAGGCTCAATGCTCAGCACAAGCTGCTGTTGTTGGAACACTGCCAGAACAGTTAGAAGACACACGACCAGTCAACTAACATAAATGGAGTAATGTTATTAAGCGTCATAGGTGTACTACATATGTGGTCCCGGTGTTGGAACCAGGCGAAACCTGCATCGAATCCAAGCGATTATATGGTTTATTGGTACAAATTGACATAGCACGTTGTGAACGATCCTCTTCATTATCGCAATAAGAAGTGCTCGCGTTAGAAACCATGGCGCCAGCGGGCGCCGTCTCGCCACGAGGCGACCAGGTGCGGCGAGTGAGTTGTAAGCCAAGCTCCAAATGACCTATACACGCGGCGCCGCGGTGCGCCCCAGGGAGCCGCCGTCAGCCGCAACAGGACCCAGAGCCGCCGTCCGCCACGGCGGGACCCAGAGCCCAGCGGGACCCAGACCCGCCGTCCGCCGTGGCGGGACCTAGAGCCCAGCGGGACCCAGACCCGCCGTCCGCCGCGGCGGGACCCAGAGCCCAGCGGGACCAGGAGCCGACGTCCGCCGCGGCGGGACCCAGAGCCCAGCGGAACCAAGACTCGCCGTCCGCCGCGGCGGGTCCCAGAGCCCAGCGGGACCCAGACCCGCCGTCCGCCGCGGCGGGACCCAGAGCCCAGCGGGACCCAGACCCGCCGTCCACCGCGGCGGGACCCATGGACAGCCGTCTCCGCCCCAGCGGTGTACACGCGCCGACGCCACGCAGTGTTAGCCGAATTAGCGGGGGCGCGGCGCAGTCGGCGCTCCCGTACGGCGGCCGTCCGGCCGGGCCCGCAGCCGGGACACGTCACAGGCTCGCCGGCGGCCGGCGACCGCCACCTGACCGGGCCGTCACGTCAATGTGACGTCGCGACACCCGGCCACGCCCCATCACACCGGCGCGGTCACACACACACACGCGCGCGCGCCTGGGTGGCGATCAGAGCCGGGTGGCCCGTCGGACGGTGGCCCCGCCCATGAAGACACGCCCTCTCGCGGAGCGCACTCTACATACTACCACGGCCGCTGCCGCCCACCAGGCCCGCTCGACGGACGGCCGAACCACGCCCATAAACACCTCCAATCGCGTAACAAACACGTACAAAAGGGAAGCCGACGAGTGGTCGGCGCCGAATGCGGCGCATCCGCCGACCAAACAGACCGGCCGACCAATCAGAGCACACGGTGGTACTTGTCGACCAATCAGAGCACACGGTGGTACTTGTCGACCAATCAGCACAGACGGTGGTAATTGTCGGCCAATCGGCACAGACGGTGGTACCTGCCGACGACCAATCGGTGCAGACGATGGCATATACCGACCAATTAGAACAGACGACGGCACCTGCCGACCAACCAGGGCAGCCGCGGCAGGTGCCGACCATTCAGCACAGGTGGCGGCACCTGCGGGCCAATCAGAGCAGGCGGCACTGTTTCCGCTTCTTCTTCTGGTGCGTTTGCGGACAAAGGACGGCTCTGATCGCCTCGTCGAACACGGTCTTGAGGCCCTTCTGCGTGAGCGCCGAACACTCGAGGTACTTGACGGCGCTGATCTCCTTCACCATGGCCAGGCCCTGCGACAGGGGCAACAGACGGTCAGGTCACACTGGTGTTTGCTATGGCCAGGCGCTGCGGCAGGGGCAACAGCCGGTCAGGTCACACTGGTGTTCGCTATGGCCAGGCCCTGCGGCAGGGGCAACAGACGGTCAGGTCACACTGGTGTTCGCTATGGCCAGGCCCTGCGGCAGGGGCAACAGACGGTCAGGTCACACTGGTGTTCGCTATGGCCAGGCCCTGCGGCGGGGGAAACAAACGGTCAGGTCACACTGGCATTGACCACGGTTTACATCGGTTCACAGTTACACCGCCCTCCACCATGACTCGACCCAGCGACAGGGCGAGGAGCTCGGTGCGGCCACACGGAGGACAGTGGCGGCGACTGAGCCCATGGACGTGTCCAGGTAGCTCGGCGGTACTTTTTTCACCCACACCTGGAAAGACTAGGATGGCGAAGCCACTCACAGCTGATACTATCTGTCCCTCTCGGACGGAGCTAGTGGGGAACTGGTTGTGGTTGTGGTTGTGGTTGTGGTGATGGTGATGATGCTGATGGTGTTGGTTGTGATGGTGGTGGTGGTGGTGGTGTTGGTGGTGATGATGGTGGTTGGTGGTGATGGTGGTGTTGGTGTTGGTGTTGGTGTGGTGGTGGTGGTGGTGGTGGTGGTGGTGGTGGTGGTGGTGGTGGTGGTGGTGGTGGTGGTGGTGGTGGCAGACGCCTCGACTACCAATGTCACTACAGACTCATTGAGGCGCCCGGCCGACTTGTGTGCTTACGTCACGCAGTCACACCGCGACCAGACATCACAGGCGGCCCAGCAGACAGTGGTGCGGCAACAAACGCCGACCGCAATGGGGATCGATCACGCGCCGACACCATATAGCAAGCAGAGGGGAACACGTGTGGATCAGCCCCATAGCGGGGAAGGGTCCAGTTACACAAGGAAAAACCCCAAAAAAAAAATAAAAAAAATCAAAAACGGCCCCCCCCCCCCCCCCCCCCCCCCCCCCCCCCCCCTCCGAGTAGCCAGGCACACAGTCTCGGTGTTCGGACAGTGATACCCACAGGGCATGGGGCACAACACAGCGTGACACTGGCGACGATTCTCGCCGAAACCCCGACTACGGAGACAGACCTGGAAGGACCGAACTGTTCAGATATCAATTCTGGTTGAAGCGCTTTAAAGCCCAAATAACCAACACAGAGGAGGATGGCCCGAACGGAAGTTGGGCGACTGCTGTGAGTAGCACTCGCCGCTCCAGCAGACACCGTAAACAGCACCACCCCCTCTCGTAATCCTTGGGCATAGCTCACACACCACGGACAACAGATCACCTGATTAGCTGATGAGACGATACGACTAGTTCTGACCAATAGTGAGACACAGCGGCCAATCGTCTAATTAAATTAGCCAGTTGGTCAATTGGGCTTTAGGGCGTGTCGACCGGTACGGTACTGCTGCGCCCAGTGGGACGTTGACCGTGTGACCAGGCTGCCGACGGTCACACGTCGGACTACCACCGGCGACGCTCAGCTCAGTTGGGCCGACCCGTGACACGAGTCGGCCGCATCTGACCCCAGGTCAAGCGTAAACAGCAACACCTCACACGTGAAGCGGACACACCAACCTGGGCAGGGGGAGTGACAACCAGCAGCGGAGCGACAACCGGTGGCGGAGCGCCAATCAGTGGCGGAGTGCGACCTCGGGCCGACCGAGACGCGACAGCAAGGTGTACAGCCGGAGGCGGCAGGGCGCACACACGCGAACAGCTCGGCGACACATCAGCATGCAGGCGGAAACCGGGCCCGGCTCGGCCGACCGGCCGCACTACCAGGCCGCCAAAACGTGCTCGGCGAAAGAAACAAAACCAAAACGGGAGCCGCCGGCGACGCGGCTCTCGCACTCATAGCCAGTGTGACCCGCAGTGCTCGCGACACCACGGGCCGGCCAGTGGCCGTCTGTGAGCTGGACCGGCCGTCAGCTCGGCTATCACAACACCACCGGCCGACCGGCCAGCACGGAGCGCGCACATGCACGTGCGAGGCGGCGGTGAGGGCCGGTGCGGCCCGGCGTGGAGCGAGGGCTCGCCGCCGATGTGCCGGCCGAGCGGCGTGTCGACAAAATCATGCAAAAAATCTGCGCCGGTCTGTATCGCCGCACTACGCAACCAAATCGAAAGGAAAGCTAAGACTGGTCGCACGGGACAAACGACCATGCGACTGCCAGTACCGGTGGCGCCGCCTATTTTGCGGCCGCAGCTAGAGACAGCGCCGCCTATAGTAGACAACAGGCGCGCCGTTTTCGCTTGAGGGGCAGCGGAAACAGGACGGCCCGAATGGCCTCGTCAAACACGCTCTTCAGGCCCTTCTGTGTCAGCGCCGAGCACTCCAGGTACTTGGAGGCACGCACCTCCTTGGCCATGGTCAGCCCCTGCGGCGTCCGGCGGCGGCACGGCCAGGTCACGGGTCACACAGGGCCAGTTCACGTCGCAATACACGTAACAAGCCGGCGCGATGCATCCGGCAACTCCTAAATTCACATTTTGCTTCTTTTTTTCACAGCATTGCCTTTAAAAATGGCCTGCATTAAAAATGATGCAGAAGTGTGATGAATAGTATTGCATCTCGGGCACACATTTTTAAATACAGAGTATGTGACTGTATGTAAATGTGATAACATGTCATGGGTTGTGCCCCAAATATATTATGATCAATACAACTTCGGTACCATTGCAACGAAGATCTTTTAAGAGTACATATCATGCATATTGAGTACCTTGCATGCAACAAAGTACTGCACGACATAAGCTTCATTGCTAAACGTTTGTTTATGCGATCACTCCTGTTGCATGGGCAACAAGTGCACGCCCAGTTATTGACCAAGTCACGATACGACTAAAATGAACACGTGTACACGGACGCACGATGTACACATTAAATCACACTGAACTGAATTAAACGTCACGCATCTGCTGCGTGAGCCTCAGGAACGCTGGTCTCCGACCGACACCCCGTCCCTCAGAAGGGTCACACTGAGCGCCCCTCCAGAGAGCACTGCCGCATGTTCCACGCGAGGTGGGGTCTCCGACCGCCAGCGCCTGCGAGTGCGCCTCACCTGAGGGTAGGTGATCGGCGCCAACTTCTTCTCCTTGAGCTTCTCGATGGTTTCCTTGTCCTCGCGCAGGTCCAGTTTGGTGCCGACCAGGATGATGGGCGTGTTGGGACAGTGGTGGCGCACCTCCGGGTACCACTGCAACGGCCGCCCACGTCACGACTTGGTTGGTTGGTTATTGGCTTTACGACACATCGACTGTTGGGCCATGCAGCGTCGCCAATCTCTCACGCCGATTGGTCGCGGGCGAAGAGTAGCGACAGGTGAGACTCGAACCCACAACCTTTCGATTGTGAGACGAGCAACTTACCCTTAAGCTACTCGTTCCCGCCCGCGTGAGACTCGGCCGGAGGCACGCCACGCGCGGCCGGCGGCGACGGCGGCCAACGTTGTTCGGGCTTTCGGGCGTTTCGACTGCTCTGGCCACATTGCGCCCATAACTCACACGAACATGGATGGTTGCCTGGGCTTACGGGCGCATCGACTGCGTAGGTCATACAGCTCGCACGATCATGAAAATGCGGTCATCAGCAGTACTAAGTGTCACATCATGGGCGCCGTCTATATCGTCTTACTTTGTTGCAAAGTTTGCGTGTCATGCACATCGTCTAGGGACATACATAGGGCATATATAAAGATGGTAGTCATGTCGAGTCATGGTAGTGATGTCGCAAGCAGTACGGCGGTGCATATAATGCACATCTGTGGGTGCAACGTCCCGTAACGGCAACACCACGTAGCAGCGACATCTGGAGCAGTAGAAGCCCGTAGCAGATGTCACGTGGTAATGCTACGGTGCAGAAGCAACAAACGCAGTACCAGCAATGCCCAACAGTGATGCCGTGCGGGAATAATGTTGCGTAGGTGCAATGTCGGTAGCAGCAACTGCAGCAGCAATATGTCGGGTGACAGTAATGCCGCGTAGCAGTGATTACCGGAGCCGTGAACTTTGTAGTGATAATGTTGTTTCGCAATTATGTCGCATAGAAATAATGTTGGGAGCGGTTGTGTCTGTAGTATTGATGACGTGTAGCAGCAACGTTGGAAGCAACCGAGTCTGCAACAGTGATGACAGTGATGAACTGAGTTATACAGTGAAACTAGGAGAATCGCTGTATAGCAGCAATGTTGGGAGCAACTGAGTCTGTAGCAGTGATGCTGTGCAGCAGCAATGTTGGAACAGTTAACCCTGTAGCAGCGATGGGGTGTGGCAATGGTGCCGAGCAAAAACAATGTAGAGAACAGCCATGTCTGTAGCCGTGATGCGGTGCTAAAGATGCAGTGGGACGCCGACCTCGGAGGCGGGGTTGACCAGTGGGCAAGAAACACACCACGTACCTTAGCGCGGACGTTCTCGAAGGAGGCGGGGTTGACGAGCGAGAAGCAGATGAGGAACACGTCCGTCTGTGGGTAGGAGAGCGGTCGCAGCCGGTCGTAGTCCTCCTGACCGGCCGTGTCCCACAGGCCCAGGTTGATCGGCTTGCCGTCCACCATCACGTTGGCCGAGTAGTTGTCGAACCTGCCGGCAGGGCGGCGCCACCGTAGGTACCGGACCACCGCACTGTTGCCTGGCCGGGTCGGCAGTTGACCCACACGGCGACGTTCGGAGCGTTTCGAACAGGACCGAACAGTAGCGTTTCGTGAAACGCTACGAAACAGTACGAAATAGATACGAACAGTACGAACAGATACCAAACAGTACGTGGTGGTGGTGGATTGGAGTTTAGGGGCGCGTCGACATCTAGGGTCATTTTGCGTCCTCCAAACAGTACAAATAGATATGAAGCACTACCAAACAGTAGCGTTTCGCGTAGTCGGGACAGCAGCGGGACGGAGCAGTGGGACGATACATACATCATGCACAACTACGTAACAAAAATGAACATGTAATTTCATTTAACTAAGACACGTTTCACGTCAGGTATATTCCAATAGGATGAACATACTTTAACAGTGCAGATACAATCATACATAGATGCACCTAATGGTAGTTTTAAAATATTTGGTATTCATTAGGTGTGAGATGTTGAATCGAGTACAGTAGAATAACTGAATTTTCCACAGAAACATGCAGTTTTGAACTTCAAATAAGTCCTTTAAGCTAAATGTTGTACTGTGTACCCATATGTGAAAGTTTACTTTTGGATACATCTATCATATGAACACACACATTAATGATAATCATAACAGATTCCATACTATCAACGAATGATATTGTATTACAGACAACAGCATTGGTCTGTTATACAATAATGTAGCAGCTATTCATATCATAGCACCAGAAACTGTGCTATGATATCATTGTGTATCGCCGTCCACTTTTGGGAGCATAAGCAATAAGCATAATACTTATACACAAAACATCTTCAGAAATGAGGAATGGAGACTTCATAAACACACATGAAGAAGCACCACGTCCACACTTCTTGGCTGATGATGTCCAATTAAGTGTTTAGAAAGTGGTGCATCCCGCCCTTCTTCACGAACAATTGATCACTGCTGCCTGGTGGGGATGCATGTACTCACACAGTGGTTAGGCATGGGGATACATGCACTAACATGGTGGGTATGAATGGGGATGCATGTAGTCACACACTGGGTAAGTATAGGGTTGCATGCACTCACAGTGGGCATAAATGGGTTGGTTGGCTATTGGTTTTACGACACATCGACCGTTGAGTCGAGTGGCGTCGCCAATCTCTCACGCCGATTGGCCGCGAGCGAAGAGTAGCGAGACTCGAACCCACAACCTTTTGATTGTGAGATGGGTGAACTTACCCCTAGACTACTCGTCCCAAACTATGCATGGGGATGCATGCATTAACACAGTGGTCAGGTATGGGGATGCATGCACTCTCATGGTATGTACAGGGATGTGTGTATTCACACAGTGGGTATGCATGGTGATGCATGTACTTACACAGTGGGTATGTATAAGGATGCATGCACTCACACAGTGGGCATGCATGAGGATCCATACACTAACACAGTGGGTGCACATGTGGATGCATGCACTTACACAGTGGGTATGTACTCGCCCGGGAAGGCATTTGTTGTGTAGCTGATGAGCAGGCACGTCTTGCCGACGGCGCTGCAAACAAAGAGACACGATTCACTGACCGTGGTGAAGGCAGAGGGACACAATGTTACCTTGTCAGTCCAGTGACAGCATCCAACAAACAACACATTCCTTATTGGTGCGCTGCTGATCACTGACAACGTTCGGGTCACTGGAGGTGTGTCTCGCCAACGCCAGTGTTCTAAGTCACGTGCGGCACTCCTCCGAAATTGCACCAATCACGGGACATTATTGACATAATACACCTCATGCACTGGATTGTGAGCATTATGAAGCATAATTCAAGCGTGGTTGCCAAAGAAGACATTGATCCAATGAGCTGTAGTGCTGCATGTAGTGCCAATAAGTTTCCATGCTCAAATGATACCAACTGCACTACAACACCTGCTCAGAAGTTCGTGTTTACGAAGATAGCTTCAAATCATTATAGCACTGAGCCACAGTTCAAAATTACTCTACAACTGTTAACTGCACATTTTGGCCTATGCTAGATGGCATCAAGCCAAATATTGGTACAAATAAATTGGTAACTACTAGGAGATTCACTGCTCTCACCAAACTGCTGCGAAATCTGACCGAAGACCCTCGTCATGCGATAAAGCATCTAACTCTAGCACATGCCATTTACAGGTACCAAATTACATTATCCTGGACATTGACAAGGGAAAGCAGGTATGACCTACCAATAGTTAGACAGCTCTGAGGATGCAGAGCACCTTCAGACTGCACACCCATGAGACACAGTTGGAAGAGAGCAAGGAGCATGATGTTGATACTCTTTTGTGAAGGATGTTGATTCAGTGTTCAGGAAGTGGCATATTCCAACCTATTCCAAGATTGTAAACTCACTGTGCTCACACTGTACAAATAATAAATATTCACAACTCATGACGATGCTTGTGCACCATTTGTTTTGTTTGATTGCTGCCAGGGATGCGGAGCTGGGACAATTTTTGACAGCTCCGGCTTCGACTCCGGCTCCGAGGAAGTATCCCGCATCCCGGCTCCGGCTCCGAGTAAAATGTCCCGGCGGCTCCGGGAAAAATGTACCGGCTCCGGCGGCTCCTGCTCCGCACATCCCAAACATGATCGATTCATTAAGCAAGAGCTAGAGGGGGTGTTAAAAAAAGTTAGCCGCGACCACTCAGAGGAGCAAACTTCAGACAATTATAAACAATTTTCCCATATAAACCCTGTATCTATCTTTAAACACCCACCCCCGCTCAAATCATTTTTCGGTGTTATGCTCTCGTAAGTTGACGCTCACTTCGTGCCGTATTGGGGCAATCAGAAGAGCGGACACTCGAATCAACAACACTCTCTATCCTGTGAATGGTCCAAGGAACACCATTGTTGTAAATTGTAATGTTTGACCTCATCTCTAATAAGGTACAACAACCCATTGAAGATGGAAACAATGAACTTATCTAAGCTAAAGAACTATGGATACAGACGCTGAATTGGCATTGGTTCTCATTATTTGATTATATTTCTACATACTACTCTTTTTTAAGTTTTTTCTTTTAAAAATATTTTTTTATTAAAAACCAAACCCTAATAAGAAAAAAAATTTTTTTTTTTTTTTTTTTTTTTTTTTTTTTTTTAAATTTTTTTTTTATTTGGGAACCCCCCTTTTTTTGTTTTTGTTTCCCACACCCCCCCCCCCAAAAAATTCCCCCGCCCCCCCCCCCCCCCCCGGCGAAAAAAATTTTCCTCCGGGGGCCCCCCCCCCCCCCCCCTTTTTTCTTAAAAAAGGGTTTGTTTTTGTTTTTTATAAAAAAAAAAAAAAAAATTTTGGGGTTTTTAAAAAAAAAAAAAAAAAAAAAAAAAAAAAAATAAAAAATAAAAAAAAAAAAAAAAAAATTTTTTTATTATATTTTTTTTTTATTATATTATTATATTTTATTATATTTTTTTTTGGACTGGTTTGGTTGATTAGTGGGCCATATTAAATACCCGAAAAAAAAAAAAATTTAAAATAAAAAAAAAAAAAAAAAAAAAAAAAAATAAAAAAAAAAAATTAAAAAAATTTTGGGGAAAATAAAAAAAAAAAAAAAAAAAAAAAAAAAAAAAAAAAATAAAAAAAAAAAAAAAAAAAAAAAAAAAAAAAAAAAAAAAAAAACAAAACAAATTTTAAAAAAAAAAAGAAACAGTCAATAATTGATGCTTCACCCTCAGCTCAGAACACACACCTGCCTACATACACAGCCAATTCCCTGCCCACAATACAGACTGGACACCACTACCTCATGTGACAGTCGGAACAGAAAATGTGAACAAAGCAAATTTTGATTGGCAGCCTTCGGGACTCAGCAAGTCATCTCTTAAAACAGTCAGTTTTTTTCCACCATAGGGTGGCTCGAAAGCAGGTTTCTGGAGACTCATCAGCCAAATCTGTAGTGACTGGAGGCCACTATTCAGTGCAAAGGCATGAGTTATGACGAGTTGTTATCAGCATTTCCACTGGTTGTGGTATGGTGTGGTGTGTGTTTAGGTGTTGTCTATGTGCTTGATGGTATGAAAAGTGGCTAGTATATTTGGTAATCATAAGTAGAAAAACATGTTTCGTGGATGTTTAATTCAATCTTGTATTAGTATTTTTTAGTGGTAATTTTGTTCCTTCTGCATGTTTGTGCCAGAGTACACATGGAGACCACTCTATTTAGTATGAATTTGGAGTGCAAAAATGTTTTAAGTGATGAAATGTCTTCAGAAGTGCCTTAATTTCCATCCTGGTCAACACCTTAAAGCACAATAATACCAAAATTTGTTCAGCCTATTTTTAAATACATTAAATGAGGAACTCTGCACAACATCTGCAGGCAGCCTATTCCACTGATCACTTTGAATGAAAACTTCTTGGCAGTGAACTGTCCTACGACTTCACTTGTTCACCCTTAATTGGTTGGTCATTGGCTATTTGTCTTATGACACTTCGACTGTTGATTCAATTGGCATCTCCAATCTCTCATGCTGATTGGTCATGGGCGAAGAGTAGCGAAAGGTGAGACTCAAACCCACAACCATTTGATTGTGAGATGGGCATCTTACCCCTAGACCACTCATCCCAATCCACCCTGAATTTGTGACCCCTGTGATATAGACCAGGGTGGGAATTAAGGCACTTCTTAAGAGCTTTCATCTCTTAAAACATTTTTGCACTCCAGATTCATACTGGATAGAATGGGTTCCACATGTACTCCAACACAAACATGCAGAAGGAACAAAAATACCACTAAAAACAGGGTGCAGGGTGTTGGTGTTTGGTCCATATCACACAGGGAATTGGCTGCATATGTGGGTAGGTGTGCATTCTGAGCTGAGGGTGAAGCATGAATTATTTGTTTGTTTTTCATTTGGCTAGCCTTGTACTGAGACCAACAGTGAAAGGAAAGCACATTGATCCTGTGAGCTATGAGACAAAGCTAAGCTGATCATCACAACTCCCCATCTTGCGGTCCCACCCATTGTTCACTTTGTTTCTATGCTTTGATGTGACCAAAAATGTTGTGTATTACTTATACATATTATGTAGGTACTGACTAGATACATATTATTTTCCCTTCAGTTACCAGCAAATAGATTCCATGCATGAAAAATAATATGTCCATGAAAATGTACTCCAGAAGAAATCTGTTTGCACTCTGACTCCAAACCTGGAAAGTAAGTTATCCACCCTGATGAAGCACTCCTAATGAAATGCTATCTTGGAAACTTGTCTGAACTGTTGAGGAAATGGATGCAATTTTTGCTCAATTACCGCATCCTATTTATGAACGCATTTGCGCTAACTTCCCTCATTTGCCTACCTCAGTCTAATATGCAGTCACACCCCACCACAAACGCCGCGGAATCGCACAAGTTAAAGTGGCAACCTGTATTTTAAGGAACAATCATTGGCATCTTACCCGTCTCCAACTACCACACACTTGATAGCCTGCATCACAAACTACTTGTATGTTGCAGCAAGACGGCTATAAATATATTTGGAAGCAGCACCAATTCCCAGAACTGCCCACACAAATTCCACAAGTGCCAGAAGCACAAGCCGCCCAAGTTCGTTATTTTAAAGCTATCTTCAATGGGTTTGGCAGCTTGACGTCAGATGGGCTGTGCCCCAAGTAATCTTAAAAGAAAGTGAATTTTCCGTGATGATATTTGTCTGAATGAGCTGTGAAATGAATAATTTTATACCTTGCGTTACTTTGGATTGCTATCTACTTCGCAGGTGCCTTTACTCTTTCCGTGCTCTTCTTGGCACGATTCAATCGTACCAACAACATTAGTAAAACGTAAATATTAGTAATGTTGCGGAATGTGGCAGGACATACCGGCAACTATGTGCCTTTGTACTGTTTTCTCTATATTTCAGGGGCGGACACCGGAATTGTTACGATGGAGCGTCACTGTATATATGGAGGGACGCCTCGGGGTGAAAAATTTGAGAGGGCGAGCAGCACCCAGCACACCACAGGCTGAACAAAAATCGGCGGATGGGGTCACATCGAGCCTCCGCGGACGAGAGCTATCTTCCATTGCGCGTGCATGTGTGTGTGAGGGAGGGGCATGCTTCCAGTGAGAGCTGTACCCGCCCCTGCTATATTTGCATTGGCATATGTCATGCCTGGAAGACCGATAATACTGGAGTTGTATGCAACCGTATGGACATTATACAAAAATACAGCTGAGGCACCGCCGTCGCATGAATTTGGCACTGAGATGAGGTAAGTATTACCAGACTTGTGCTCGACTCGAATTGAATTGAGAATCGACTCATAAATCAATCGTTTTTGGATGGGTCGCGAGTTGAATCGATTCCTTTCCCAAAAAATATATCGAGTCGTGAGTTGAATCACATCTTTCTTTAAAAATGGGTCGAATCATGAGTCAATTATTCAAATATCTTGTTTAGGCAGTGCACACTGAATCATATGACTCAAGTATAATACTACTGAGTCGGCTCTGAATCGATTCAAATCTGTCACTATCTTTGAGTCGTGAGTCGAATCAGATTTCAAGATCTATGAGTCACATGTGAGTCGACAATTTTTTTTATTCGAGCACAAGCCTGAGTTACAAAAGAGAGTCCCTACTGCTTCCGACAGCCTCACGGAACCTGTTATCGGTGCACCCACATTCGTTACGAGGAGCGGACAAGGATCATGACCAGGAGAAACAGTGTCACTCTTTCCAATTACGTCATCACCAACAGCTTCCACTTCCAGACGAGGTCCCACCTGAACACAGGATGCAGGACAAATTATCAATTTAGAAGGCTATGCTGTGGTGATAAAGAAAATCCAGACAGTTTTCTGACTCCACCGATGGAGACGTCCATGGTTGGTCATCCCTATATCCCAGCTGAGTCTCGAGGACTTCAAGAGATACTCCTCAATCGAGCCAGTGACGTGAAAGGAGCTAGTGGGGTGAAAGGAGCAAACCCAGTGAACACGCTGGCAGCAGTGCGACGTCCGCCAGATTCTCGGCCCTACGTCGAGCCGATGTCAACCTAGCCAACTAGTCGAGCTAGCGGCCCGCTGTCAGCTGGGGAGTGGAATGTCCGCCCATGCCGACACTCAGCCGACGTGGGGCCGATGTCGGAAGAATGTTGGCTTGGGAGTTAAATATTGGACAACGGCCCAACGTCGGCTGGCCGCTATTGATATGCCGAACTTAACCAAGCGTGATATATTCCAGGTCAGCTTGTCGATGTGGGGCCGAGAGCGGCCCGATGTCCGTGGGCTGCTTACAAGGTGCTGAGCTCGCCCCCGATACCTGAAGACGTCTGTCCTGATAACTGACCATAGCCGTGGAACAAGAGAGCCGAGAGCTGGAATTTTCATACGTGTTGGGAAGACTGCAATAACTGAGGCACAAGCAGGGCTCTGAGGTCTATTCGGTAATGAACTGGACGCCTAAGGGTCAGGGAGCCTCCCAAGAGCCAGAGGAATACGGAGGTTCCGCCTCACAGCCAGAATGTCCTTGGAACAAGAAAACTGCATATATATGTACTCACACACACACACACACACACACATATATATATATATATATATATATATATATATATATTCCCACTCTGAGAGCATTTCCAGAAAACTGACGGTATTGGAAAAGTTGTGTGGGCCAGCCTGAGTAGCGAGGCGTTTCTCTCACAGGCTTACCTCCCAATACATGTTGGAAACAACTTCGTTATGGGTGTGACACGATCCAGCCACGTGTGCACCCCGGAGCACCAATAACCGACTATTGTAGCTTAGGGGCGCATCGACTGCATAAGTTATATAACGAATAACCGACCGGCCCATCGTCCTGACGGAACTGGCGGACCGCCGGCGACACCTGCGGCGGCCAAGGTCGGCCACGTTTACAGACCTCGTATCCACAGCATGTCCCCTGTGGCGGCCAAACTCGCCCACGTCTACAGACCTCGTATCCACAGCATGTCCCCTGTGGCGGCCAAACTCGCCCACGTCTACAGACCTCGTATCCACAGCACGTCTCCCTGCGGCGGCCAAGCTCAGTCACATCTGCAGAACTTGTATTGACAGCACGTTGGCGACATCGACACGAACTGGCCGGTGGCCAGCGCGCAGCATGATAAACAAGAAGACCCACCGCGACGACACAGCCCGAGCACCAGTCACGCCTGCAGCCATCACGCATCCAGCGCTCACAACACAATACACGCCGCGTCGCCGCGTCGCCGAGTCGCTCCACGGCGGCAAGACCGAACACCGCTCGGTGCGCTCTCGCCTCGCGCATTCGTTCGAGTCGACGGCCGCGCCGCCCGACGGCTCCGTCGCGCGCGCGCCACGAGCGTCGTCGCCGCGGCCGAGCAGCGTGCGCGCCATCTCCCGGCAGTGCGCGGCAACTCCGAGCAGGCGTCCGTCGCGCTATCGGTGTGGCCGGCGCGTCACGCGTGCCCCGTCGGCGCGTCACGCACGCGGCGCGGAGCCAGGCCGCCCGCCGCTGTCACACGACAGTGCGTCGGCCGCGGCCGGTCGACGGCGGCGTCACCTCGGCAGGGTCGATCCCGTCCCGGGGCAGGACGCGAGGCGAGCGTGCGATACGACGCGGCGGACCCCGTCTCGCGGCAGTGGGCCCGAGGCGAGTCCGACCGGGTCGGTGGGCGGCCAAACACTTGGGTGGCCGACGCGAGAGCCATGCGGGTGGACGTGAGATCCCAGCCGGTCGACTCGGAACACAAGCTGGCCGAATCCAGCTCCCGGTCCGTCGACTGCGCATTCAGCTCCCGACGGCCGACTCGAAACTCCCGCCGGCTGGCTCGAGATCAACGCCCGCCGGCCTGAGTCAGGAGTCGCCTGATTCGCGGCCCAGTCGGCCGCACAGACACCAGCGAGCTGATGCGATACTTTGGTCAGCTGCTGCAGCTGCCCGCTCAGCAGCCCGTCGGACAGAGTCAGCGCGAGGCTCGCCCGACTCAGAACACATCTCAGCTGACGGACGGGCGCCGACGTCGCCCGGCGACAGCGCGGCGGCGGCGGCCGGCGACGGCAGCGCCCCTGGCGGCCGACCGGTCGGCTACGACATGGGCGGGAACTCGTCGTCGTCGTGCAGCTGGTAGGGCCCCTCCGCCGGCGGGCACTCGGTGGCTGCCCGCATCTCCTGGTACTTCTCCGAATCTGCACACAGACAGCGCGTCAGCGGACGCGCGACAGGCGGCGGGACGGACACACGATCGCTTCCGACACTGTCGGACCTATACACAGTCACTTCCGACACTAGCGGACGGATACAAGGTCACTTTAGATACTGTCAGACCGACACATCGTCATTTCCAACACTGTCTGGCCGATACAAGACAATTTCCGACTCCGTCCGTCTGACACAATGCTGCTTCCGACACTGTCCAACCGGCACAGGTCAGTTCCGAGACTGTCGGACAGATAAACGGTCACTTCCGACACTTGGACCGATGCATGGTCACTTCCGACAGTGTCGCACCGACACATGGACACTTGCGACCCAAGTGTCCATGTGTCGGTCGGATGTCGATCCATGTGTCCATGTGTCATGTGATGTCCGTGTGTCGATCCATGTGTCCACATCGGATCGACACACGGACACTACCAGCGAATGTCGGTCCAACGCATTGCGACTTTGCACGTGGACGGGGCCGGCGTGATACCGTGTGTCGGACCGACACAGGTGGTGTCGGTCCGACACGGCCGGTGTCAGACCGACACGGCTGGCGTAGGACCGACACGGTTGGCGTAGGACCGACACGGCTGGCGTGTCGGACCAACACGGCTGGTGTCGGACCGACACAGCTGGTGTCTGACCGACACAGCTGGCGTCGGACCGACACGACTGGCGTCGAACCGACACGTCTGGTGTTTGACCGACACGGCCGGTGTCGGACCGACACGGCCGGTGTCGGACCGACACGGCCGGTGTCGGACCGACACGGCTGGTGTCGGACGTGGCCGTGGACCGACAGTGTCGCCACCAGGGCCGGGCGCACACGCACGCACACCGGCACCGGCCGCACGGCAAACTCGGCATCCCACTGGACACGCACCCGTGCAGCCACCCACTGCAGCCCGACCGTCGGCAGTACGTCAGACCGGACAACGTCCACTCTGCCGGGCACCGACACCGAACACAGAGCACCAACGGCGGAGCGGCCGGCAAGTCGCGCGCGAGTGAACCACCTCGCGAACACGGCACGAGCACACCACCGACATCCCGACACGGCTCACACACGGAGGCGTCAGCCGGACCCCGAGCGTCAAGGTCCGGCGTCAGCCGTTCGCTGCGTCACATCGCGGCCCTGCGCTACATCGGCACTGCACCGACCGCCCTGCAGGGTACTGACGTCACCTGGGCTCTGAGGGGTACTGCCGTCACCTGGGCTCTACAGGGTACCGACGTCAGCTGGGCCCTGCAGGGTACCACAGTCAGCTGGGCCCTGCATGGTACTGACGTCACCCGGGCCCTGCATAGTAATGACGTCAGCCGGGCCCTGCAGGGCGGCCGGCGGCCGTATCGACCTCCACCGGGCGACGACCAAACCAGCCCATCCCACCCCACACTGTCTGCTTGTGTCAAAGGGGGAACGGGACCCCGCGACCAGCCAGGGTGTGGCAGCGGCCAGCCCGAGTTCGGCACCTGCCCCTGAGCCGATACAAACACCCACCCAACCAACAAAACTACCAACCAACCAACCAACCAGCAAACCAGTCAAACGGCCAACTCTGCACGGCGATTCCTACCGATATGAAATATCAAAGGACTTACAGGCCCCCTCACCCCCACACACAAATAAATATTCGTGTCCCATCGCAGGCACGGTCTGCGAGTTCCCACAGCATGCACCAATTGATCTTCCGCATGCCGAGCACAACCGTGGGATTAATATAATTACTAGCCGGGGCGAAGTGCGAGCGAGTCCTCGGATAGAATCGCTCGCTGTCAACACGTGTGTCTGTCACTAACCACTGTCAATACGTGAGTCACTCGGCCACGCTGGCTTCGACCACCGGGCTGCTGAAACCGTAATAGTCCCACCTCTACTTATGTGCTAGTTCTTCTGTCTTCACTCAACACCATACGTATTCTCATCGTTTTGATTCGAACTTCTTACCTCAACACAAGACCTATTCCCACCGCTTTGATTCGAACTTCTTCACCCAACACCGGAACTATTTTCATCGCCCTCGTTCTAGCAAACTTCCATCACAATGACACCACTGAAATACCGGCTATCTACGTTGAAAGAGCGCAGAGGCGCGGTGGCCGTACGTTTCGACTCGTCGCCGTGGTCACTCGGCCGGCTGCCGGCCACGTCATCGGTGACGTCACCGATGACGTCATGCCACGCAGCACGGCACGCTGGCGCACGCCACACACCGAGCGGGGAAGCCGTGAGAAGGAAGGGACGGCGACACGCTGCGGCCCCCACGCCAACTGCACAACTGAGCACGGCACATCCGAGTTTGGGAGACGTGCGTCTCATATCCGGTACAGGTGTCTGAAGTCAACGTATTACGCATGTTGAGTCATCGTTCCCTCATCAAGAGCCCGATTTCACCAAGAGCGCGTCCAATCTGGGCTGAGGCGAGTTAGTTTCAAATGCGTTCATGACAGAATTGGAAACGCTCTCCGAAATTGGGTTCGTCCACAGAACGTGCATGCATCACAGCTTCGAACGTACCGTGCCACTGTTCAAACAGCATGCACTTCTGTCTGAAATGCATGCACTTTTGACTCTGGAGGAACTCGTAACTTTCCCGGCTCACAAGTATTTGTTTCATATAACTGATAAAATATTAGAGACAGGATGAGCTCACAAGTACCCCAGGTAGTAAGGGTCCCGTTTCGTAAGTGCTAAGAATAGTTCTGAAATATACCGCAAGATAACATCGTAGACACCCAACAGCACCAGAGCTTCGTGTGCCGAAAGACGGCTGGAGCATGTAGTGGCTGCATTGCTCCACAACGGTTAGGTTATGCTAGGTTAGGTATTCAGCCATTTTTGAGCAATGCAGCTACCAAATACTCTCCAGCCATCTGTTGGCTCGCAGGAAAGCTCTGGTGCCATTGGGCATTTACGGTGCTATCTAGCAGTATAATTCATACCTAGAAACGAGGTACTTGTGAGCTGGGGCACCTGTGAGCCCACCCAACCCACGGAACTTTTCGATGTTATCGAGCAGCTTCTCAGCTGGGGCACTTATGATACCGATCCCCCGACCCCTGTCAAAGTTGTAGATAAATAGTCCGGGGAGTCTTCACGCACTACCCGGACAGCGTAGCTGCATTTGACTCGCCACTGCTCTGCCGCATCCGTGCGACGCCTGAAGCCGCGCTACAGTCCGGGACCCAACCCCATGTCGTTGCCGTCGCCCATCCAGCGCACGTGACGACGCTTTCGATCCGTGTAACACAAAACAAACACCGACGAACAGGCAGTCCATGGCCCACCCATCCCGCTCCATCGCCTACATCCACAGCCATACAACAGGATACCACCAACACGGGCAAGCCTCGAGAACGGCAAAATCACGCCCGCCCCGTACGCTCCACGCACATCAAAAACACCGCAAAACGACCGGCTTTCTGGCACGGCGGCCGCCGCGTGATTCGCCGCGTGGTTCGCCACGTGTGCGCCGTCACGCCACGTGCTGGCCGGCTGCGAGGATGGCGGGCGCGGGCGCCGTCGGAGTCGCGTCAGACGCTGTGCGGGGGTAGTTACCGGCGGTGGAGGGAGTACCTGTCATGGCGTCGTCTGTGGACCGGCCTCGCACCACGCCGGCGTAGCTACTGGCCAGGCCTGCGAGAGACGGAGTCGTTAGCGCTGGCCGCCGGCCCCACTGGCCGCCGCCGGACCCACAGCGGCCGGCACGTGTCTCGGCCGCTCACCCTCTGCGGGGGCGCCGCTCGTGCTAGGTGCGTGCTTGGAATAATTTGCATTATTGTTATTTTTATTATTACTTTCTATTAGCATTTGAAATTTGAAGTCCACTTTGGACATTCTTATTTTATTTACTATACTTGGTATTTCTTCAATTAATTTTGGCTATAATATATAATTTATATGTAGCTATCAAAGTTGTGTTCATGATCATCATGGACAACGACAGGTAGATCGAATACATTTTAGACAAAGATAGGAAGTGGTTCATCAATCTCTGTCATCACCGCCGCAGTCGTTGGACGTTACGGCGACGATAAACTCATTTACGCGCGCGTCGGCAATGACGTCATTTCGCGCCAATTTCACGCAGCCATCGTGCAAAGTTCGACCATCTCCACAAGATTGTCCGACTGGCGACGGACGGAAAGTTGGCTTCTGCGGCCGGCACCAGCTGACCTGGCGCTGACGCTGGGACTGGCGCGAAGCTCGCCACGTCGCTGGCGCCTACCAGCTGACCTGGCGAGGCCCCTCGCTGGTGCTCGGTGCCGACCCGGCGGGGCACAGTCGCTGGTGGTGGACCTCGCGTCGCTGGTGGTGACCCGCAGGCGCTGTCCTATACTGGTCCACCACCGGCGGCCAGCCCGCGGGAAGACGGCGGAGACCAGCCGACGTTACCGCACCACATTCGATGCCTTTCGCAGTGAGGGGATTCTCGCCAGGTCAGCTCAAGCTCGCCCAGAGGCTTTCCGATTTAGAAAGTCAGGCGGAAGAGAAAGCCACACACAGCCCGAAAGTGTACAGACAGACACAGCACCCCCTCCGACACACACACACACGCACAGAAGAGCCCAGGGAAGGGAGCTTCACATTGCTAATGAACACAGCACCGGCGATTATGAGACACATGGTGCGTAAAGCTGAGGTGAACATTAACTAGCCAGAACCACACCAGGTGCAGCTCTCACAACGCTAGCATGTTGGCCATTCTAAAGATAGCTAGATTCTCAATCTATTCTGATTGTCATATGTCACACCAGATGAAGTATACGAACGATGGATTTTACAATGCGTTATTCTTCCCGAAATCACGATTAATCAGGTCACATCTACAAGAGTCTAGTACATACTACACTAGGACCTGATCTAGTATAAACCAGTCAGTGTAGACTATAGCTCATAGCTGTAATTATAATCACTTCCCCGGGGAGGATTTAGAGTTGAAAGCGGGAATGCAAGGGATATGTATATAGAGTTTAATGAACGGCATACGGATATTAATGAATATTGTCTGCCGTATTTCATGGGAGGGGGAGGGGCTTAACAATGATTCGTGAGGTAAAGGGCAGAATCACCCAAGGCTGTAAAGCATTTAACAGGACGAAGTCATATGACCAGTGAGACCAAATTCACGTGTACAGGCTTAGCGCCTTAGTTTCTCCCGTATTCGTTGTTTTGAGGTCCCTGGATTCGCCGCGCTTACACGCGTAGTTCTTGGGCAAATTTAGAATACCTGGCATGTGGCCAATTGACGGTTTTGAAGCGGGCTGCTGCAGCATGGTACCCGATATAGATGGAAAGATCGAGGGGTCGAGACCGGGAACATGAGGGCAACCATCTGTACTTTGTCTGTCTAGCCTAAAGTTGTCCACAAATGCCACCGACACCGAGGCAAAATCAATGCAAAAAAGAATGCTGAGAAAAAAGCCCTGGAATTTCTGGTATTCGACGACCCACATATCCACAAGCAGACAAACGTCTTCACAACGGGAAAACTACCACTTGACAGTCTCGCGAAAACGTTTTTTTTTCTTCCTGATCTGGACACACGCAAAGAAGACCAGACAGGGAAGGCGCAGAAGGGGCCAAAGCGCGACAGGAGTTGCTTGCGCATGCGCGGTGTAGTTCGGTTAAAAAAGCGGGACAGCATGATGCGCAAGCGCGCGCCGACGCCGCATGCACTCCTCTCCGGCTCTGCTGGCGATGTCCCTGTGCACAAGAGCACACTGTGCCAGCAGGCCAGCCAACCAGCTTATCCTCGGTCGACACGCAGAGCTGACGGAACGGTTCAGGGCGAGATCAAGGTGAACTTGGGCCGAATATGGCAACGTTTTTAGTGTCACGCCCTGGATGATTATGATTCCCGGACGATCCGATGGATGAAGAAGAAAGAACCCTTGGTCTTTCTACGACGCATTCAACCGCTATATAGTGTCGCCAACCTCTCACACAGATTGGTCGCGGGTGGACTCGGAAAATGCCAGTCGGTCGCGAGATTCGAACACCAAATCTTGCGATCGGGAGTGCGACGCTGTACCAACCGAGCTACCGCGGCATACCGAAGTCCACCGCTGTGGTAGATGTGTGTGCGGTCCACCGCTGTGGTAGATGTGTGCGGTCCACCGCTGTGGTAGATGTGTGTGTGGTCAACCGCTGTGGTAGATGTGTGTGGCCATCCGCTGTGGTAGATGTGTGTGTAGCCCACCGCTGTGGTATATGTGAGTGCGGTCCACCGCTGTGGTAGATGTGTGTGCGGTCCACCGCTGTGGTAGATGTGCGTGGTCCACTGCTGTGGTAAATGTGTGTGTGTGGCCATCCGCTGTGGTATATGTGTGTGCGGTCCACCGCTGTGGTAGATGTGTGTGTGGTCCACCGCTGTGGTAGATGTGTGTGTGGTCCACCGCTGTGGTAGATGTGTGTGTAGCCCACCGCTGTGGTAGATGTGTGTGTAGCCCACCGCTGTGGTAGATGTGTGTGTGCGGCCCACCGCTGTGGTAGATGTGCGCGTGTGGTCCACCGCTATGGCAGAAGTTTGTCGGGTGGTGGTGGTTGCGATGTTGGTCAAGTCAAAACACCACGCACACCACTGACCCCTCACCCCCTCCGCCGTCCCCCCGTGTCGGCGCCGGGGGGCGAGGAGGGGCACATCAGTGCGCCGCTCACCCCTGCGCCTTTTGCTTGGCAGCAAACACGGACGCCACACATAGAAACACAAACACAGACACACTCACACACACACACACACGCACACACAGAGAGAGACACACACACACGGCACAGGGCACGCGAGGTCGGTCGCCCCATGACCGCAGACCAGACGGGTGCGACCTTACCTGGCGCCGCCTGGGGCGTCGGTGTGCTGCGTCCTGGCTCCGCCGTCGGCTCGGCTGACTCGCCCTCCAACTGGCCGTCCAGCCTGGCGATCGGGTCAGGTCAGGTCAGATCAACCGGCCGGCTGTGCTTGTGCATTGTAGTTCTGGGCATGGAGAGGAAAGTCGTGGGGTATTCGAATATGGAGAATGACATCAGAATCTCAGGTTGCACTCTCCGGAGCACGTGAACCTTGAGCACTTTATCATGAACATGCTAATTATTAAACAACACCATTCAACCTCCCAATGAGAAAAAATGCGACGATAAAATTATGGAGAGCATGATGTTCTGGATGCCAAAAATTAACGAAGAGGCAAATCTTCCATCTCATCCAGACAGAGACAGGTACAGTCTAGACACAAAAAGAGGCAGTCCAGACAGACGGGCATGGTCCAGACTCAGGCGGGTACAGTACAGACAGATGGGTACAGTCCAGACAGAGACAGGTACAGTCCAGACATAAACGGATACAGTTCAGACACAGAAGAGCTCAGTTCAGACAGACTGGTGCAGTTCAGACAGACTGGTGCAGTTCAGACAGACGGGTGCAGTTCAGACAAACGGACACAGTCTAGACACTGAGAAGACACACAGTCGACAGAAACGGTGCATTTCTGACGTAAGAGGTGCATTGCTGACGCGGAGGAAGCAAACGACCCTGATGCACAGGTGGTGGCGGTCATTGGCTTTACGACACATCGACCGTTGAGTCACGTAGCGTCGCCAGTCTCTCGGGCCGAATGGTCGCGGGCGAAGAGTGGCGACACTTGACGCGCAGGCGACGCCACGCGGACAGACGGGCGGGGGGCGGCGGCAGCGGCCTCCACCCACCTGTGTTGCTTGATGAGGATGCAGTCACCGCCCTCGTTGGTGTCCACGTTGTACACGTAGAGGTAGCCGTCGCCGGCGGCCACCAACAGCCGCAGCTGCTTCTTGATCCTGAAACACAGCCGGCCGGGCTGGGGACGCTGCCGGAGCCCGAGGTGACCACCACAGACACCACTGTACCGTGGTGCTTAGTGCCGTGGTGCTACCCCATGGAGACCGCGCCGTGCTTAATCTGACCAAAACCACTGTACCGGGACTTACTCCCCCTGGAGACCGCGCCGTGCTTAATCTGACCAAAACCACTGTACCGGGACTTACTCCCGCTGGAGACCGCGCCGTGCTTAACCTGCCCAAAATCACTACACCAGACCCTACTAAATCCCACTGATACCACTGACCACACTACTCTACCAGATCCTACTGAAGATGGGACCGTGGGACTAGTACTTTACTAAATCCGGCTGCAATTCTATTTGAGACGGTGTGCGGGCTGAACATTATCCACCGGAGACCAGTACGCCAGATTATGGTCCCACTGGGGACGGAACTCAGCGCCTGGAATTCACCGGAGACGCAGACCAACCCAGCTCCATCTACAACACCAGTGACGGCGACCTGGACAGCCACGCCTGGAGACGAGGCAGGGGAGGGGAGGGGGAGGGGCAGGGTCCACTCACGTCACCAGTCCGCACACGCCACGCAGGCCCGGTACCGGCAGGCGAACGGTGGCGAAGGCACGTCCCTGGTTCAACACCTGCGGCACGGATACGTCAGCCTGGCAACGATTTAACCGCGACAACCAGTGTACAAGGACAGCAACGCAGCTCGCTTGTCTTTCACGTGCGTGATATGAAACGCTTCACTTTCAGGTTTTTCATAGTACTTTTTGGTGCTGTTCAGATGTATAATTATATTTGCAAATCTATTTAGGAGTAAACTTGAATCTACCGAGTATATGCCATTTATATTTGCACGTCCCAACCTTTGAATATTGTAATCTGCACATGACGCCCCACCACAAACGGAACTGGCTACACCGGTTGAAGTCAGCCGCGTGCCAACCGCACCCATCTGTCGAGATGGACAGGCGGTAACAGACCTCTGGGTGACCTCTGGCAACAGACCCAGGTAGGGTGAGCGGCGTTCGACAGACCTCTGTGACCTGCGACGGTAGATAGCTGGCCGAGGCGGTCACCGCCTTGGTAAGGTAGCCCATCCAGCCGCCCTCGTCAGCTGCCCGCGCCGGTCTGCCGACACCCAGCACCGCCGGTCACACTCAGCACACAGCACCGCCCGTCACACTCAGCACACAGCCGACACACAGCACCGCCAGTCACACTCATGACACAGCACCGTCCGTCACACACAGCACCGCCAGTCACACTCAGGACACAGCACCGTCCGTCACACTCAGCACACAGCACCGCCAGTCACACTCAGCACACAGCACCGCCAGTCACACCCAACACACAGCCGACACACAGCACCGCCAGTCACACCCAACACACAGCCGACACACAGCACCGCCAGTCACACCCAACACACAGCCGACACACAGCACCGCCAGTCACACCCAACACACAGCCGACACACAGCACCGCCAGTCACACCCAACACACAGCCGACACACAGCACCACCAGTCACACCCAACACACAGCCGACACACAGCACCGCCAGTCACACTCAGCACCGCCAGTCACACTCAGCACACACCACCGCCAGTCACACTCAACACACAGCACCGCCAGTCACACTCAGCACACAGTACCGCCAGTCACACTCAGCACACAGCACCGCCAGTCACACTCAGCACACAGCACCGCCAGTCACACTCAGCACACAGCA
This sequence comes from Imbricaverruca yamaguchii, assembly GCA_034440575.1. Taxonomy (NCBI): domain Eukaryota; kingdom Metazoa; phylum Arthropoda; class Thecostraca; family Neoverrucidae; genus Imbricaverruca; species Imbricaverruca yamaguchii. Next base: position 1,692,960 of record JAOTOL010001625.1, read on the forward strand.
CCGCCAGTCACACTCAGCACACAGCACCACCAGTCACACTCAGCACATAGCACCACCAGTCACACTCAGCACATAGCACCGCCAGTCACACTCAGCACACAGCACCACCAGTCACACTCAGCACACAGCACCACCAGTCACACCCAACACACAGCCGACACACAGCACCGCCAGTCACACTCAGCACATAGCACCGCCAGTCACACTCAGCACACAGCACCGCCAGTCACACTCAGCACACAGAACCACCAGTCACACTCAGCACACAGCACCGCCAGTCACACTCAGCACACAGCACCACCAGTCACACTAAGCACACAGCACCGCCAGTCACACTCAGCACCAGCGTGGGAAAAGTGGTTCGCTGACCTGGAGTCGGAGAATAAAAAACTTGTATCGGAGCCCTCCAAGAAAAAGAAGATATTCCTGCCCATGGAGTCGGAGAATAAAAAAAATGGCCTCAGACCCCACCCCCCTAAAAAAGCAGAAAGCTACTGGTGTCGGAGCCCCCAAAAAAGATGATTGCTGAAAAGCGTACAAGCCGCTTACTTACAAGCATACTTACACCCCTTTACTGGACCCTAAGTCACTTCAATTACGCCCACTTAATTCACTCGCACTTACTAGGTTTTTCTCCCGGAAAGCTCTCAAAACTTTGTCTCAACCCGAGTATACCCAACCAATCGAGACAAAGATCTTCGCGCAAAGGGAAGGGGACAAAGCAGCGAGGCGAAACGCGCGGTCAAAGTGTGGTCGCTGTGTAAACATGACTGCAATATTTACACAATTTCAAGACCGCTGCTTGACCTCAATTCCTGTAGCCTTTAATAGGAATTCATACGTCAATACGGTGTTACCTTTTTTCTTCAGTTATATAGGAATCAATACACTGAAGATATATGTTCCTAATCATGAAATTACGTTGTCTTTATCCTAGATCAAAACATGAATCGGGCGAGACCGTCCCAATAATTTTTTAATTCTCCTACTCTAGTACGGATATTGTCCTGTCCTAACGGCGACGTATCCAAGGGTGGTCAAATGATGAAATGATAGATTTTTCGTAACTATTTTAAATGACGTCTAATTGTGACCATAAATGGCCCGGAGAACGTAATAACTCCGTACATGCACAGTTACTGCAGTTGCTGAAGTGATAAAACAACTATTCAGATGCTTTTTCTCTTGATGGGTTACTGTAGTTTCCCGAATTGAGGTGGATTTTCAAACACATAGCGCCGCCAGTCACACCCAACACATAGCGCCGCCAGTCACACTCAGCAGACAGCACCGCCAGTCACACTCAGCACCGCCAGTCACACTCAGCACACAGCACCGCCAGTCACACTCAGCACACAGCACCGCCAGTCACACTCAGCACACAGCACCACCAGTCACACTCAGCACACAGCACCGCCAGTCACACTCAGCACACAGCACCGCCAGTCACACTCAGCACACAGCACCGCCAGTCACACTCAGCACACAGCACCACCAGTCACACTCAGCACACAGCACCGCCAGTCACACTCAGCACACAGCACCGCCAGTCACACTCAGCATACAGCACCGCCAGTCACACTCAGCACACAGCACCGCCAGTCACGTTCAGCACACAGCACCGCCAGTCACACTCAGCACCCAGCACCGCCAGTCACACTCAGCACACAGCACCGCCAGTCACACTCAGCACACAGCACCGCCAGTCACACACAGCACCGCCAGTCACGCTCAGCACACAGCACCACCAGTCACACTCAGCACACAGCACCGCCAGTCACACCCAACACACAGCCGACACGCAGCACCGCCACTCACGCTCAGCACCGCAAAACACAGCGTTCTCTTGCGAGTCTCACCATCAAGACCGCTACCTTTCCATAAATATATGCTCTCCTTGTTCTTACTGGACAATGAAATGGCGCTGTTTAACAGTGAAGTGGCCCAAGTTTGTTGCATTTTGACACACACCATATCCTTACTAAACCTAGGCTCTTAAACCCAGCAATTTATTCCAATGACGATCAGAGCACCCACGACCTACGTCCAACTATGGATCACATACTGCAGACCTTTCGAAACGCAGCACCAATTCAACGTACGCGAAACTTGCAGTACCAGGAAGAAAACCGAACCCGAGGACTGTCTAAAGGTAGTTTCTACGTAGAAAAACGTCCTAACACACCTAAGTTGTTACACTGACGGACCAACGTGGAGCGTGGGGGGTTAAAAAGAGTTCGAATGGATGACGTAGCACGTGGGGAAATATGAAGCCCACAAATTCGATTGGGTTTATGATACGGCGTCGTGTTAAAGAGCCCTTGACGTTGAGAACATGGAGTCAAAGTTTAAGATTACAAAGCAGGTGAGGCTACAATGATTGTAAAAAGGATGCCAAACTTTACCAAATACAAATATTATTTTCCTTGAGAGGGTTGGATTGACAGGCAAGGGTGGAAGAAAAATTGCGTATTTGTGCACGGAAACTATCTTTGATAATAACCGGATTATGATTCCAGCGGCCAATCTCAGGCCAGATAGCGGCCCATATCAGACTGGGAAGAGGGCCGTCTCAGACTGGGGAGCGGCCATATCAGTCCGGGGACCGGTTCACCTCAGGCTAGGGAGCGGCCCATCTCAGGCTGGGGAGCAGCCCATATCTGGCTGGGAGCAGCCCATATCAGGCAGGGAGCGGCCGTCTCTTCCTGGGAAGCGGCCCGTTTCTGGCTGAGGAGAAGGCCGTCTCAGGCCGGAGAGGGGGCCGTCTCAGACTGGTGAGAGGGCGGCCCTTCTCCGGCTCGGGACGACCCTTGCCAGGCTTCTGAGAGGGAGGGGCACTCACGCCGGCTGCGACACCGTCTCGGTCAGCTTGAACACGTGGATGGTCTCGGTGTTGCTGCTGAGCGCCAGGAACTGGGAGTCGGGCGAGAAGCACATGCTGGAGATCTGGGCACACCGCTTCAGACCGCGCCGCAGCTCGTACGCCTGCCGCGAGGTCAGCCGAGGTCACGCCGCTGACCGGTGGCACCTCGAACGTGCACAACACGGAGCGTCACCACAAGTAGTCGTGACACCGTCACAATGACACCCATTAGCCGTGCTCGCACAGAGATCGTGACGGAGGACTGTCGGCCAACCTGACGCCACGGCACGCCACACGCCACACGCAACTGGGACGGAACAGTTCCCATACGTGGCTAGAACGGGCACGGTTTCGATACGTAACTGAAAAGGGAACAGGTGCGCTAGTTAGTTATTAGGGCTTTAGGGCGCATCGACTACATTGGTCATGCAGCGCCCAGGGAACAGGTGCGATTCGCAACTGGAGCGAGAACCGTTCCCATACGTAACTGGCACGGGCACGGCTCCGATGCAGAACTGAAACGGGCACAGTTCAGACACGCAATCGTAACGTGAACAGTTTCGATACGCGACTGCAAACGAAAACGGAAACTGGAAATGCATCAAAATTTGCGCATCTCGCTCATTTTCACCTGCGACTGGCATACCGATACCGACACCGAGTGCAGGTCGCATATCGACAATCGACACGAAGCCAATCGCCCCGCCGTCACCAGCCGAGCTACAGCGGCGACGGGACCTGCGCGAGACGGCACGAGGCGGCACCCACCTTGGAGCCGTCCTTGATGTTGAACACCCTGATGACGGTGCCCTTCTCGGAGGCGGTGGCCACCTGCGTGCCGCTGCTGCTGAAAGCCACCGCCGCCACCGGCGAGTCGTGCGCCGGCAGCATCGTCTTGGCTTGCTGCAACGGCCGTCACTGTCAGCGGCGCGGTCAGGTGTCCCAGGTGGGAGGGCCGTCACGGCCAGGAGCGGAGTCAGGCATCACTTGGGTGGGGTGGAGGACATCACTGGCAGGGGCGAGGTCAGGTATCCGCTCAATCACACAGGTGGTAGCTGAACATGAAGGGGGGTTGAGGGGATGTAAGCAAGATGAATTCACCAGCCTCTTTCCAAAACAAGAACGCCACTGCCCCATGATGATCGTCCAGTGCACAAACGCGGGACAGATTCAACAGCACACACTCAGACGCGGGCCACGTTTCAGCCCGATTCCACCCCGGCCGCACGGCTTCACACGGCAGCGCAGCACACCCTGGCCGTCCGGCGGCGTACCAGGTTGAGCGCGTCGAACACCTGCAGCTCGCCGATGCTGGCGCTGCCCGGGTAGGCCAGGTAGCAGAAGTCGCTGCTGGTGCTGAGCGCGCACACGCCGCGCGGGTTGGCCGGCGTGTCGCGGATGGTGTGGATCAGCTTCATGTCGCGGATGTTGTGGATGTAGAGCGACTCCTCCAGACAAACGACCAGCCGCTGTCGGGTAACACGGCGTCAGTTTGATTGATTATTTTGGCTTAAGGGCGCGCAGACTGCGAGGTCATTTAGCGCTCCAGACACACGACGGCGTCAAGACGAGAGAGCGCGAGAGAGAGAGGCTCCTCCAGACACACGACCAGCCGCTGTCGGGGCAACACGGCATCAGGGCAAGAGACACACCACCAGCCGCTGTCGAGGTAACACGGCGTCAGGGCGACAGACACACGATCAGCCGCTGTCGGGCAACACGGCGCCAGGGCGACAGACACATCACCAGCCGCTGTCGGAGTAACACTAAACAGAGCGACAGGGACAACCAGCCGCTGTCGGGGTAACACGGCGTCAGGGCGAGAGAGCGAGCGAGAGAGGCTCCTCCAAACACACCACCAGCCGCTGTCGGGGTAACACGGCGTCAGGGCGACAGACACACGACCGGCCTCTGTCGGGGTAACACGGCGCCAGGGCGAGCACACCACCAGCCGCTGTCGAGGTAACACGGCGTCAGGGCGACAGACACACGACCTGCCGCTGTCGGGGTAACACAGCGTAACACGGCGTAACACGGCGGCCCCTACCGCCAGTCGCCACTCACGGCGCGGTTGAGTCGAACGGCGACGATGGTGTTGGTGTAGTCGTACTCGCACACCTTGGTGCCCTTCTTGAAGTGGCACACCTGCAGCCGGCGCGGCAGCGACTGCGTCACCAGCGTCACCAGACTGCTGCTGAAGAGCCGCTCCACCAGCAGCACGTCGCCGATCTCTGCAACATCAGCAGAAGGTTATGACAGCTTTACGACCAGCATGTGGCCGATCTCTGCAACAGCATCAGCATGTCATAGCAGCTTTATGATCAGCACGTCACCCATCTCTGCAACATCAGCAGAAGGTTATGACAGTCCTACTATCAGCACGTCGCCGATCTCTGCAACATCAGCAGAAGGTTATATCACCTTTACGATGAGCACGTCACCGATCTCTGTTTAACCGCACAAGCAGGTCATGGCAGCTTCACGATCAGCACGTCAGCGATCTCTGCAACACCACCAGCTGTGCTACGAGACCATAGGACCACGGCCACAGATCAGCTCGCGACACGCCGCCTGCAGTCGATGTGTTGCATCTGCGACGCTCGGCGAGGACGGCAGTCTGAGCAACACCCCTTGCATGAACAACGCGCGACACACATTCAGAGTAGACACACCGGGGTTGGTAAAATTCTGACCACTTGGCTAGTTGACTACCGACAAAAAGCTAGTTTGTACCATGCCAGTGGTATTAATCGGTGCAAACTATTTGCCGGTGAAGACTTGACTCCACAACAGACCACGATGGGCTCATATCCCCAGGAGTCGGAGAATCCCCGGATCCAGTCACAAACCTGTCATGGTCTCACGCAGAAAGCTGATGTGACGACGACAGTCTTGCCATGCCCCCGATATCAACCAACTTATGCCAGCATCTTTCCAACCCCGAAACAAACCAACAAGCACGTGGAACACGGGCTGATGGTCGACCTCGGGTCGCCTCGCGAGCGCGTGCCGACACAACTGCCGCGGAGTGCAGCTCGACACCGGGAGCGGAGGTATGTGTGCTCATCCGGTCGTGGCGCTTTGCGACTACTGCGTGACATGCATCGCACCGCATTCACATCAGCAACACCGACGGAACAGTCGGGGCGAGGTGGACAACGCAATTTTTCGTCATTTCCATGCTCCTAACTCTTCCGTCCAGTGACCCTGGGAATACTGTTGTCGTTACTAGCTTGCCATCTTTCAACGGTTTCCCAAGGTCGCATTTCTACTACTGACTGGTTATCCGCAAAACATAACAAAAATAGGCAAATTGCATTGGTTGTTTTAGCATTTTGACCCCACCTGTTTGCTTCCTGAGGCAACCACGCGTTTGGTGCACTGATTTATGGACAGCTCACCAAGGGAAGCCCCACAACGAAAGACCCTATGAATGTGCGTGTAGGCAAACAGGATGGCCCGCTGCACCTGATATGGGGACGGACAAAAAAACAACCCCAAATACGGGTATGTACTGCACTCTGGGCCCTGACACCATCCTTCATGTACCACTCATGACCAATGGAGAAAAGGGACAATGGCAATGAACAATTATTAAAAGGAGAATGAGAATATCGGGAGGGAGGCCGCTTTACATGGAAAACGTTTTGTTTTACTGGACAAATGCTTGCAATCCCCTCACAAATGTTTAGAAGCAGTGGCCTGGCATTTATCATGCCAAAAAAAAACAATGCTTGAATTGATTTAATTTAATTGATTGATTTGAAACACTGCCATACTTCTCTGACTGGACACATCCACAAATAACACGTCACATTCCGAGCGCACCGGAAGACATCCTCCACGGGGCCGGCACGGCTGTTGCTGAGGTACCCTGCACATGTCACTGTCGAGAGGTTTGGCTCAAGCTGGGAACCGAGATGCTTTTTGTGGCTCATAATATGGTCCAGTTAGACAGACAGTTAGACAATTAGACAGTTAGACGGTTAGACAGTTAGACCTTGTCCGGTGCGCGGACATTTGGCTCGAAACAACTGATGCCAGCCGCCCTCTATAAGGGGACGAGTAGTCTGGGCGCAAGTTGCTCGTCTCACAATCGAAAGATTGTGGACTCGAATCACTTGTCGCTACTCTTCGCCCGCGACCAATCGGCGTGAGAGACTGGCGACGCCACATGGCTCAACGGTCGACGTGTCGTAAAAACCAATAGCAACAATAACCGCCCTCTATTAACCGAGCATGCAAACGGCGGCGGCGGGCGGTGGCCGGCCGTGTGCCTGGCCGCCGCCGTACACTCGGCGAAGGCGACGTATACCCGGGCCACCCACAATAAACTGCGTGGCTATTACAGCCCATTATCGATTCTTCAAATAAATGTCGCATAAAAGAGGCTGTCGCAGACACACATGAAAACATATAATAAGTCCTCATATCAGCGGCACGGAAAGTACGGCAAGCATAATAAGAAGTCGACAGGTATGAAGATAACACAGCAAGTATGAAAGAGGTCGAGTATGATGAGAAGTCAGGAAGCAGAACAGGTAAATCTGAACGGTGCACCAGTGTCGCCTAAGGTGGCGACCAAACATGGGAACTGGCAGTTGCCTCAGTTCGTGTAGCAGTTCATTACACAGGCCAGGACCTCAGGACCAAAAACGGCTCCTGCCCATCTCTGTACGCGACTTGGGGAAGAATAGGTCCCGGTGCTGACGGGTGTGGCGGTCACGGTGCTCGACAACTGTTGAGATAGTGCCGGCTAATGAAGCCGACTCCTGTGGTCTGGGTACCTTGTGAAGTAGGCCAGCGTGTGGTATGAGGCGAGGGGCTTATCGCTAATGCAGACAAGACGCTTCAACAGATCCACGACATGTTCAAACTTAGAGCGTCCGAAAATAACTTTTGCTCCAAAGTTGATATTTTGTATTAATCAGAGACATTCATTCGGCACTATTTCCGTTCGCCGAAATGCGTCGAGCGCGATCTGAGAGAGCACCAAAGCATTGACGAACACCGAGATGACAGATGGTGGCAGGTAGACCCTAAAATGCGATAGACAGGCCAAAGTTACGCAACATCGTCTTGCAATGGTGGAGTCCCAGCTGAGCGTGCGATCAAAAGTGGGCCACAAATTTTTTACTTCCGAAACGAGCAGCAATTGTTGATCGCGAAACGCTACCGTGAAGTTGGGAAGATTGCATACATTTTGTTGGCTGCTAAAGACCACAACCTTGGTTTCCCCTGATATACTTTTAGACCGTTACAGCGGAACCATAGGTCGAGGGAAGTCAGGATGTAATCTGGCTCGGAAGCAACACTTTGGATACGAGCTTTGTTTCCCGTTACCAGCATTTGTTTGTCGGCTGCCTACCGAACGACTACTGCACCTTACTAAGGTCGATGGAGAAGACGCAGTAGGGCAAAGAGCCAAGAAATAAGCCTTGAAAAAAAAACTCCGATGTTGTTTAGAAGTGGAACATAATTGAACAGTGTCAATACCGTTCTGGCTTAGCTTGAGACTCTGCTCAGAGCAGCGTGACAGTCCAGCCTCGCCGACAACTCCCCGGCGACTCTACTCAGAGTAGCGTGACAGTCCAGCCGCGCCGACACTCCCTGGCGACTCTCTGACAGCTGGGTGTTGTCCTGGCCCCACCGGCCGGCGGCCGTACCACACGACCCGCCATAACCGGCGGAAGTGACGAGGTGCGGTCCCTCGGCCATCGGCACACACACGCTGACTCAGCAGTCTAGCGGGCCGTGCCAGGTACCGTAATGCAACGGACGGCGGCCGGCAAGTCTGAACATACGCAGGTACGATTCGGCAACATAATTTGATGCTAAAGCTACCGCCAGAAGCCGACCTCGTCACAACACACCTCAATAGCTGAAGTGACCGTGACCAACAAACCGGATCCGGTGCTTTTTGCTCTCGTCTGAATGTCTGGGCCTTCCCGGTCCAAACCAGTGCAAGGTCAGGTGTTTGCAGTGTTGAATATCAACCCACGGCGTGCACAACAAGATGGAACATGGCGGAGCTAACCCTATGCCGTTCAACACGACACCCCAAGCACATCTAAAGCCGCCGATGGTTGCAGGCTGTAGACGGGACTGCCGCCAATCTACCGTTAATCGCGCCATTGCGGGGTTCTCGGTAGCTTCCACTGCGGGGTCGGTGTCGAAGCTGTGCCTCCCGCTCCGCCGTGCCTGCAATCCGTGACCTACGCACCAGCTGGTCAAGCTGATAGCCCGGCGGACGACAGTGTTCAGTCGCGAGACAAAACGACGGCGCGCGACGCAAGCGTGACCTGCGACCGCCGACCGAATTGCACCAGCCTCTGTGAACAGGTCCACATTGCCGCCGTGCGTCTGCCTCCCACGACGCCGTCCGGCGGCTCTGCCCTGGGTTGGCCGGCACCGGGGCACAGAGTCCGGTGTTGGCGGCGGCCAGACGGGACACGGAACAAATTGGGCGGCGGCCAGATGTCGACCGGACGGCTCAAAATTAACCACAAAACAACTTGGACAGCGGCAAAATATCGTCCGGGCGGCTCGAGATAGAACACAAAACAACCTGGGCGGCGGCCAAATACCAGCCAGGCGGCTCGTTAGTTACTTAGTTATTAGGGCTTTAGGGTGCATCGACTACATTGGTCATGTAGCGCCCAAAGCCGGACATTTCGAGATATATATATATATATATATATATATATATATATATATATATATACACACGAAGGTTTGTGTATCCAAATAGCAGCATCTACAACATGCACAAATGTTCATATGCAGATAAGATTGGATCAGGTCGGGCCGGGCTGAGTTTGGTTGGGTTGATTTAGACTACACTTGACAGGGTTTGACTGGATTGAACTGGGCATAGTTGGGAGGGGCTGTACCAGACTAGATGGGGCTGGGCTGGTTTGAATCTGGTTTAGTTGGGTTGATATGGACAGAGTTGGTTGCATTTGGTAGGGTTGAGTAGGGCTGGACTGGACTGGGCTAGATGGATTTGGATGAGACTGGGATGGCTGGGTTCAGCTGAACTCAGTTTGGTTGAACTTGGCTTGTTTGTGCTAGATTGGGTTGGACTGAGCTAAGATAGGCTGAATTGAGTTCGTTTGAGCTAGGTTAGGTTAGCTTGGGTTGAATCAAGTTGGTTTTGATTAAGCCAGGTCAGATTAGATTTTGTGGACATGAATATCTACAGGTACAACAAGTTTTGTTGACAAACATGTACATAGATGAACACCAGCTAAATGAATGGGGCACACAAACTTACATAAAAACATGTACCCAAAAACAAATGTGGTAAGAACACATGCACATGAGCATTTGTCCTCCAATTGCAGGTTGGGAGTCAGGAACTTCGATTGTGTGTGGGGGGAGGTGTGCATGGCATACATCTCACATGTTGGTGGGCTATGTTGGTGGGCTATGGGTGCATCAACTGCATTGGTCACACAGCAACCAGTATGCATCTCACAAGAACCACACTCATTTGCAGGCAGCATGCACTCAACAAAGCATTCAAGCAGTGTTCTCAAGGCCTGACCACTTACCAACTTCATAGATTTGTTCAATTTTATCGATGCTGTTGATAGTGAACAGTCTGTAGCCCATGTGAGTGCCAACTGCCAGTGAGCTGAAAACATGAGCACATGATGGGATGATGATGAACAAAAGGCAGCAGATTGACATTAGGCTGAACATATGAGCAGTGGATGGGACAATGATGAACAAAAGGCAGCAGAACGACCATGGGGTGAAACAGCACTTGCATGTGGTTACAGATTTGTCAGGCATGAGCAGTTACACCACATTGTTAGAACAGCTTCTATAATAATTTGGCATAACACAGAAAATTAGGTAATTCTTAATGACATTCTAACCCATGGTTGTATTAAGTATTCAATATGCACCTTTGTTTCACATATGATAATGCAAATTGTTAACCATAAATGGGTGCAGGAACACTATGAGATTAGATGATATGCTTACATTTTCATACATACTCCTAAGCTGATATAACCAACTTGAGCAAACCATGGTATGAGAGTTTGAATAGCTGGCAAAACTATACTGAAAACTATGGTTCAATCTGACACATGGAATCATTTTAGCAACTGCCATCTATTCCAAGATGCTTCAGTTCACATTGCTCTACAGAAAGATAGGTGACATGGTATGACACTGATCCAACAAACATGTTTGAGGCCTCAACAAGAGGTCATCTACAATCCATCCATCCAGTTGATTTCAATCACTCAGTATGTTGGCAGGCATCTTTCAGTTTCTATAAATTTTCAACAACAAAGAATGGCAATTGTCCTTCATATCCAGATCAAGCTATCTTAGGTTAGGCTGGGTTAGTGCTTTAAGTTTGAAACATTGAGAAAATGGATATTTTCCCATTCTTCACATTTTTTTTTGTGAAAGGTAGCTTAGGCTAGGTTAGGCTATGCTACATTCCATTTAACATTTTGAAGCACTAATTTGCATGCTGTATCACCTGACTACTTTTGCTGAAACAAGCCTTGTTTGGTGTTAATTTGTTTTCCAACTGAAAAGTACAGATTTGTAGGGAAAGTGAATACATATCCTATCTTCTAGATATCTTGGTAAGAATATCTTCTTAATCATGTTCATAAATGTTGCATTGGATGCAAAATATTATAATTCATAAAGCTTAGGTTAGGTTTGTTCAGTTATTTTCAGAAAAAAAACTTTATATTTTTTTCATGAAACAAAAATTGAAAATGGAGGCTAAGATTATGATTGGATAGATTATGTCCAATTTGTTTCTCTTTTTCAACAATATCTTTATATGATATATTACTTAAGCTCAAGAGCCTTTTGGTATTGTTTGGACTGCTGATTGAAAACAAGAAATTCCAGAGAAAATGAGTTATCACATGAAAATATATTCACTAATGTTGTATTGGTGAAGACATTCCAAGATCTCACAAAGCACTGTTAAGCACACATCTACTCAATTGTCTGTATCTTAAAAAAAATACAGAAATGAGTAGAAAATTCATCACATTACATCCTTAAAAAATAAAAAAGCATAGCAAATAGAGTAGTCTTCAAATAATAGTGGCTACCAGAATAGAGCACATGCAGTTTGATGTGTTGCATGGACTAACACCTACAGTGAAAGTGCCCAGCATTCTGTGAAAAGCTTTAGTATGGCTGGAGAACAAGGTATAAGCAGCCCATAACTTTGTCATGGGGTAAATGGACTGCAGTCATGTGTGATACATATGGGGTCAGTGATAGGCATCCATAGTTTTCAATGGCAGCAAGGAAAAGAAAGGAAACATGTTAAGCCAGGTGCAAAAATCAAAGAACACAAAAACCAAATTGAATGAAAATCATGATATTTCTGGGTAACACAAAACCAGCTTAAATTTGGTGAGACAAGAAGCAGTACCTTTGGCAAATAGGACAAAAAAAGTTTCTTTTCATTGTAAATATTAGTTGGTCTATTTGGGATCAAGCCATGAGGACATTTGTGTTGTGGATTATGTTCAGATATATGGCTAGGTAGCTAAATGAACCTCAGGGTACATCAACCATGTCAATGTAGTGATCAATCAATTATATTCATTGCTATTTCCATGAATGAATCAAAGGGCTAGGTTTTGTTTTTTCCCAAATTATTATTTTTATCCAAATATAGGCTAGGCTAGGTTAGGCAAGAAAATGTTGCACATTTACTTTATTCTATAAGCATTTCTTTCCATACCATGCCACCAACCTAAAGGCCACTTAAAAAAAATTTTTTTAGTAAAAGATTTTAAAAACCATCATCCTAAAAAATTATTTTGTTCACAGGATCCCCTATTTGTTGCACTGCCACAATTTGAAGTACACATGGAGGGGGTGCTTGCTTTCATGCAGTGTCTTCAGTATTATTGCAGTTTAAGGTAACTACAAGACAAGTTTTACAAACATTTTACCTACATCTCTAGAGCATACAAAGGGGTTAGGAATGGTTATGTTAGGTTAGGTTAGGGTATGTGTTAAGTCAGACAATTACCTATATAGGTACAAGTATACAATAAGTGCTTACCTGAAATCCTGATTAAAATTCACAAAACGAACTGCTCCAGCCCCAGCACTGACAGTTGGCTGATCATCTCCAATGCCAACAGGATTCATGTTGACTGCAATATTATGCTCAAAGCTAGCTGCTAGTAAAGTACAATGAGTAGTTTTTCAGTTAAAGTTCGCACATCATGACTTGGTAAACCTAGGAAATTGCAAGGCATTTATGAAAATCACGATATGCCAACATCACCAACAATCAAGGTGCTTCCATTACGTGCTACAGTGGTGCAATTCAGCTCTATACTGGACAAGCAACAACTTCTTCCAAACGAAAATAGTTCCTATTATGTATACGGCAGCGACAACAAACGCCACTCTTGACAGCTGCGCGCAACATTCCACCCTGTAGGATAGCCTTCACGCATTGCGCAATTTTCTGGCAGGCGCATTGTTTTTGTTTACAATTTGGAAGCATTGCAAGGAAAACTAGACATATTTATGAACATTTCATCCTACTCGGAGTTCAATAGTGTATGTCCTAATAATGTTAATGTATAACACCGATCGAAACCAATTTTCATTGTAGCGCAGTATCAAATATTCCCAGTGGTATAAATAGTAAACAATTGTAGGTGCAAATTGCTTTACTCGTAATATCACCAGATTCCTTCATCGATACAGAAGTATAACTTTAACACCTCCCTTTACATGTCTTAGCTGCGTTGAAAATGAATGGATTTACTCTTCGGAGTACCACATATATAGAAGAACCGTGGTGCCACAGAGGATTGCGAATGCTTCTTATAGGTTTTCCTGAGTTGGTTCGGCAATTGCGTGATATATTTTGATCCGTGTCTTTTATCTTGCCGTCAAAGTAGATCGAACAAGACGGGAGCTGCATTCTGGTACACCTAGGAAGGAATTGAAGAACGTCCAATCAACCCACGGCATAAAAATGCTGAGGCCGTCTTCCGCCAACTTCGACAAACTTTTGGGTAAGAATAGTGAAATGCAATTAGTATTTTATGGTGTTGCCGGATTATGATTGTGATTGGAGCAAACAAGTATGCTCAATGCAACAAAATGAAGAAAAACTGCATCAGTAGTGAAGCTTCCCATATATTCAGAAATCTCCAGCATATATTTCAATTTGGAAGTTCCTGCAATGTGGTGTGGAGAAAAGTTTGGTAAGTCATAAAGTCATAAAGTGTTAAGGCTTAATAAGGGCCACAAGGGCCCATCTGGGTCAAGCCTGTCTAGAAGATATTAGAAAGTACATGTTCACACCTATCAATTCCAAACCCATGCAATCCCTCCACCTGTGCCACCACAGCCAATCTCATCAGTATGACATCGCAAACGAAGTTGCCAAATCCACTGCTAGGTACACCCCATATAGTACAACATAATACTAGCATAATGTTATACCCTATATAGCTAGTGAAAATACTCAATATCCCATGCATCACAAGTTAGAATTCAAAAACAACATTTTCCTGTCTAAAAAATTTATCCACCCTACTTTTAAAGACATTCAATGAGGGACTCCCCACTGCATCAGCAGGCAGCCTATTCCATTGGTCAACAACCCTTTGACTGAAGACCTGTTGTCGTTTAACTGTCCTGCACCTCATTTTGTCTAACCTGAATTGATGACCCCTATGGGATACTCTAAACTGCAGAGCATCATTCAAATTGACCTGATCTAGCCCTCTAACAATTTTGTACATTTCAATCATGTCTCCCCTTAATCTCCTATACTTGAGTGAGTACATATCTAATGCATTAAGCCTTTCTCCATATTCTAAGTTACTTAATCCACTGACGAGTCTAGTGGCTTTGCGCTGGACTCTTTCTAACATATCTATATCCTTTTCTAGGTAGGGGCTCCATGCTTGTACAGAGTACTCCAAGTGGGGCCGCACATATGCTAAGTACAGCTTTTTCATGACTTCCCTGCTCTTATATTTCACACTTCTATTAATGAGTCCCAGCATTCTGAGTGCCCTATTTCTAGCTGAGATACATTGTTTTTCTGCTTTAAGGTCTTTTGAGACCAACACACCTAAGTCCCTTTCCTCTTCAATAACATCCAGTTCCCTCCCTCCCATTTTATAACTGAATGTCTCGCCTGCAGACCCTATATGCATAACCTTACACTTATCATAGTTGAAAGTCATCTGCCATTGATCAGCCCACTCTTTTAGGTCATCCAAATCTAGTTGAATATTACTAGATTGATCTCTGCTGTTAGCCACTCCTACCAGCTTGATGTCATCAGCAAATTTGAACACTCTATTCCTCAGCCCTACTTCAATGTTGTTCACAAAGATGATAAAGAGGAGGGGCCCTAGAACAGAGCCCTGTGGCACTCCACTCAGAACATCTTTCCAACCAGATTTACATCCATTCAATACTACCCTTTGTTTCCTTCCCTGCAACCATGCTTCAATCCAATGTAGAACTTTTCCTACAATCCCATGTTGTTGTAATTGATGAATTAACCTTCCATGTGGAACTTTATCAAAAGCTTTGCTAAAGTCCAAGTACACAACATCCATCCTGCTTTCATTGTCTACTTCTTTGGTAACATACTCAATGAACTCCAATAGGTTAGTTAAACAAGACCTTTGAGATCGAAATCCATGTTGAGTATCCCTTAAAAGGTTGTGCCTATCAAGATGAATCTGAACATTCTGTTTAACCAGCTTTTCTAGTACTTTGCAAACTAATGAGGTCAAACTGACTGGCCTGTAGTTTCCTACACTCTTCCTATTTCCCTTTTTGAAAATTGGTACTACACTTGCATTTCTCCAATCTTCAGGTACTTCTGAATACTCCATAGATCGCCTGAAAATGATACCTAGGGGAGTTGCTAAAGCTTTAGCACACTCTACTAAGATCCTAGCATATATTTCATCTGGTCCGGAAGCTTTATTAGGTTTTATATTCTGCAACTGCTTCTCTACGGCTTCTGTAGTTATTGTAAGATCCTCCAGCATATCACCTGCCATGGCATGGCCTACAGATGTTCCTATTGTACCAGAATTATCTTTAGTGAAGACTGATGAGAATTGCTTGCTTAGGGATTCCACAATGTCGCAATCATCAACCACTATTTCCCCATCTACCTCCAGTGGTCCTACACTACACTTTTTAGCCTTAAATTTATAGAAGCTAAAGAATCTCTTAGCATTACCTGCTGAACATTCTCGAGCAAAGTTGATTTCAGCAAGTCTTTTAGATGCTCTAACACACCTCCTAACTTTATTTCTAGCTATTCTATATGATTCTAGGTTTAACCCAGAGTTAGTATCTTTTAGTTTCTTGAATGCTTGTTTCTTTGAGTCCAGTAATTGCTTAACTTCCCTAGTCAGCCACGAAGTGTGCTTAACCCTGTTTGATCTAATTTGCCTACTGGGAATGAACCTATCCTGACCCTGAAATAGCTTATCTTTTATCATTGTCCACATTTCATAAGCATCTAAGCCATTCAATATGACTTCCCAATTAATTTCACTTAGGAAGCTCCTGAACTCACTGTAATTCCCTTTTGTAAAATTAGGAATCAATGTTCTGTTGGTTGCTACCCTTCCAACATGTAATGAGAAGCGTATAATGTTGTGATCACTATTACCAAAGGTATCTCCTACGTTAACATTTTGCACAAAATTTTCCTCATTAGTAAGCACTAGATCTAATATTTTATTTTCCCTTGTAGGCTCGTGTATCATTTGAAAGAAGAAATTGTCCTCAAAACAAGCCATGAAACATCTTTCTGATTTGCTTACACCTATTGTTTTGTTTCCCAATCCTGCTATGTTGAAATCCCCCAACAAAATAGTTCTCTCCTGTACTCTCCTACTTATCTCTTCCTGCATCAGCCTGTCAGTGTTTTCATTCTGGTCTGGAGGTCTATAGAATGCCCCAATCCTAAATTTTGTTCCATTCTTCAGAATTATATCTAACCACAAAGATTCTACTCCTGCACTATGTACTCCATCCTCTATGGAATGACATTTCATTACTTGCCTAACATACAAGAGAATGCCACCTCCTATCCTTGCCTCTCTTTGATAGGCATGCATGTTGTAGCCTGTCAATTCAAATTCTTGCAAGTTGTCTCCAAACATGCTTTCGTTAACCCATGCTTCTGTTATGCACACCAAATCTAGCTGTTCAGACAACATATATGCATGCAGTTCCCCAATTTTGTTCCTAACACTTCTGGCATTGACATAAAAACATGATAAATTATTCCTTCCATTGCTTGCTATGCTTCTCTCTTTATCAGCTACATCCCCCCATGTCCTGCCTAGTTTCCCTGTTTCCTGTTGAGAGCCTCCTCATACCTATTGCTGAGCAATTCCACTCCTCTCTTGCTCAGATGTAATCCATCTAAAGCAAACATCTCCGTCCTCCCCCAAAACTCCCCCCACAAATCCAAGAACTGCACCCCAAGCTCCTTACAAATGTTGGCCACCCTGGTATTGAGCCCAATGGCCCTCGAATACCACTCCATGCTTGCATGGACCATAGGGAGGATGGATGTCACCACTCCTCTTTTCCTACTTCCTGCTAAACTACCTATCAAAGCCCTATAGGCTTTCATTGTTTCCTCTGTATTATTTTTTCCTACATCGTTAACTCCAACCTGCACAATTACCGTTGCACCCTCTCCACTTCCCCTCATTACTCCCTCCAGCCTATCCCTAACATCTTTCACCTGCGCTCCCGGGTAGCAAACACGCATCCGTCTGCTGGGGTTCTTGCTACAAAATGTTCGATCCATGTACCGAACCCTGGAATCCCCTATGACTAAAACCTCTCTCTCTCCATCTCTATCTTCAGCCATCTGGTCATCCCCACCTCCGTCCCTCTCATCATTACCTTCCCTCTCCTCCAGTGCATCAAACCTATTTTTAATTGGGACGCCCATGTCCACCTTCCTTAGCGCCAGTCGGGTGCTATGGCGCCTTGCCACCTTCCAACTGCCACCATCCCGGACCAAGCCATCCGAACTCCCATCAGTCCTCCGCTCGGGCACCCGAGTTGCCTGGCTGGCACCTCCCATGATGGGTCCCGCCACCAAACACTTCAAGCGCTCCACCTCCCCCGTTAACATATCTAACCTCTTACTCAAGTCCCCAATGATTCCCACACACTTACAATTCCCACAGTCTCCTTCCATTTTTGTTGTTGTTTTTTTTCTTTCTACTCTTAGTACTAAGTCTAGTTACTGTAAGCTTGTAAGCCTACAAGTATCTACTGTAATATATCTACAGTAATACAGTAATATAGCCTATAAGTATCTACAATACACTATAATCCCGTATAATTACACTAGATATGAAGATACCTACTGTAATTTATGCCCACTATTTTAGTCCTAAAATCTATCTTAAACTTACACACCAATTTGACACAAACTTATTCACTACAGAAGCCTACACTATAGAATTATACACTCTAGAATTACACACTACAGAGCTCACACCACACAAATATACACCACTGAATCAAACACTGTAGTACCCGTCCACAACACCCAACAATCCTGCAGTTACACTAGGATATGAAGATATACCTAGTGTAATGCTATGCCTACTATCTTAGTCTTAAAATCTATCTTAAACTTAAACACCAAATTGACACAGCCAACACCCTTAGAACTTAACAAAATGGCGCTGGGCAGCCTCCCTGGGTTAATATAGCCTAATTTGCTGGTCAAAAATACTTATTTGATAAAAACTGTTGAAATATACGCTCAGAAGCAACCGCTAAATATCTATACACAATTTATCCCAGTACACCGTCCTTTTCCGCAACACTTAGCTCGTATGTAGTAGCCCCACCAAACACGTGTGTCCTCCTCAACGCCTGGCGGCAGACTGTATTGCCCCTTAAGTATTGCCCCTTAAACTTCCTTTATCTTAACAATGCATCCAAGCCACCATCAGCTGACTTTCAGTTAGTCAGTTAGTTAACTGTTGGTGATGTTATTCAAACATACCAAGACACCCCCTACCCCCCAGCTGGATGAACTGAATGACCCAAGGGCATCACCAGGAATATTTCTAAGGATTTGGTTAGGTTAGGTTATGTTTTCACCCTCTTATGAACCTGCTTCATGAGGGGGTGAAAATTTTGCTTAAATCTCCTACTTACCAGCCTGGTAATCTCCATAGATTGTCACTGGGGTAAGAGAATCAGACCCAGCTCTATTTTCAAGTAATCATGATGTGTTTGCCCCATGCAAGGCTGTATAACCTGGTGCAGAGTATAGGCTGGTGCAGAGTATGGTGCTGGGTGTAAAGTGCATAAGTGGTGTTGTACCTTGTTCAGTGATTTTCAGGGGTACACAGTTTAGATTCCTTGTGGTGCCCGCCATCTCTGCCAGGGTAAGAAGCTGGTAAGAACATTGGTTTTCAGCCCCACACAAACAAGGCTAATTGTCAGCAAGTGCATAACTATTTTTGGTACTCCAGCTCAAAGTTTTGTACTCCACTACCAAGAAGAATATTTGGAAACCCTACACTGTTATTACATAAAGCAACTCATGTCATAGTGTAAAGTAATGCAAAGCACCACATTAACGAATGCCCTGACCCTTTAACTACTGTGTGATCAGGTTAAAAGTGTACCAACACCAAGATCTGAACCCACCACCATCCATATGGAAAGTGGATGCTGTAACCAACTGTGCCAATTGCTCACCTGGTGTGGCTGAATACACTATGTGGACCATGCCAACTTATGAGATCTTTGTTTCATTGGCAATCTCTCTTTACACACCACCTTTATTTAAACATTACGTTTATGAATGTGTATGGCCACTGCATGAACAGTGTAGCTGATATCCTCTGAAGGCAAAAGCTCCCTAACTTATGAATGTGATCCTGAATATTTAACCACTCATTTACAATACTGATTCTTGCCCTTCAATTTTAAAAGTTAGTATTATGTGAAGACATCATAGGCATGTCTTCTCATCATAGGTATAGGCATACCAATTTTTGTTGTGCATCTGCTCCCACTATTGCCCACAAATCTATCCTTTCTTTGTCAATATCTGTGAGTTAAACCCAGACAGTCGGTAACAGCCACTGCATGTGGAGGGCATGTATTGTGAAATAAAATAAATAAATGTCAGTTGTGGAACAATGACCTGTAATTTCAATATTTTTGTGATATCAACTATAAGTTTATGAGGCAACTTGCTGCTTGAAGTCAGTTCCCTAAAGCATTGTTCACTTGTTGTCTTGTGGCAAACCCATATCTCTTCTTTTCTTTTCAGACAGGGACTAATTATTCATGAAATATGGTGGAATATATGCTGGTGGAATATATGCAGGTCCCTTACTACATGCTGAATATACATCCTACCCAAACATGAATTGACATCTTGCTTCATGGTGCATGAAGTGCATTCTCCTTTCAAGAAAGGAGAAAGAGGGAAAGTTGAAAACTAGAGGCCAGTAAGTTTCACATCCCCAGTCTGTAAGGTACTCAAATCAATTATCAAGGATAGAATAGTTAGTAGGGTGGTTCTTAGTATATAGGGAACAAACAAACACAGGAAAGTACTTCTTCCTAACCCTGGGAATTGTTCCTTTGGGAGCAAAAAGCGTGTGAAGAAAGTTTTGTTCAAATCCAAACATAATAACATGTTGCACATCAACCTCGTAAATGTACCCAATATCTGGCTCCAGGTCCCCCTCCCGCAGGAGTGTACACACTGCTCAGGAGTATTATACGCTCAAAGACGGGGGTATCATGGGGGCCAAACCATTCATTGTTGCCTGGTCTGGGCAAGTGTCGTCTTTTTTTTGTGTCCGGAAACTGCTTCCGGTGGGCCGCCACTACCTGGAGGAGGAACTGAAGCTCCTCATCCTTGGTCAGCGACCGGTTGTATTCATTGATGAGGGCCACTCCACGTTCCGCATGGTCGTTGACCACCACCAGCTTGTGGACCACTGCTGCCGCCGCCTTGAACGGCTCCTGTTCCTCCCACGTCTCCGGGGGGAAGTCCAGGAACGACTTGTCCAGGTTGAGCTTCTCGAAGAAGCCGAGCGTTCGATCCGTGACGAAATCTTCAAGATGGACACTGCGGATATATTTCTTCGGCAACATGACCCTCTTCGGAGCTGACTCCTCCCTCTCACCGCTCTCTTGCCTTGTAGCCATCGCCATCGCCTTCTTCCTGTCAACGGAGACTTCAGGGTTGAAAAAGGCGAGCCCAACCAGCTCCTCCGACAGGTACCAGAGGTAGTTGGAGAGTTTCTTCAAGGCAACGTTCCCCACCTCGGCGTCAATCTTTCCGTACGTGTCCAGAGCCTTCAGTAGGTCCAGATCGAGCCGAGGAGCTTGAGCGGGGAACCCTGCTTTCATCCACGCCATTGCGTACACTCTCGCAGAGAAGACGCACATCTTCATCAGTGCGTTCTCTTCTCTCTTCTTGAGGGAGAATTGATCGCGAAACATCCATACCTTGAACGAATAGATGATCTTACTCATCCAACGTGCCTCATACATTGGTCCAGGAGCTCGAAACCGGACGCTGCGAGCAGGAACTCCGCCAAGGAAGATGATGACAAGTTCGACCAGCTCCTTGTAATCATCACGCAAGTCACTGCGATCCTGAAGGACTTGCATTGCCAAGCCTAGGCCTTCGTCCTTCATGTCCTGCAGAAGAGTGGCTACCTCTGCACTCTGCATCCCTGTGGTGAAGGCTTCGCGGTCAATGTTCTCCCAGTAGGTCTGGAAGCGTTTGAAGAGGAGGACATCGGGGGAAGAGGAGGCTCCGAGGAGATGGGTGAAGACGGCTTGAACCATGACTTCCAGGATATGGTGTCGGCAGGCAAAGTGAAGCATGTCCTTCTCGAGCTGTTGTTCGATGAGCACACAGGCGCCATTGTTCCTGCCAGTGTTCGCAGCCGTGGTGTCGAATGACACTCCGGTCACCTGATCTGCAACTCTCCATTCCTCCAGAGCGGACACCACGGCGCGAGCGATGTCGTGTCCCGTCCCGCTGGCAAGCTTGGCAACACTCAGTAGCTGAGATGTTCCCTTCCCTGTAACAAGAATGGGAAGCCTGTCCACATGGTCTTTGGTGGTTAGGTCAGGCATCAGCTTGCCATCCCAGTGGACAACAAGCGGAGTGTCCGCTCGGAACTCTTCCTTGAGCTTGGAGGCCAGTGCTTCCCGGTGCTTTCTCCGATGCCGGCGGGTGGAAGAGCGGTTGATGTTTAGCTCCTTGACATCGCGTCCGAGAACACTAGCAGTCGCAGTCAGGACGTGAACGGCCGATCGATCCGTCATCTTCGTCCTGTCCAACGTTGCCGCAAGAGCTGGACTGATCATGTTGGTGGTGGCTCTCCGGATCCGTTTCCGCGGACTCGCTCCGCCAACAGCATCACGGACTTCGGCAGCTTCAGCAGACGACTCTGGATCAGATGCGCTGGAACTGGCGGAGGACTCCAGCTCAACCACTGCGGACGAAGACGTTGCCTCTTCTTGCGCGCGCCTCTGTTGCTCCAGCTCTCTCTCCGTTCTCTGGCATCGTCGAGCTTCTTGTCCAGCAAGGACAGTATCCATATTCCCCATCCTCCCCCGTCGGCCTGGTTCGCGTTGGGCAAACAGAAACGCCTTATCATCCGCATTCGTCATCGTCTTCAAGGCGTCTGCGTGGACCACGTCGAATAGATTCTCCAAGACGACCATGAACGCCTCCTCCTTGGCCACCTGCGGCACCGAACGTCGATGCTTCCCCTTCTTCAGGAGTTCGTACTCCCGATGCAGCTTCTCCATTTTCGTCACCACGTTGTCCTTCCTCATCATGGGAATCCGAGCCATGCTCCAGTATCGCGCCACCATGGGAGCAACGACAAGCGTCACATCACGGAGCGACGTCTTCTTCAAATGTAAGTTGTGCAGAATAACGGCTAAGACATCGCCGTTGGATGGAAGTTTGGACCCCACCAGCTCTGGCTCGGGCACAACAAGGAAGTCTTTGCTACGTGTAGCCATAGTAATCTGAGAAAAAGAAGAGAGGGGCGAGGTTAATGCAATACCGATACTGCCTAAGTACACTGGTGTACTTACTGTGGTAAAGTAAAAATTTCAACGTCATATGGCACTGTGGTAAAACACTGGGGTAGAGTAAAAAATCAACTTCGATGTGCAACATCTTCACACGAGCCGATTTTGAAAAAAAAAATATCTACGCGGTTTTTGCATGTATATGAACAGATTCTCGGGGTAGGAGCAACATAATTCAAACTTTTGATTTTAAGGACCACCCTAATAGTTAGTTATCTGGAAGGTAGCAGATCGATTCAAGATACTCAACATGGGTTTAGAAAAGGACGATCGTGTCTCACAAACCTCTTGGACTTTTTGAACTTCGCCACAGAACAATTTGATCAGAGAAATCAAGGTTGATGTAGCATGTCTTGACTTTAGTAAGGCCTTTGACAAGGTACCCCATACACGGTTAATGATACAGCTTCAGTCCCATGGTATTGCAGGTAGCATCTTAAAATGGATAGAGTTGTGGCTTTCAGGTAGACAGCAAAGAGTGATGCTAAATGGTACAAAGTCATCATGGCAAAATGTTCTTAGTGGAGTCCCCCAGGGGTCAGTACTGGGGCCACTACTGTTCATTATATTTGTAAATAACATTGAAAGTGGCCTAAGCAGTAAAGTTTTGAAATTTGCAGATGATTTGAAGGTCTTTAGGGCAATAACAGGTTAAAACAAGCATATCTCCCTGCAAAAAGACTTAGACAAACTTGTGAAGTGGTCTGAAGAATGTAAAAAGAAATTTAACTTTGATAAGTGCAAAATCATACATGTAGGTAAGCAGCATGTGAAGGCTCCATTCTTGATGGGTGGCCAAGTACTATCAGTGACTCAACAGAAGAAGGATTTAGGTGTTATACTAAGCACAACATTGGGGGCATCAGAACAGACCAAGGAAGCCAGGAAGAAGGCACTGAGAATGCTTGGGGCAGTAAATAGGAATGTATCATACAGAATTGAGGAAGTCATCAGGAAGCTTTACTATGCATATGTCAGGCCACATTTGGAATACTGCATCCAAGCTTGGTCTCCTAGCTATGAAAGAGATTGTTGGCTTTTAGAGGGAGTACAACAGAGGGCTACAAAATGGTTAATGCAACCTGGCATATGAGGAAAGATTGAAGAAATTGAATATGTTTTCACTTAAATATACAAGGGTGAGAGGAGATCTCATTGAGGTCTTTAAATTTGTCCATGGTCTGGAGAGGGGATGCTTTGGGGAAATGTTTGAATTTAACAGAAATGATGGAATTAGAGGTCATCAATTCAGAATTAAAGTTAACCACAGCAGAACAAGGTTAAGACAGTCTTTCTTCACCAACAGGGTAGTAGAACTCTGGAACCAGCTGCCAGAAACCATTGTCAGTAGCAGCACAATGAACATCTTTAAAAACAGCATATACAATCATTATAAGGATAGAGGGATTGCTTTTAAGTATTACAGGGAGGGCTGATTGACAGATTTGGTGGGCAACTGGTTGAGTGTTGGTTGGTTATTGGTTTTACGACACATCGACCGTTGAGTCATGTAGCGTCGCCAATCTCTCACGCCGATTAGTCGCGGGCGAAGAGTAGCGACGGGTGAGACTCGAACCCACAACCTTTCGATTATGAGACGAGCAACTTACCCCTAGGCTACTCGTCCCCCAACTGGTTGAGTGTACAGAGTGCAACCAAGAAGGGCTCATGTGGCTCATAGTTGCACTAATCTTTTATGTCTTTGTCTTTATGCATGTTTTCATGCCTCACATCTAACAGTATCCAATTTATAAGTAGTATACTTATGCATACCATAATGAATTGAGGATTGTGATGCTGAACATCTCATAGCACAATTTCAGGTAAATGGAATGTTTATGATATACTATGCAAAACCAGTTTATAGCATAGGTATTTCTATCATCTTTGACATCAATGTCCCAAATTAGGTACCTCACAGTGCATGCAGCATGGATGCAGTCATATGTATTCACTTAACAAGCATATGAACAAGATGGAGCTTAACAAGCATTTGAAATAGCATCATTTTCATGACAATTTCTACATCCTGCTGCAGTCATTTTGACATCTGATATCTAGTGGGTAACCATTATTTTAATGCTGCTTGGTGACACTAAAAGTTTCTGGACACCCCCACCAATGTTTGGTGTCTTGAAACTGAAAGGGCTTCACACAATTTGGGCATATCACTTTGATCAGAAGAACATTAGCATCTAAAATATTACACATTGTGTAACTGTTTTCGAAAGAAACTTGAGGAATACCGCATGTATCTGGGTGGAAACACACATGTACAAAAATATCCTGCTGATGAACATGCTCAGGAAAGTCATACCAAAATCATTTCTGCTTCAGCTGACTTGTGCTTTGGTAACATTCCTGCTTTTGCTTGATAATTGAAAAAAGTACAATAAGAAATAAATATTAAATAGGAAAATATAATATAATATAATCTGTGCTAATATATTATAAACTAACCAAACATAAACTGGAAACACAATGCACTAGTTGTGATATGTTCACTCTGAACAGACCACAAGTAATCAGCCCCAGAAACAAGTTGTCCATCTTGTGGATTGCTTACTGAAATGTGGTATTTAAAAGAAGATTGAAAAATGTCAGAAACCCATTAATGCAGAATCATGGAGAGATTTTAACATTTGTATCACAAGTGAGGTGTTTTTACATTGAAAATCACTTGATTTTGGAAAAGAGCTGTTTTAAAAAATTGGCTTCCATATTTGTATTTTTGTGCTTGACTTGATACACTTTTCTTCTGAGAGTTGGTGCACCATTTTTGCACTACCAGGCATGAACTATGCATCTTGTCAAGTTGTCTGGCATGCTTTGTGGCCCTGTCAGTGCCATGTTGAGTCTCAGAATGCACCAAATAAAATATGGTAAGAATATTTTGAGATGCAGAGACCAAATACAAAAGTAATAAGGAGCCATTTTAAGAAATAACATGGTGTTGCCCTTTGGAATAGGCTTGTATCAATTTGACCAAGGAACACAATCAGGTGTTTTCACAGATGTGGCTCCATTATGTGCAATTGTTTAAGTGGGAAAGGGATCCCTATCATATGTTTTTCTACTGATCGTATTGAGGGGAGAATCAAAATTTGCATGCTTTTTATGAGTATTGCTCCCAGCCATCACTCACCTCCAAGCATGGCTCTGTGTTTACAACTTCTCCCCCAACAGAATTAACACACCAGCTCAGCATGACTGTGTTTTGATGTTTTTGATGCCTCAGGGTTAATGAAGAAGAACAAGATGTCAAGAACAAGAAGAAGTAGTGTTGTTAAGATATGGAATAATTGCATGCCACTAAGTTGCTCTTGCTCCATGCATGGAGCATGAACCTTACTTCATTACATTATGACATTAGCATCAGAACTTTATGTCATTGCTGTATCATTCAGGTATATAGCCTCCATTGAAGGTTACTACACACAGCCTGGCCAATCACACTACATACAGGATACTGACACACATTTTCCTCCACACTTACATGCAACTTTTTGTCGGTCATAATTTACCACCCCACATTTCTACTCCACTTGTGAGTGCAGGAAACCATTGCAAGTGTTGGTGGGAATGCCATGTGGCAAGTAGTAAGTGTATGCATGATCTATGTCACACCAGTGCTGTGGAGATGTACCATGGGGCTTGTGGTCATTGACTGGAAACAATGGCATACAAACTCCATGTGACACACCAAGTGTGACTGTGATGTTCCTCTCTCCTCTTCCAGGGGAGCAAACCAAATCACAATTCCCAGCAGCAGAAAGTACAGAATTTATTCTTGTAGTATGTACACAGTCACATTTAATGGTAATTGATACTGGGCATTACCGGGAGTTTCATTCTCATGGTTGCTAGAACAAAGTTAGTCAATATGTGCCAATTACATGGAAAGCTGTTTTGCATATATGAATGGCATGACTTACTCTCAGACAATGTGAAATGTGTCCAGAAGGTAAACATGTGATCAACTCAATGTTTAGCAAAGCTGCTGGAAATACAGTGATAGATGAAGTTATCCAGCTAGACCAACATAAATATCATGGATATTTATGTTGAGATATATGCCTTTCCCATAGATCTCTGAAGGCAAGTCTGTCCTAGGACTTAAGTGCTGAAATGTCTGTATTCCACTGCTCTTCATTCAGAATATTTCACTTAGCTAACATGAGAATAGCTGTGTTGCTCAAAGTGCAATGTTTGGGTTGTCTTGATGGGGGCTGCATGACCAATATAGCGATGCGCCGTGCAACACCATAAAGCCATGAGGGGACGAATAGTCTAAGGGTAAGTTGCTCGTCTCACAATCGAAAGGTTGTGGGTTCAAGTCTCACCTGTCGCTACTCTTCGCCCTCGACCAATCGGCGTGAGAGATTGGCGACGCTACATGACTCCACGGTCGATGTGTCGTAAATACCAAACACCATAAAGCCATGAAGCCCTAAATCTATCAGCCCTGATGACTAACTAACTGGACCGTCTTTATGAATGTTTACACTTTTTTCTTCACAATTGCAGAGAAGGCTACTAGCCACCTCCTGCTGGAGCCTGATTGGTCGGCCAACCTGGCAATATGTGACATCATCCGTCAGGCGGACGTGCCGTGAGTACTGGTGCAGTACAACCAACCTGGCATTGTGCGACACCATCAGACAAGCAGAAGTGTCATGATCACTGGTGTAATCTTGTGCCTGCCATAATTTATGTGCATATGAGCACATTATGTTTAAGACAGACACATATAGAGGACATTCATTGTCCTTACCTGATAACCAAGTGGTGCCCTTTTGGAGTGACACTTAAAAACATGAATCAGAGTTCTTGCTGAGGTGGCTTTTTGAACCAGGGTCCTATTGTTAAGCAGAGCTTGCCTGAACCCTGGGCCCACAACCCGAAACATGAATTCCAGTTCAATGGCATAATTTTGACCGAAGGTGTAACGTGCCGTCAGTGCACCGACACGGCCGCCCGGTAGCTCACATTACGCCGCTTGCCAATTTAGTCATAAGTGACGGCAATTTTGTGGCTGTCATATGTCCTGTTGTACCCACCGTTCAACATTGCTATGCCCATGGCGAATGCCACCCCACCTCCACGTCCTGGTCACATCCTTGATCTGCCCCTGGCTCGGGCAGGGTAATGGTGTTGACGGTGCTGCACCTGCGGTTCATCTAAGACCAAGCGGATCTGATCTGATCATGTCAGAAGAGGCATGATGCCGAAGTGTATCTCAAAAGCTAAGCAGCTCTGAACTGGTGATATCAAAAGAGACACGGTCCCAAAGTGTACGCCGACGCCACCTATAATGTGCTGGGGACCCATTGGCGACCTGGCAGCCGGAGCCACGCGTGCTGACCTCACCTGCACGCGCTGATCCGGTGTTGGGCGCGCAGGGCCAAGTACGCCGTGCTGGCCGCCAAGAAGCGGCTCTACCACGACAACCCTCACGTGGCCGTGCTGGGGCTCTGCCTGCTGGAGACCATGGTGAAGAACTGCGGCACACCCGTGCACGACGAGGTGGGTGCCGGCGCCGGCACGCGCACTGATCTGGACGTGTGTGGGGGTGGGGTGGGGGGAGGGGGTGATACCGACCACGGCACGGCGGTGTAAGCCTCCGCCTCGGTCAGACTGATCTGGACGTGTAAGTGTGGAGTAGGGGATGCCCACACGACACGGCGACGTGCGCCTCTGAGCGTGGTTGGACCGATCTGAGCGTGTGGGTGTGTGTGTGTAGGGATATAGGGATACCGACCACGGCGCGGTAGTCTTCGCCGCTGGGTACGACCGGACTCATTGCGGTCAATGCGCCATGTGCATTGATATGGTGAATGGTCACACTCCCCGAGTTTACAGCATGGTTGGAGAAATATGCTGCTTCCCTAGTTTTGCCACCCAGACCATTATCCAGCTCAGAAAACTATTCTCCCATCTTTTTTTCGTGTGGAGGTTGAATGATGTTATGTGACAATAACCTGATCTCTGATCAAGTGCACAAGATTCATTGGAAAGTGCAAGTAAAGATTCTTATGTTACAGGTTTGAAGAAAAATATCCCCATATTCGATTGCCTAAAACTCCACGTTCAGAATTACAAAGTGCAAATCCAACCCTGGCTGATGGGCTGCTGGGCTGCATGACCGATGTAGTCGATGCGCCCCTAAACTCCGATGGGCTGCTGGCAGATGGTGCATTCTGGCGCGGGTATGGCCGAATGATCAAGGTGTTGGGCTCTGGGTATCATAGGTCCTGGGTTCGGCACTCAAGCCGCTCAGACATTTCCCAATCCCGCGGCCCACCGGCGAAACAGTGTGGGCGGCGCAATTAGCCGTGAATGTACATAAAGTTCGTCGTATGTTCACCCAATAAACAACAAAAGATGGTGACACAAAAGATGGTGCTGCCTGGTGTTGATGGTGCTGATTGACGGATGGTGGACAGATGGTGCAGCCTGGTGTTGGTGGTGCTGATTGACAGATTGCACAGCCTGGTATTGATGGTGCTGATTGACAGATGGTGCTGCCTGGTGTTGGTGGTGCTAATTGACAGATGGTGGAATGATGGTGCTGTCTGGTGTTGACAGTGCTGATTGGCAGATGGTGGACAGATGGTGCTCTGCCTAGTTGATATGATGGGCTGAATGCACGACACGGGTGGAGTCGACTTTTTGACATGTGGTGCCGCCTGGGGGCGACTGTTGATTTACCACCACTGCAGGAGGCACTAGCTGGCAAGGCAACGAATGCCAAGCAAGGAGCGATGGGGTGAACAATTGGCCAGGGGCGCCACACATACTTGGAGGCTGTATTTTATAGGAATTTAGCCATCAAGGAGGCAAACAAGTTTTAAATTTCAATCCATCTCCAATAACTATACCTCAAACCAATTTCATTTTTCGAAAAATCCACTTAAGACCTGCTAAACCACATGATTTAGGATGACTTCGAAAGTAGCAACCTTTGAAATCCACGTGAAATGATCAAACAGTGCCATATAATGTCCTTTTTGCGCGAATATTTGCAGCACTGATACGACCATAAGTCATTTCGGCCCATATGGAAGATGTCATCTGGCACATATTTCAGGTAACTTCTCGATGACCTGGCCTGATATTGACTGGATAGTTCATACATTCATGGACGATTTTGTCATATATGCATATACTATTTATATACATTTGTACATATGTAATATAATATATAATATATATATATATATATATATATATATATATATATATATATATATATATATATATATATGTATATATATATATATATATATATATATATATATATATATATACATACATACATACATACATACACACATACATACATATATATTTTCTTCTGCTTTTTGTGTTGACACACTCAGGCTTAAGTTGTGAACAGGAGAACGAGTTCAATTAAGTTTCCACCGTGACCTGACATCGTGGTCTTGTCTAATGTCATCGAAACTATGCTTGTATTCTTCGGTTCAGTAGTGCACTCATACTAAGATTCACTTACATCTTTTCAAGACAGGATTTGTGATAGCCCTTGCAAGATTTCCTCGAAAACGACTCTCCGGAGACTATAACCTGACTGACCTCGTCTACCTCGGCGACCCCCGATTTCCCCACACAGAATCAGCACGGATCCGTTGTTGAATCTATGCAGTAGACGACGTTTACGCGAAATTTCTCGACAGGTTCGTCAGTTATCCTCGAAGCACCAGGGGGGAAACATTTGATCCCCAGTGGCAGTTCTAGGATCAACCCATGAACTTCCGTTGATTGACCCTCTCCCCTGTAGCCACGGGGAGTAAATTGTCCCCACCCATCCAGCTTGTGTTCTACCCACGTAGAGAATCCAATTTTCACAGGTGCTTAGCGTCATACTTCATCTGCTCAGCGGTATTAAGCGATCGTCTACCTTTTACCGTTGACCCTTCAGGGCCTGCTGCAGGGCCGTCGACCTCAAAGTCGAGGTGTGGCCGACTGATATATCTGTGTTCCAGGTTTTCGACTTCTAGCTGCTAACTAAATCACCTCGGGTAAAGTGTGTCACGTATAGCCAGCTGAGCTGGCGAACATCATGGTATTATCAAAATGCAATTTGTAGTTCAAGCCTGGGAAGCAAGAGTGTTATGGGTTTGAATACAAGTGCATCATTACATTCAAACTATGAACGATAAAGCAATTGAACAAATTCAGGTGGAACGACGCGTTGCATCGCATGACACCCAAATGTTCATAAAATGTCATGCATTGGCGTTTGACCAGGCAAGGTTACCCACTTTTAATGGTGCATTTTTCACACCTCTAGTTATTCAATTTGTGTACTTAGAAGGTGAAGAGGCATGGTGAATTCAAATTCAGCAACGAAAACTACCCCGATAAAACTATTTGTTGCAAACGGTAAATATGGATCACACCCGACCACCTGGATCATTGACCTAGGATGTCTTTGTTACGATGTAAGCGTTAAAATACACCTAGAAAACATGTCGACAAGTTTTGTCTTTCACCTGACATAATCTGATCTGAGGTTACCCTTGCTGTTTTTGTTTTCTTTGGTGGGTAGCATACCCACATGCTGATACGTAAAACTTTTAGGCATCTTAAACCCCATATTTTACAGTTATTGCAAAAGTATGCAAAAATACATTTCTTAACCGGTGACTGGACCGTGGACTTCTCTCAGCCCAACAGCGCTAGATCCTTGAACAGAAATGCTTTACATTAAATGCTCTGCTGTTTAACTATCCGAAGGTGTGCCGAATGTGAGTGCTCGGCGGCCATCCCGGACAACACGAGGGAGGAATCTCCCCCGTCCCTTCACATCAGTTCCGTGATTAATGACCGGCGGACATGGTGGCCAGGTGGGACGGCTGGAGTTCATGCAGGAGATGCGCGAGCTGGTGGTCAAAGCGCCGGACATCGTCAAGGAGAAGCTGCTGGAGCTGCTGCAGACCTGGGCGTTCGCCTTCAGACACAACCCCAAGTACCGCGGCGTGCAGGTCAGTCTCACTGGTCGGACCACAGGTGCAGCGAAGTGCAGATTGGTCTCGCTGGTCGGATCCCAGCGAAACACAGCCGGTGTTGTTGCGACAGGCCGTCTGAATCGACGCCAGTGTCCGCCGTATGGCGTCGCTCTGACCGTGGCTGTGCCCGCCGTATGGCGTCGCTATAACCACGGCTGTGTCTACCGTATGGCGTCGCTCTTACCACGGCTGTGTCTACCGTATGGCGTCGGTCTAACCACGGATGTGTCTGCCGCATGGCGTCGCTCTTACCACGGCTGTGTCTGCCGTACGGCGTCGCTCTTACCACGGCAGTGTCCTAAAATTACTTCACCATTAACTGTGTGGATGAAGAAAGAAGTTGCTTCGGAATAGTGAAAAATTGGAAGAAAATAAAGGATCGCCATTTAAGGATTAAAAAGCGGAATGACTCACTTCAGTCAGATGCATTGTACAGTATTTAGCAGTCGTGTGCATGATGACTGCCCATACATAATGTGGCAAACCCGTAAAGACCTAAGACAATGATGATATAGCACAATTCCATTAACTGTGTATTTCCAGGTCACATCGTCAATTATTTTACACTGTACCACGGTACTGCCGAAGGCGTCGCTGTTGTTGCGCTGTACACGTTGCTGACGTGTGCTTGGCGACGCCGACTCGGACGTGACCGGATGGCTCCCGAGTTCAGCTGCGATTTGAGCGTGCGCGTGCGTGGCCGCGCGGTTTCCCGCCTTCCCGCGGTTCTCGTGGCTGACGTCGGCGTGTGTGTGTCGCCGCAGGCCACCGTCAACGTGATGCGGGCGGAGGGCTTCAAGTTCCCGGCGCTGCGCGAGTCCGACGCCATGTTCTCGGCCGAGACGGCGCCTGAGTGGGCCGACGGCGAGGTGTGCCACCGCTGCCGGGACCCCTTCACCACCTTCACCAGGAAGGTATGTCGCGACCCCTTCACCACCTTCGCCAGGAAGGTATGCCGGGACCCCCTCATCACCTTCGCCAGGAAGGTATGTCGTGGCCGCTGTACAGGGTCAAAACAATGGTTTCTCGTTAGGTGTAGAATGTCAAAACGACGCAGTAGGAC
The DNA here is from genome assembly GCA_034440575.1 of Imbricaverruca yamaguchii. NCBI lineage: Eukaryota > Metazoa > Arthropoda > Thecostraca > Neoverrucidae > Imbricaverruca > Imbricaverruca yamaguchii. The sequence continues at coordinate 1,726,069 of JAOTOL010001625.1, forward strand.
GTCGAAAATGGCTATGGGATTAGTGGCAATTATATGATTTTGATGTCTTTCAGACTCCAATGTCAGCCTATTGTGTAGGTACTTATGACTGTACCTTCATCATTTGTTTTGAGATTCAAAATTTAGGAAGAGCTATATTCAGGATCAGAGAAATGATACCCATGCTGTACATTGGCATTGTACGCCATATAATATTTTAGGTAATCTCTTTTCCTGAAATTGCGTTGCAATATGTTCTTGTATCACCATTCCCTATCGAGGGCACGCACATGATACTTGTATTATGTTAGAAAGGAGTCACGAAGACTTCATAATGACGCATCAAGGGGCAGGATGTCAATACTTTCCGGGGATAGATGTCGATTGAGTGCTCAGAGAGTGGTATATTCCACACTATATTACGAATAATTTATCACTGCCGCTGTAGCACCTTCACCAGGAAGGTATGTCGTGACCCCTTCACCACCTTCACCAGGAATGTATGTTGTGACGGCTGTGTATAAGGAAGGTATGTCGTGACCGCTGTAGTACCTACACTAGGATGGTATGTAGTGGCCGCTGTGTACAAGGAAGGTATGTCGTGACCGCTGTAGTACCTACACTAGGATGGTATGTTGTGGCCGCAGCACTACCTTCATCAGGAAGGTATGTCGTGACCCATTCACTACCTTCACCAGGAAGGTATGTTGTGATGGCTGTGTACAAGGAAGGTATGTCGTGACCGCTGTGGTACCTACACTAGGATGGTATGTTGTGACCGCTGTACTACCTACACTAGGATGATATGTTGTGACCGCTGTAGTACCTACACTAGGATGGTATGTTGTGGCCGCTGTAGTACCTACACTAGGATGGTATGTCGTGACCGCTGTAGTACCGACACTAGGATGGTATGTTGTGACCGCTGTAGTACCTACACTAGGATGGTATGTTGTGACCGCTGTAGTACCTACACTAGGATGGTATGTTGTGACCGCTGTAGTACCTACACTAGGATGGTATGTTGTGACCGCTGTAGTACCTACACTAGGATGGTATGTTGTGGCCGCAGCACCACCTTCACCAGAGAGGTATTCCACGACCTCTTGATACAAAAATGTATGTTATCCATGTATTGGTCCACCCACTACCATCTGTATGTTGCAGCACCACTGGTGTCTATATATTGGTCCACCCACTACCATCTGTATGTTGCAGCACCACTGGTGTCTATATATTGGTCCACCCACTACCATCTGTGTTGCAGCACCATTGCTGTCCATGTATTGGTCCATCCACTACCATATGTGTGTTGCAGCACCACTGCTGTCCATATATTGGTCCATCTACTACCATCTGTGTGTTGCAGCACCACTGCTGTCCATATATTGGTCCATCCACTACCATTTGTGTGTTGCAGCACCACTGCTGTCCATATATTGGTCCATCCACTACCATCTATGTTGCAGCACCACTGGTGTCTATATATTGGTCCACCCACTACCATCTGTGTTGCAGCACCATTGCTGTCTATATATTGGTCCACCCACTACCATCTGTGTGTTGCAGCACCACTGCTGTATATATTGGTCCATCCACTACCATCTGTGATGCAACACCACTGTCTATGTATTGGTCCACCCACTACCATCTGTGTGTTGCAGCACCACTGTTTATGTACTGACTCACACACTACCATCTGTGATGCAACACCACTGTCTATGTATTGGTCCATCCACTACCATCTGTGTGTTGGAGCACCACTGTTGTCTATATATTGGTCCACCCACTACCATCTGTGTGTTGCAGCACCACTGCTGTCTATATATTGGTCCACCCACTACCATCTGTGTGTTGCAGCACCACTGCTGCCCAAATATTGGTCCATCCACTACCATCCGTGTGTTGCAGCACCACTGTTGTCTATATTTTGGTCCACCCACTACCATTGTGTTTTGCAGCACCACTGCTGTATATTGGTCCATCCACTACCATCTGTGTGTTGCAGCACCACTGCTGTCTATATATTGGTCCACCCACTACCATCTGTGTGTTGCAGCACCACTGCTGTCTATATATTGGTCCACCCACTACCATCTGTGTGTTGCAGCACCACTGCTGTCTATATATTGGTCCACCCACTACCATCTGTGTGTTGCAGCACCACTGCTGTCCAAATATTGGTCCATCCACTACCATCCGTGTGTTGCAGCACCATTGTTGTCTATATTTTGGTCCACCCACTACCATTGTGTTTTGCAGCACCACTGCTGTATATTGGTCCATCCACTACCATCTGTGTGTTGCAGCACCACTGCTGTCTATATATTGGTCCACCCACTACCATCTGTGATGCAACACCACCGTCTATGTACTGGTCCATCCACTATCATCTGTGTGTTGCAGCACCACTGCTGTCTATATATTGGTCCACCCACTACCATCTGTGTATTGCAGCACCACTGCTGTATATATTGGTCCACCCACTACCATCTGTGTGTTGCAGCACCACTGCTGTATATATTGGTCCACCCACTACCATCTGTGTGTTGCAGCACCACTGCCGGGCCTGCGGCCAGGTCTTCTGCGGCAAGTGCTCCGGCAAGAGCTCCAACATCCCCAAGTTCGGCATCGAGCGCGATGTGCGCGTGTGCGACTCCTGCTTCGAGCAGATCAACAAGTGAGCGCGGCCCGTCTCCGGCCTCGGTCCGGCGCTGTGTCCGGGTCCGCGTGCCGGCCACGCTGCTGGAGCGGCAGTGGAACACGGCGGAGTGTTGTGCAGGAGCAGGCTCGCTAACACACCAGCTCAGACTAAGGCGGAGGGCCCCTGGTAGTCGACGCGCCCCTAAACTCCAATTCAGCATCAAGGCGGAGGGCGGAGGATACTTGTCGGGTAATCTTAGCCGCACGATTTTCATCTGTAGCTAATTGTTTTCGTAGTTGTCTTGCATCATGCGCAGTAGCATGGTGAACGTTTATTCCCACTTTATGATGATTGATGGCTCGGCAGTTGAAGGTGGTCTTGTCTACATTGTCATGGATATGCAATCGTTACCGAGAGGTGTTCCGGGTCAAACCCGAATTCATGCACGTCGATGCAAACAGAAGGACATGTCAAGTTATTCACCCCACCGCTGCTCTTCAATGGCCGTATCGCGCAACAGACCGTTTCGTCTGACAGAACACATGATGTCTGCGGCATTGAACGCTGTATTGTGCTCGTCGCCAAACACGCTGCACGAATTACGCCATCAACAACAAAGCAGCGACACACAAACTGCGTACTTTCGCGCGGCGACCCATCCCCATCACGCCACCGAGATCGACCCCGTGACGTCACCGGGTCACGCCACCGAGTACCCGGCGACCCGTCCCCATCACGCCACCGAGATCGACCCCGTGACGTCACCGGGTCACGCCACCGAGTACCCCGCGACCCCGTGACGTCATCCCCGGGCGTGGTCACCGCACCGGCTGTCCACTCACAGTACACCGCAGTGTTTACATGTTCGTTCGACAAGCTAGATTAAAAGCGCTACGGCACAGTACGCTATATTCATTGTAAGAAAACACCTGGTGTTTTCTTATAATGAATATCGCATCCTCTCACATGGCACAGGCTTATGGCATAGGATTACGACATAGGATTATGGCATATGATTATGGCATAGGTTATGGCGCAGGATGCTATATTGACTGGAATAAAACGCGTGGAGTTCCTTCCAGTGAATATCGCATCCTCTCACATGGCATATGATTATGACATATGATTATGGCATAGGATTATGGCATAGGCTACGGCATAGGTTACGGCACAGGACGCTATATTGACTGGAAGAAAACGACTGGAGTTCCTTCCAGAGTGTATACTATCGTGTGCCTTAACACCCTGCTATGTTATTAGCCCATCATGCTGGGTGACCACTACCGAGCTGAGCTTCTAGGCGTTTCGTATTATCCAGCCCGTAGTGCCCTCGACATGTTGGGAGACTTGCACCCCGTCCGTCGACCGAGCCGTCGCTGGCCGTGCCGGTCTGCCGCTGTTGCCCCTACTGGCCGTGCCAGTCTGCTGCTGTTGCCCCTACTGGCCGTGCCAGTCTGCTGCTGTTGCCCCTACTGGCCGTGCCAGTCTGCCGCTGTTGCCCCTACTGGCCGTGCTGGTCTGCTGCTGTTACCCCTACTGGCCGTGCTGGTCTGCTGCTGTTACCCCTACTGGCCGTGCCGGTCTGCTAATGTTACCTCTACTGGCCGTGCCGGTCTGCTGCTGTTACCCCTACTGGCCGTGCCGGTCTGATGCTGTTACCCCTACTGGCCGTGCTGGTCTTCTGCTGTTACCCCTACTGGCCGTGCCGGTCTGCTGCTGTTACCCCTACTGGCCGTGCCGGTCTGCTACTGTTACCCCTACTGGCCGTGCCGGTCTGCTGCTGTTGCCCCTACTGGCCGTGCCGGTCTGCTGCTGTTACCCCTAATGGCCGTGCCAGTCTTATGCTGTTACCCCTACTGGCCGTGCCAGTCTGCTGCTGCTACCCCTACTGGCAGTGCCGGTCTGCTGCTGCTACCCCTACTGGCAGTGCCGGTCTGCTGCTGCTACCCCTACTGGCAGTGCCGGTCTGCTGCTGCTACCCCTACTGGCAGTGCCGGTCTGCTGCTGTGACCACTACTGACCGGTCCGTCACTGTGACCACTACTGACCGGTCCGTCACTGTGACCACTACTGACCAGGCCGTCATTGTGACCACTACTGACTAAGCCGTCACTGTGACCACTACTGACTAAGCCGTCACTGTGACCACTACTGACTAAGCCGTCACTGTGATCACTACTGACCGGTCTGCCACTGTGACCACTACTGACCAGGCCGTCACTGTGACCACTACTGACCGGTCCGTCACTGTGACCACTACTGCCCGGTCCGTCACTGTGACCACTACTGACCGGTCCGTCACTGTGGTCACTACTGACCAGGCCGTCACTGTGACCACTACTGACCAGGCCGTCACCGTGACCACTACTGACCAGGCCGTCACTGTGACCACTACTGACCAGGCCGTCACTGTGACAACTACTGACCAAGCCGTCACTGTGACCAGTACTGACCGGGCCGTCACTGTGGTCACTACTGACCAGGCCGTCACTGTGACCACTACTGACCAGGCCGTCACTGTGACCACTACTGGTCTTGCCGGTCCGTCGCTGTGACCACTACTGGGCGTACCCGTCTGCTGTTGTGACCCCTACTGACCGGGCCGATCTGCTGCTGTTACCACTACTGACCAGGCCGTCACTGTGACCACTACTGACCAGGCCGTCACTGTGACCACTACTGACCGTACCCGTCTGCTGTTGTGCCCCCTACTGACTGGGCCGATCTGCTGCTGTGACCACTACTGACTGTGCCGGTCTGTGTGGCCAGACCGGGAGCCGGCCCATCCTCCAAGACCAAACCGGGGTCGTCCAGCGAGGACGTCGACTCTGATCTGCCGCCCGAGTACCTGGCCAGCCCGCTCTCCAAACAGTCTCAGGTGTGTATGCGCGTGTGTTGGGACGTTTATGTATGGGCGTGTGTGGTGGGACGGTTATGGGTGGGCGCGTGTGTTGGGACGGTCGGGGATCGCGTCCCAGTGGTCCCCAGGCGGCACCACAACAGTCGCGGGAATCCGTTGGCATCGGTTTTTCTTTCTCGGCCAGAGCCGGCTTCACGGATTCAGCTTCTGGAGTCGGAGAGTTGCAAAATACTACAATAACTGCATACGTGCAATACATACATACATACAAACAACTGCATACAAAACAGCGAAATGAAGTGCAATTTATGATGGGCACTTTGTTTAAGTGTCGAATCGGTATCCTCCCAATGAGCGGACGCGATACTTTTGTACCATAATGCTGGGTATAAGTACTAAATACCTGGTCACAGCAGCATTGTAAGCAAGCTTATTCATTTCGCTCTTCATGACTACGGCACGTGCATTAATGGCTACGATATGTGTACTAATATTATTGGCCTGATATCTCGACAAACATTAGAACCCTTGCCATCGGCAATTACATACCTTAATATAAGCCTTTATAGGTACTTAAGGATGCTCGTAAAACGTAAGAGTTAATCGAAGTTTGATAAAAATGCAGTGGTTTTCCAATGGAAATTGTGTCTTTGGAGGTTCGCTTGCCCTACTACCCCTCTAATGGGCCAGTGCGGTCGCTGCCCCGCAAACTTCGGACCAAATCGAGCAGCCGCTGGGGTGTCGAATACCGCCGGCGGCGGAGCATTGTGCGCACATTTGAAGATTGTGTTGGTATCTGAGGTCCGACGGGCAGTGCATGCGGACACGACGGTGCGGAGTTGGTTCGGCTCGCCATGCACCCGCATTGTTACGCGACGAATCACCGCAGGCGCCTCCGCCGCGCAAGACCGCCGAAGAGCTGAAGGAAGAAGAGGAGCTGAACCTAGCGCTGGCCATCTCGCAGTCCGAGGCCGAAGCCAAGGAGGTCAGTCGCCGACGGGTCTCAAGCATGATATTGTTCCAGCTCTGATCGTGTCCCGGCTCGGAAGCTGACGACTGTGTTGTGGTGGAACACGTTTGGAGCTTGCTTCGGCAGGCCGCCCGGTGGTGGTGTTGTGGAACATGGCTGGCATGCGCGGTGAGCCGGACCTGTGACTCGGACGTTGCCACGGCCCGGGTCAGATCAGGTGGGGGGGGGGGGGGGGGAGTATTGGTGTTGGTACATGACAAATGCTACCGATGCGCCCTAAAGTCCGGGATATGGGTGTGTGTGGGGAGGATATGGGTGGGTGCGTGTGCTTGTGTTTCTGTGTGTTTTCTTGTGTGTGTATTTGTGCGAGTATTTGTGTGCGTATTTTTGTGATTATTTGCGTGCGTATTTATGTGCGTGTCAGCCTGACTGACCTGACCCCTGACGTGTGCCCCGTTGCAGAAGTCCCGGCCGGGGCAGCGCCCGCTCGGCGGCGGCTCGCCCGCGGCCGGCTCGTCCTCCGGCTCGTCCTCCGGCTCGTCCGGCACGGCGCTCAAGTCGGCCATGAAGGTAACCGACTGATGCGGCGGCGGCACGGCCGGGCGGCCGGGCCGGGCTGCAGCTCGTGCTGGCTGCTGGACCTCCGCCGTCCGGTGGCCGCCCCCGCGGCTACTGGTCCGCCGGTCCGGTGCCTGATGACACAGCTGTGGTCGATGTCGCCGCTGGACTGCCTTCTGGTGGTGCGCACGTCTTTGGGCACCGATAGTGGTTCCGTCGACTTGATCGAGTTTAGGTCTGTGCTTGCTTATGTTGGGCAATCAGTGGCCAACGGCTGTTGGGCCATGGGTAGCATGAGATAAACTGGCAGGGCAAGTGCATATATTAACTATGCTGCTCCCGACATTGGAAGAAGTTCAGAACCTGGTGCTCGCTGGGAAGACATTGGAGGTGGATCAACCATTGATGGTGCAGCAGTCCATAAACGACCTGAAGAACACAATAATGAAAAGAATATTCGGTTTTTATGACCCATTCAACTACTAGATTATACAGCGTCGTATGTTACACCACCAGGACTTCCATAAAACGACACCCGTATATTGGATTCTGTTGAACTGCTGTTTTCGGCCTATGTCGGCCCGGTCTTTTGTGGCAGGGTCGGTCTTGGCCTTGTATGGCATGGTCGGACCCTCTCCTTATCTAATGGGACATGATGGGACCCTCTCATGGTCTTATGGGATAGGGTCGAACCCTCTCATGGTCTTATGGGACAGAGTCAGACCCTCTCCTGATCTAATGGTACATAATGGGAGCCTCTCGTGGTCTTATGGAATAAGGTCGGACCCTGTCCCTAAGCAATGCGATTAAAGTAGGCTTAGCCTGTATTCCTATGTGTTGCTGTACATGGAATTCATTTCTCATAGAGTGGAAAGTATGAACCAGGGACAAAGCCAGTTACGATGTCAAAAGAAGTCAACAATGTTGCACATCACAAACTCCATCATAAAAACGCGATTTTATTACCCACATTGAGCGTGCCCCTGATAACCACCACAGTATGCAACCTCTCAAGTCATCTTGCTGTAAATGGTCTTCCAACTTTGACTGCTAAGTTCGTTGAATAGTGATCACATACGTTCGGAGTTACAGACCACAAAAGCCAACCATGTCACGGCGCGACAAATCCAGAACATCGTCCGATCACGGCTCCAGAAACCCCCTGAGCCGAAGAGGCCTCCGGAAACTCTCCTGAGCCGAACACACCTCCGAAAACCCCTGAGCCGAAGAGGCCTCCGAAAACTATCCTGAGCCAAACAGGCCTCCGAAATATCTCCCTGAGCTGAACTCGCCCCCGAAAATCCTCCCTCTGGGCCGCTCAGAACAAAGCGGAAATTGTATGAAGAAATTGGCGCGATACGTAGAAAATATAGTTAGTAAAAGTCACCAAGTTCCAGTATAATCACCCCGAGTGTCCAAGAACTAGAGGCAAAAGCCACGGGGAGATGGGGTGAAACTTTATACTCGCCCCTCCCGTAATAGGGTCAGTACCGATGTGTTACCAACACACGCACTGGTACATTGCCTTCACGTGAAGTCAGCACTGGTACATTGCCTTCACGTGAAGTCAGAGGTCCGGCGTGCCGGTGTCACCGTGACTGGACCACTTCGCGCTGATAAGGAGTCGCGCTGACGCGCTGGCCGCGGACGGTTGGCGCTCCGTGAGCTCCGCCCACCTAGCCTTTTTAAACGTGTTTAGCCTTCTCCGCCTTATATATTGTGAGTGCTGAGTGGTTGTGTGAGAGGTGCTGAACTTGTGGAGTGGAAAGTGAGTCGCTAAAACGACGCAATGCATCGTGACCTACAAAAATTCATCGCGTTCCTGGTCGTCATCAACAAAATCGTCTGTATCCTGTCTCTGCCACCCTGCGATCGCCGACCAATCACCGCGCGACACGGGCCGGCTGCTGACCATGACACCACCGCCTCGGGGCGCGAGACGGTCGGACCGCGCCAGCTGAGCGCCGGGACTGGGCCGCGCCCCTGTGACCCGGCCGGTGGTGCGGCGGGAGCGCTCTCGCGTGGAAGGCGCGCCAGGCGCGGCCGCCGGGCGGCGCGGAGACGTGATGGCGGGGATGGAGGCAGAGCTGGCGGGGATTTTTTACGAGTGATTCATTTAAACGTGCGCTCTTTGATTCCAAAATTAGATAGTGTAAATCAGCTAATCAATGACAGCGATATTGATGTCTTCTGCTTTTCGGAAACGCACCTGTCTTCGAACCATCCAGATGAAGCTATCTGCATACCCGGTTTTTACATTAAGAGAGCCGATAGACACTGCGATGAGGAGCGGACGTCCACAGAGAGTTGGGGTGGCGTCGCCATCGCCGTCCGAGAGTGCTACGGAGTCCAGCTACTGACACCCCCTCCCGGACCACTTCGCTCCGGCCTGGAGTCCCTCTGGATCCGGGTGAAGCTCCGGCGCGATACCTCTGTCATCGTAGGCTGCCTCTACCGCCCGCCCAGTGGAACCGTGGGTGCTGATCTGGATGATTTGGAGCACCAAATTGACTTCGCAACTAGTCATGGCTTGCCTTTATTCGCGATGGGGGATGTGAATATCGATTTGTTAGACGCTTCAAAACCGGGAGTTGAACGTTTCAACACCATTTTGAACGACTTGTGTCTGCATCAACTCGTGAAGAAGCCCACGCGCGTACAGACGGTTAACCTCCGGGATGGCACACGGCGCACTTCAAAAACGCTTCTCGACATCGCGATCTCCAACGCCACCGACAAAATTTTGGCTTGTGACGTCATGGAGGTGCACATCAGTGACCACCGGGCAGTCACAGTCACAGCTAAAATAGACCGTCCGTCGTTTCAACGTCAAAGGATCACTTTTCAGCGCACCCGTCACCTCCTCCCTGGTCAGCTGCACCTAGCTTTTCTCATGGTGGACTGGTCTGGCCTGTATGAGGCCAACACGGTTGACGACAAGTGGGACGCATGGTTGAACATCTGGAAATGCGTCATGGATGCTCACTGCCCTACCGTCACGAAGTTCGTGAAACGCCGCTCAGTGCCACCCTGGATCGCTGAGAATGCTGACCTCCGCGCCCTGACCCTCCGACGTGACTGGGCTCACAGCCAAGCGGACCGATCCGGGAGTGACGAGGATTGGCGACTCTACCATGAGCTAAATCAACGGACCTCCACTGAGCTCGTGGTCGCCAAAAGCCGTTTCTTCGATAGGACTTTGAAAGAAAATGACAACGTCTGGCCGCACGTTCGACGTCATCTCTTTCAGAAGAAGACAACTCCACCATCAACTGAACCATCACGTTCCAACCAAGAGAAAGAGTTGTTCGCTGACGACCAAAACCGGTATTTTTCTTCAACTGGCAAGCGCGTGGCTGCTGCTTTGCATTCTTTAGGGGATTTAGGCCCAAATACAGTGCATCAACCTCGCCCTCCGCGCGTTGTTAGCTCAGCATTCAAGCTGAAGCCCGCCACTCTTCCCGAACTCTCTCATGCCCTGCGTGATTTAAATCCTACCAGTGCTCGTGGTGCCGACAATGTGTCCCTGAAATTGCTCAATATGTCGTTTCCTTCGGTGTGTGTTCATATTTTACACATAATCAACTTCAGTTTATCGTCATGTACTTTTCCGGAACTGTGGAAGTTGGCTGAAATCGTACCAATCTTCAAGAAAGGCTGCCCTGACGATCCCAAGTGTTATAGGCCCATCTCGATCTTGAGTAATGTGTCAAAACTGTGCGAGAAGATAGTAGTCAACCAGCTCACTGCGTATCTCCACCGAAATTGTCTTCTTAACAACTCGCAACATGCCTATCGACCACTTCACTCTACTGAAACTGCCCTTGCTGATGTAGTAGCTTATATCACAAATTGCATCGAAAGGCGCCGTGTTTGTCTGCTCGCATCAGTAGATTTGTCTAGTGCCTTCGATTGTGTGTCTCATAGCCGACTCTTAACCAAATTAGAGTGGTACGGCATCGACAGCTCTTGGTTTAGATCCTACCTTTCAAATCGCAGACAGGTAGTTAGGCCCGGAAAACTTGTATGCAACGTATCCTGTGGTGTTCCACAAGGAAGTTTGTGCGGTCCAATTTTGTTTTTGTTGTACACAAATGATCTTCTCTCGCACATAGGTGATGTCCTTAAAGTCGTTGCTTACGCTGACGACACACAGGCAATGTTGTCATCGAAATTGGAGGACATAATGTATGCAAAGCGTCGTCTCGAATCGTGCTTGGAAACTATGAGCTCGTGGTACCATGTAAATCTTCTCAAGCTCAACCCATCTAAAACGCAATTTGTGATTTTTGGTTCTCGCCAGATGATCGCGCGGCTACCTAGCATCAGCCTCTCTGTTCTTGGATCTGATATTTCACGTGTCTCATCTATCAAGAACCTGGGCGTGACCATGGACGAATCGTTAACGTGGAGTGAACAAATTGGCGATATTGCTAAGAAATGTAACCGCATTATCTTTCCTCTAGCCAAGCATGTACGTTCTCTTACTGAAGAAACGCTGTCGAAGTTAGTGCTTGCACTGGTTTTCCCCATGTAATGTACTGTTGCTCAATCTGGTCTGCTGCATGTGACACCGAACGCGCGCGAATCCAGAAAGTCATAATGAGGGCGGCTAGGATCATAACTAGAACCTCTCGCTATGGCCATATATCGCATGTTATCGAGCGGTTGGGCTGGCCTAGCTTTCAGCGCTTTGTCGACATTAGGGATTGCTCATTGGTTCATCTTGCAGTGCATCACTCGGGAGCACCTAAAACCCTGCGTGATCTTGTGACATTGAGAAGTGATGTCAGCTCTCGATCTACGCGATCAACACCGTTTTCAGTAGAGCGCCCACGCCTGAAAACTTCTTTTGCGCAACGCTCTTTTATGTACCGTGCTGCAGTTCTTTGGAACAGTCTCCCCGAGGAAGTCAGGGCCGAGAATATGCGACGGGCTTTTAAGTTTAAGCTGAAGGAGGCGCTGAGAAGAGCTGTACGTGAGAATGTTTGAGTATTGTATGCGTGTGTTTCTTAATGTTTCAGTAGTCTCCTGTCCCACCCCATTTTTTTTTTTTAGCGTTTTTGACATTTGATGCTGAGTGTCTCTTGGTACCAATACAAGGAATACGAATACGAATACGATACGAAATACTTCCACAGTCTCCCGGGGGAACCCGGGGTGGGGGCCTGCTTCCCCCCGCTTTTTCTCCCCTATTTCCATATTTTTCTAGATCGATTACCTAGAGCGGAACCCAGAGCTGGAGCGATAGCTGCACCACGTGACCGCACCTACTTCCACAGTCTCCCTAGAGCGGAACCCCGAGCTGGCGCGCTAGCTGCACCACGTGACCGCAGCTACTTCCACAGTCTCCCTAGAGCGGAACCCAGAGCTGGAGCGATAGCTGCACCACGTGACCGCACCTACTTCCACAGTCTCCCTAGAGCGGAACCCCGAGCTGGCGCGCTAGCTGCACCACGTGACCGCAGCTACTTCCACAGTCTCCCTAGAGCGGAACCCCGAGCTGGCGCGCTAGCTGCACCACATGATCTCACCTACACCCACAGTCTCGCTCTGAACCGCCACTGGAGCGGGACCCCGAGTCGGACCCCGAGCTGGCGCGCTACCTGAACCGCAACTACTGGGAGCAGCGGCAGGACGAGACCACCCAGTCGCCGACGGCGCCCACCCCCATATCGACGTCGCTGCCGTCGCCGACTACCGCCCCGCCTCTCGTCACCGAGGTGGGTGTCTGTCACCCCACCTCCCGCCACCGAGGTGGGTGTCTGTCGCCCCGCCTCCCTCCACCGAGGTGGGTGTGCCTCGTCTGTCGCCCGCCTCCCGCCACGGAAGTTTTGATTGTGCCACTATGCGACAAGATAATGGAATGGCAGATGTGCGGCGGCTCAATTTGAGTGGTCAGACCGCCTGCTGTTGTCGGTCGCCGGTGTGGCGGTTACTCAGTTGTGGTGGTCAGACCGCATACTGTTGTCTGCCGCCGGTGTGGTGGTTACTCAGTTGTGGTGGTCAGACCGCCTGCTGTTGTCTGCCGCCGGTGTGGCGGTTGCTCAGTTGTGGTGGTCAGACCGCCTGCTGTTGTCTGCCGCCGGTGTGGCGGTTGCTCAGTTGTGGTGGTCAGTGGCAGTGGTGTCCCTGCCGCCGGTGTGGCGGTTACTCAGTTGTGGTGGTCAGACCGCCTGCTGTTGTCTGCCGCCGGTGTGGCGGTTACTCAGTTGTGGTCAGACCGCCTGCTGTTGTCTGCCGCCGGTGTGGCGGTTACTCAGTTGTGGTGGTCAGACCGCCTGCTGTTGTCTGCCGCCGGTGTGGCGGTTACTCAGTTGTGGTGGTCAGACCGCCTGCTGTTGTCTGCCGCCGGTGTGGCGGTTGCTCAGTTGTGGTGGTCAGACCGCCTGCTGTTGTCTGCCGCCGGTGTGGCGGTTACTCAGTTGTGGTGGTCAGACCGCCCGCTATTGTCTGCCGCCGGTGTGGCGGTTACTCAGTTGTGGTGGTCAGTGGCAGTGGTGTCGCGGTCGCCGGTGTGGCGGTTACTCAGTTGTGGTGGTCAGTGGTAGTGGTGTCCCTGTCGCCGGTGTGGCGGTTACTCAGTTGTGGTGGTCAGTGGCAGTGGTGTCCCTGCCGCCGGTGTGGCGGTTACTCAGTTGTGGTGGTCAGTGGCAGTGGTGTCCCTGCCGCTGGTGTGGCGGTTACTCAGTTGTGGTGGTCGGATCGCCCGTGGTAGTGGTGTCGCGGTGGCCGCGTGCTCGTCCTGCTCTGTGACGCCCGGCATTCACACAACACTCGTGATACTGCGACCGACTCATAGTCGAACTACAAAAGTTATGGCACGTATCGTGTCCACCGGCCCGGCCTTGTTCTCACGAGAATGCGCATCGTCTTGATGTGTGGTGCGTTACGTACATATTAAGCACGTGCACCTCCTGCCGATCTACCCGTGGTTTGCTTCGGTTGATTTGAAGCGGTTGTCCATCACTGATCCTGGGCGCTAAATGACCAACCATGGTCGATGCGCCCTAAAACCACAATCACACACACACACACATCACTGATCCCACTCCCCGAAGTAGCGTGAAGCGATCCGTCAGTGAGCAGTTGTTTCTGAGCAAATATATGATCTTTGTGGCATTTAGTGTGCTCCGGGTGCCGCCGATCACTAGTTGCTCAACTCCTCCGTAGTGGGACTCTCCGGGTGGGCTGAACGTTCAATCCACACCTCTTCCTCAGCCCTTCCTTGGCTACAAGGTCACACTTCTCCAGACGTTGTTCCACCTCCTGTTTCACTTGTTGCTTCGCTCGGACGAAGTTAGTGCATCTAGCAGAACAACTTTAATATAATAGGTGTGAGATGTCGAAGCGAGTACATTAGATAGGATATCGAAGTTTTCCATGGCAACGATTGCTTGATGATGCCAGTTGACGTGTTTGGTGTACTTGCTGCCTTTACCAGTGGACAGTGCTGCTGTCATAGGCCATGGACACTAAACGACCCAACACTCGCTCATAACCTGAACTGACGAATAGCGAAGCGGTATTTAATGATGCACAAATAGTGATTAACCTAACCTGACCTGACCGGGTCTCACGGTGTCCTGGGCTAAGTTTTCCATAAGTTGGGCACAAGCCCAGCTGCCCGACACGAATCTCTCAGCAGTTATACCCAGGTCTTCAACGCTTGACACGACGTGACCTGGATGTTTCAGTGGCCTGAATCGTATGTCTAAGTTGCCTGACTTGATCTTTCTGCCTTATGCAGTGATCTGGCTTCGCCGAATGTCCCGCCTGACCTGACCCGAGTCTGTCATTGACCCTGTCCGTCGTTCCCAGTGGTTTGACCTGATGAGAATCCTACGGCAATGGGCGCTAAATGACCAACCATGGTCGATGCGCCCTAAAACCACAATCACACACACACACAATCCTACGGCAGTTTGACCTTAGTCCCCAGACAGTCTGGCATGTCTGGGGTGTCATAACCTGACTCTCAGGTCTCCTAGCGACCTGAGCTGTCCCGTTTTTCCAGTGACCTGACTGATATACCACATCCGTGGCCTGACTCTCCCACTGACCTCACCCGGTGTTCCCAGTGATCTGACATGACCTGACGCGGTTTTCCCATCGACCTGACCCGGGGTATCTCTCCAGACGCTCCAGAACGGCGCGGCCGGCCAGCAGCTGGACCACTTCGTGGCCACCATCTGCTCCCAGCTGGAGATCTTCGTCAACCGCATGAAGTCCAACTCGTCCCGCGGTCGGCCCATCTCCAACGACTCGTCCGTGCAGACGCTCTTCATGAACGTCACCGCCATGCACTCGCAGCTGCTGCAGAATATCCAGCTGCAGGACGACCAGCGGGGTGGGTGTGGTGCCGCTGCAGGATGACCAGCGGGGTGGGTGTGGTGCCGCTGCAGGACGACCAGCGGGGTGGGTGTGGTGCCGCTGCAGGATGACCAGCGGGGTGGGTGTGGTGCCGCTGCAGGACGACCAGCGCGGTGGGTGTGGTGCCGCTGCAGGACGACCAGCGCGGTGGGTGTGGTGCCGCTGCAGGACGACCAGCGGGGTGGGTGTGGTGCCGCTGCAGGATGACCAGCGGGGTGGGTGTGGTGCCGCTGCAGGACGACCAGCGCGGTGGGTGTGGTGCCGCTGCAGGACGACCAGCGCGGTGGGTGTGGTGCCGCTGCAGGACGACCAGCGGGGTGGGTGTGGTGCCGCTGCAGGACGACCAGCGGGGTGGGTGTGGTGCCACTGCAGGACGACAAGCGCGGTGGGTGTGACGCCGCTGCAGGACGACCAGCGGGGTGGGTGGTGCCGCTGCAGACGACCAGCGCGGTGGGTGTGGTGCCGCTTCAGGACGACCAGCGGGGTGGGTGGTGCCGCTTCAGGACGACCAGCGGGGTGGGTGTGGTGCCGCTGCAGGACGACCAGCGCGGTGGGTGTGGTGCCGCTGCAGGACGACAAGCGCGGTGGGTGTGGTGCCACTGCAGGACGACCAGCGGGGTGGGTGTGTCGCTCTGTACCACCTGCTGCAGCTGCTATAGACGTGTGGTGGCCGCACCTCCGTCTGTTGTCGCCTGAGATGCTGAAGCCTTAGGACCGGTGCGGCGTAAGCTGGTGGCGGCCCCCCGTGTGGCTGCTGACCGTCGGCACCATACAGCGCCCTCCCCCGCCCCCCCTCGGCGGCTGGTCGGCGCCATCAAATGTGAAATTGCACGTGCTGTGATGGCTCGCGTGCCCACGGCGGTATGTACCACAGCATTTGCTATGCCATGCATTAGCCAATGATAACTTACGAACTAGTTAACCTCGCCCATTTCCGTTGAAAAGCCAGGCGGCAAGCGGGCCTTCTTTGCTTTGAGTAGTGAACGATCGATGCATAAACTAACTGAGGTACGCTCGGTACCTCAGTCAGTTTATGCACGCTTTGACCTGACCTGACCTGGCCTGACCTGCACAACGCGCCAGGATTGTCCTCAGAACCAGCTGGCGCAGATGCGGGACGCCCTGACCCGGCCTGACCTAACCTCGACAGTTCACTACCAGGACCAGCTTGCGCAGGTGCGGGACGCCCTGACCTGACCTGACCCGACCTGACCTGACCGGACCTCGACAGTTCACTACGAGGGCCTGCAGGACCAGCTGGCGCAGGTGCGGGACGCCTGACCTGACCTGACCCAACCTGACCTGACCTCGACAGTTCACTACGAGGGCCTGCAGGACCAGCTGGCGTAGGTGCGGGACGCCCTGACCTGACCTGACCTGACCTGACCTGACCTCGACAGTGCACTACGAGGGCCTGCAGGACCAGCTGGCGCAGGTGCGGGACGCCCTGACCTGACCTGACCTGACCTGACCTGACCTGACCTCGACAGTGCACTACGAGGGCCTGCAGGACCAGCTGGCGCAGGTGCGGGACGCCCTGACCTGACCCGACCTGACCTGACCTGACCTCGACAGTGCACTACGAGGGCCTGCAGGACCAGCTGGCGCAGGTGCGGGACGCCCTGACCTGACCCGACCTGACCTGACCTGACCTCGACAGTGCACTACGAGGGCCTGCAGGACCAGCTGGCGCAGGTGCGGGACGCCCTGACCTGACCCGACCTGACCTGATCTGACCTGACCTCGACAGTTCACTACGAGGGCCTGCAGGACCAGCTGACGCAAGTGCGGGACACCCTAACCCGACCTGACCCGACCGGACCTGACCTGACCTCGACAGTCCACTACGAGGGCATGCAGGACCAGCTGGCGCAGGTGCGGGACGCCCCGACCCGACCCGACCTAACCTGACCTGACCTCGACAGTTCACTACGATGGCCTGCAGGACCAGCTGGCGCAGGTGCGGGACGCCCTGACCTGACCCGACCTGACCTGATCTGACCTGACCTCGACAGTGCACTACGAGGGCCTGCAGGACCAGCTGGCACAGGTGCGGGACGACCTGACCTGATCTGACCTGACCTCGACAGTGCACTACGAGGGCCTGCAGGACCAGCTGGCACAGGTGCGGGACGCCCTGACCTGACCCGACCTGACCTGACCTGACCTCGACAGTGCACTACGAGGGCCTGCAGGACCAGCTGGCGCAGGTGCGGGACGCCCTGACCTGACCTGACCTCGACAGTGCACTACGAGGGCCTGCAGGACCAGCTGGCGCAGGTGCGGGACGCCCTGACCTGACCTGACCTGACCTGACCTGACCTCGACAGTGCACTACGAGGGCCTGCAGGACCAGCTGGCGCAGGTGCGGGACGCCCTGACCTGACCTGACCTGACCTGACCTGACCTCGACAGTTCACTACGAAGGCCTGCAGGACCAGCTGGCGCAGGTGCGGGACGCCCTGACCTGACCCGACCCGACCTGACCTGACCTCGACAGTGCACTATGAGGGCCTGCAGGACCAGCTGGCGCAGGTGCGGGACGCCCTAACCTGACCCGACCTGACCTGACCTGACCTGACCTGACCTCGACAGGCACTACGAGGGCCTGCGGACCGCTGGCGCGGGGGCTGACCTGACCTGACCTCGACAGTGCACTACGAAGGCCTGCAGGACCAGCTGGCGCAGGTGCGGGACGCCCTAACCTGACCCGACCTGACCTGACCTGACCTGACCTGACCTCGACAGTGCACTACGAGGGCCTGCAGGACCAGCTGGCGCAGGTGCGGGACGCCGCCTGACCTGACCTCGAAGTGACTACGAGGGCCGGGACCGCTGGCGCGGGGGACTGTGACCTGACCTGACCTCGACAGTTCACTACGAAGGCCTGCAGGACCAGCTGGCGCAGGTGCGGGACGCTCGCGCCGCGCTGGACGCGCTCCGTGATGAGTACCGCGAGCGACTGCGGCGCGAGGCCGAGGAGGCCCAGCGACACCGCCAGATCCAGATGATGCAGAAGCTGGAGATCATGCGCAAGAAGAAGCAGGAGTACCTGCAGGTGAGCGGCGCCGGAGGCGGTGTTGTCCGGCGGCCCGGTCTGTCGCAGGGGGTCTGACCGAGCCGTGGTGGTCGGCTGATGGTGGTGGCGGCCGGCCGCACCCAGCGACAGTGACGCAGCACGTTATGGTCAGACTTCAGGCCGAGGGCATGGGATCACCCTTGTCAGCAGCTGCATGCAACCCGGCCTGAGTCCTTGGTTGGGTCCGTGGCGGTGCCTGTCCGAGCCATGATCATAGCTTGAACGTTTTGATTTCATACATTTCTGAGCATTAAACTCGCAGGAAGTGGTACGGACGATGCAGGAGCGGGAGCTGGAGGTTATCTCCGCATCCTCCTGAATCTCCGTGTCCCGGCTGACCCATGCTCCGCTGACCCACAGTACCAGCGGCAGCTGGCGCTACAGCGGATGCAGGAGCAGGAGCGGGAGATGGCGCGCCGTCACGAGCAGCAGTACCAGTGGCAGCAGCCCAGCTACCAGCCGGCGGCCGGCGCGCCCTGGTCCGCACAGCAGGCCGTGCCAGGTCAGTGGGGTCACGTCAGGTCACGCCACTCAGGTCTGGGCAGTACGGTAGGGTAGGTCATGTGTGCCCGGTCAGGTCAGCGTGAGTGAAATTCAGGCCTTGGTATTTGGGGCAGATGAAGTCAGCTGAAGTCAGGTCAGACCATCATATCAGACAGATGGCTCTAGGTTAGATCAGTTCGGCTATGGCTATGCCAGTGAAATGAGGTCAGATTAAGAAGTCGGGCTTTAATTTAGGTGGATTGAGAGGGTGTGAATTAAGATCAAAGAAGATCATCCTTGAAGTATGCGCGATCAAGGTGTGCTCGTGATTGGTGGCTATTCAGGTCTGCTGCGTGGGACGGTTGGTGGGGTTGGCCCGCTGAACGGGCCTGGATTGTATTAGGTTTCGGTGAAACTGGCGGTGCAGCACGGCCAATTCAGACTTATTCGCCGAGGTCGGGTTGGTGACCTCGGGTCAGGTTAGTTCAGTGGTGGGCCAGGTCACGTAGCCCGCCCACTGGCAGCCAGGCCCCCTGACGGGTACCACCCACCCTCTGCGGCAGGCTATGGTCCGCCTCCTGAAGGCTTCGACCCCCTGGCAGCCAGGCCCCCTGACGGGTACCACCCACCCTCTGCGGCAGGCTATGGTCCGCCTCCTGAAGGCTTCGACCCCCTGGCAGCCAGGCCCCGGTCCACCCACCCTCTGCGGCAGGCTATGGTCCGCCTCCTGAAGCCCCCTGGCAGCCAGGCCCCCTGACGGAGTACCACCCACCCTCTGCGGCAGGCTATGGTCCGCCTCCTGAAAGCTACGGCCCGCCGCCCGGCGCCTACCCTCCGGCGTATACGGCCTTCAACATGCAGGCGATGGGCGCCGCGCTGCCGGGACCGCCGGCCGGCGCCGAATTCGGTGAGAGAGAGAGGTCGTGCGTTCGGTTCCCACCGTGGCCGTTGTGGCGTATCCGCTGCGTATCAGCCGTTTGGTACATTAGAGTGAGATTGCATGCTAGATGTATTTTGCATGGTGAGGTTGGCATTTCAGCTGAAGGTTCCTCCGCTTCCTTGTTGACATCGGTTGAGACCTGAACTGACATAAATGCCGCAAATTGATGGATATTCTCCAACTTCAAGTCCACCTGATTCGGTCGTATTCGACTAACTCTTTCCTCGTGATGGGGACTAATTGATAACCCGCTCTGTCCCGTCTCTTCTGTCAGATCCTCACACCCCGTCTCGAGGGGGGTTGATAGAGACCCCCTCTAATCTCCAGACTAAGCGCCGCACGAACACGAAATAGGTGTCATCGGAAGGCGCTCGACGAGTAGGGCCAGACACCACCCCACAAAATCCCCCCGAAAAGTGATGTCACTAACATCCTATAGTTTCACGACATACATTATGTTTCTGGCTTTGGGGGGTTCATTTTGAGGGAGTTTGAAATAAAACAAACAAAAATTATTTTGAATCGGAAAAGGAAAGCGAAATCGACCAGGGCATACAATTATTGGCACTCACATTTTTTTAATTTAATAATTTTGAGTTTTCAAGTTTTCTTTAATTTTCCTTTTCTAATGGATAGAGCGGACCGAAAAAAAGGTTGTTCGAAGTTAACTTGCTCTAGTAAAAAATGCTTACTTCACCCAGAATCTTCGGTTTGAACTCTAATAGGCAACTATGCAAAATTAATAAGTAATCAAAAACTGGGAAAAAAGAAAATTTCCTCTCATACGTTTTGTTGTATCCATAAAAATAAGCAAACGCTTAAACTTTCATTAAAATTTCTGTATCCGATAAAGCGTGACGACTGGTTGAACTTTTTTTGGAGGTGACTTCACTTGACCTTAAGTAACTCGTTGACCCCAGATGACCGGACTTAAAAACTTTGACACAACATGCTAAATTGATGTGGGGAAAGGTATGCCAGATTTCGGCGCATTGACGCGCGCCGTTCTTTCCCTATCCGCGGAAGACCTTATCGGGGGGGTCGTCACCGACCCCCTTGAAGACGGCGCGGGATAAGCACATGGTGACAAATGTCTGGTTGTGATAAGCCGAACATTCCGCCGTAATGGTGTGTAAGACGGTACACCGTGCCATACAATGTTGCCGTGTAACGTCCTCGAATGCAGTTTTGCGTGGAGGAGTAGACTAGGGGTAAATTACCCGTCTCACAATCGAAAGATTGTGGGTTCGAGTCTCACCTGTCGCTACTCTTCGCACGCGGTCAATCGGCGTGAGAGATTGGCGACGCTGCATGGCTCACCGGTCGACCTGCCATGAAACCAACAACCACCGAATGCAGTTTTGCTTTCGAGACATCAAAATGTGGCAGAACTGAACGCTGATGGCTCATACTGTCAAGGCAGCACTGTGTGTTAAATGGCCTATTCTCGAATGCAGAAAAAGAGTGGATAAAAGTGTTGTTCTGCACTCCCGCCCGGCATCATCCAGTTGGACGCTTACATTATACAATCCTTTAATTACATCTCGTTCTCGTGTTTTATGTTCATGAACAGACATAGATAGACCAAGTTTGGCCAGAGAGTTGCATATGCATACAAATACAAACACTGGCATATGCATACAAATACATATGCATACACATACAAACATTAGCATATGCATACAAATACATATGCATATAAATGTCAACTTATTGCTATCCTTCCATGTACAGTTGCATATGCATGCTGCCATTCAAAATTAAAACCATTTCAATTAAAATGATCCACTAGAGCCGTTTTCTGGAACAATGTTGTGATGTTTCATTATATATGCAACATATTAGGCGCATTACCCACCCGCCCCTGAAGCATTGGCTGCACAGGCCTCAAGCTTTGTACCATTTGTTCGAATACATTTCATTGTATACTTGTATTGTTTGTTCAAATCAGTTTCTTTGCATACTTGTATGTCTACTGACGATACTTACTACTTTAAGTCGAGGTATTTTCATTTGTATTAGCATCAATCTTTAAAACACCCCATGTTGCGCACTAACGTGTCCACCTTGTGTCCTGGGGCCGAGTATGAGGCTGATGCTATCGTGACGTCCCTGGGCGGTGCGAATTTTGCGGAGGACAATTGCAGAACTCATGATATGTGTGATCAGTGTAACAGAGTTTCTAAAAATGTACTGTTTGAACCGTAGAATATGTATGCCAGCATAGTGCCATAATGCTGGTCCGCAACTGTAAATACTGTGACCCCGTGAGCCAGCCAACAGGCAACTCATGAACTTGAGCCGGGCGGTGGCTTGTCGACGGCTCGGCTTGGCAGCGGCCGGACGTGAGCCTAAAGCAGTGATGCATTATTCGTGAAATAGAGTGGAATGTACCAACTATTGAACAATGAGAAGACATCCTTCCCAAAAAACTATCGACATCTTGCTTTTTGATGTGTTCGTGAAGTCTTCACGTCTCGTTTCTAACCGTGGTGTTTGTATCATGCTTATGCTTACCATTATATATTTTGATATATCTTGTACCGAACGCGATTTCAAGTAGGGATTACTGATGATATGGTCTACTGTTCAAGATAATTTGCTGATAGTATGCCATTCTTATCATCGTCATTGACATAAGAATTCCTTTAATAAGTGTCTCCAAAAATAAACGAAACAGATGCACGTATACTGGCTATTGGCTCAAAATTGAGTTTCAAGGACTTAGACGATATTGTAAACGACATCACTTCCCTGGACAATATCGACTTCTTCGTGGGATCCTTTCGGTATCTCACACCTAACGAAAAAACAGTATTTTAACGCTGGCCTTAAGTCCAATGGCTGGCGCGTTGCTGGGTCGCCCGCCGGGCGGGAAAGGTCACCTGACGGTCGCCGAGAGCCAGGGCGGTGTCCCAGACCGCCGCTGACAGAGCGCTCCGGACTGTCTTGACGCGCGGATCTGTCGCGGTCGGACTCTTCGATAAATTTAACATCTGTCTTTTGTCCCCTAAATTAGAACTTATAGCATTTATTGTCGGCGGTGTATTCATTTTAGTTTTTACCGTGTAATTGCATTTAACTGCACAATACGTTAGGTGCAGCATAATCGAACTTTCGGAGTTGTCGCGATGCGCGGTTCTATTGGACTATATCACGTGCCTACAAGGACGACCTTTTTCTACATGAGTGCCCTTCAGCAAAACAAAGCCTGATTATCCAGACCAGATTATTCAGACCTGCAGACGGAACCCGTGACATGTGTGATCAGTTTCTTTAACAATTCAAAACTTCATTACACATACCAGGTTATTCAGACCTGCGGAACCCGTGACACGTGGTCGATATCCACCAATGAAGCAAAACCTGATTATCCAGACCGTATTATTATTAAAACCTGCGGCACCCGTGAGTATGTGGCTAGTATCCTTCAGCAATGCAAGGCATGATTATCCTTTTCTCCACGCACGATTATGTCATACTATGGCGTACCGTAGTATGCACCTCGTGCGATTCAGTCCGCACAATGAACGTGTGTTCGTGTATCGAGATGCTATGGGGTTGTGTGAAGCGCTGTATCCGGATGTGATATTGCAGTCTATTGCGATGTATTGCGGTGATTTTGTGATGTATTGCGGTGGTATTGTGATGTGTTGCGGTGGTATTGCCTTGGTATTGCAGATGGTCCGCTCACGCTGCCCGCTCGGTGTCGGCTCCCATGAGACACGGCACCCGTATCCTATATACAGCTGCGCCTTCTGGTCAGAGTTCTGCAGTTTGCGCGTACAATTATGGCGGATGCTTCATTTCCCTTATGTACTTTGATTGTAAATGAATATGCTTAGTAAGTAGTCACGACTCGTGGAGGTCGTGGCGCTGGCAAAAGCAGCTGCTAATTGATGCCCGCGACAGCAAAATCAGAACATGTTTAATGACAAGTTGATAGCGTTGCGGTGCCGGCAGCAATTCAGAGCTGTTTCACAGCTGATGCTGTGTTGTGTTGTGTTGTGTTGCAGGCGGTGCCCCGTCCGCGGGTCCTCCCGGCTACACGCAGGAGCCGGCTGCGGGCCCTCCCGGCTACGCGCAGGACCCTGGCTACCGGTCCCGGCGGCCACGAGCAGCCGGGACCGGCAGCGGCCGGACCCCTGCCGGCGCAGGCGGCACCCTCGCAGGGTCGTCCGCAGGGTCACCCCGGCCACATGGCGGCCATGCAGGCTCACCCCAGCCAGCTGGCGCCGCAGGGGTACCCGGGTCACGTGGGTCAACAGGGTCAGCCGGGGCAGCTGGAGCTGCAGGGCCACCCTGGCCAGCTGAGGCAGCCGACTCCAGGTCAGATGGCACCGCAGCAGGGTCAGATGGCGCCGCAGCAAGGTCAGATGGCGCCGCAGCAGGGTCAGATGGCGCCGCAGCAAGGTCAGATGGCACCGCAGCAGGGTCAGATGGCGCCGCAGCAAGGTCAGATGGCGCCGCAGCAAGGTCAGATGGCGCCGCAGCAAGGTCAGATGGCCCAGGCGGACCCGGCGTTGGCTGCAGAGATGACCTCGACTGCCGGCCACCTGAATCACATGGGCCAGCCGGGTCATGGCGGGCCGATGCCGCCCCAGGGGTATCCTGGCCAAGCGGGACCGACACAGGGCCCAATGCCCTCGTCCCAGGCTCAGATGGGACCTCAGATGGGACCGCCGCAAGGTCAGATGGGACATATTCAAGGCCAGATGGGACCGCCGCAAGGCCAGATGGGACATATTCAAGGGCAGATGGGACCACCTCAGGGTCAGATGGGACAGCCCCAAGGTCAAATGGGGCCCCCTCAGGGTCAGATGGTTCCGCCACAAGGTCAGATGGGGCCGGGACCGGCGCAGACGGACGATACTGTTCCGGTCCCGGATGCTCCTGCCCTCATATCGTTCGAATAGAGAAGGGTAGAGATACGCCAAGGTCCACCTGAAATTGGCTGGAAGTGAGCCTGGACCAGAGTGTGTGGAGCCGCGGCGTGGTTACCTGGGGTGTCGGCATAATGAAACCGGAGCTGACGAGTCGGGCTGTAATTCAGCTGCAGTGGCCTAAGCAGCGCGGGAGTGGATCGAAGTGTGGTTATACCGGCGCCGGAGTGGATCGAAGTGTGGTTGTGCCGGAGCCGGAGCGGCGCGGGAGTGGACCGAGGTGTGATTACACTGGAGCTGGTCTCGATGGGACGCGGCGAGTGCGGAGGAGGGTGGGATGTTGCAGTTCGTCTGCTGTCTGTGTGTCGACGCTCCGACTCGGCGCTGTGGCGCCCGCACAACTGAAGGTACGGCGCGCGTCTCCCGCACCACACAGGTGCCCATTTTATTCGAGCTGTTGATGGTGGCGAACGCGCGCGCGCGTGTCCTTCTTGGCGAACATCAGAGCACAGTCAGCACACTGTGCTGCGTCCTGCTCCCGCCTGCTGTCTTACAGTCTGCCGCTGATGTTGGTCGCGACCAGCTTGTGCGGTCGCATCACAGCACGCCGATGCTGATGTGCATGTTGGCAGGAGGGAGGGTGATCAGCAGTTGTGGTCGTAGCGCCAACTTCTGAACGGTGGGCGGGGCTCTGAAGTTCCGGGGGGACCGCACGGGCGACGTTCGTGTCCTAGTTGTAGCTGTGTGTATCGGCTTGCATGTGATTGCAAATGCTATTATCTTGGTGTCCGTTGCCGCAAAACGTTGTCCGTTGCCACCGGGGCTTCTCCAGCCGAGCACTCTTCCCATCGACCGGCGGTGTGCCCTTTGACCCCTCGTGCTGCTGGCGAGTCGCGCCACGCCGTGGTGAGGGGTTCGTTCCGACAGTGTGTGGGGGGAGGGCGGGGGGTCTGACACCGGCGATACTTGCCGGACCGGGGCCGGCCTCCGCCCTGCGGCTGTCGGGGCGAGCGGCACGCGTGGTGTCACGCGGCGGTGGGCGGCAGTTGTGCGCGCTGTCCGGTCCCGGCCTGTGGCGACTCGCCCTGTAGCCGCGGGGTTACGCTGGCAGGCCCATCCAGTCTAATGGCGCTGATGTTTCTGGCCCCGCCGCTGAGCTCAGAACTCGGCACGCGTTCGGCGCTCGTGAGGCGCGGTGTCGGCAGCAGTCGCCGTCGGTCTGGATACCATATACGTGGCCACCCTATCCGTTGTCAACCTATCCGTGGCCACTCTACCTGTGGCCACCCTATCCGTGGCCACCCTACCTGTGGCCACCCTACCCGTGACCACTCTATCCGCGGGCACCCTACCTGTGGCCACCCTACCCGTGACCACGCTATCCGCGGGCACCCTACCTGTGGCCGCCCTACCTGTGGTCACCCTACCTGTGGCGCCCTACCTGTGGCCACCCTACCTGTGACCACCATATCCGCGGGCACCCTACCTGGGGGATGCGGCCGCCGTGCGGGCGAAGACTCACCCGTCTGCGGCCCGCGCCGGCAGCCGGTCCTGGGGTTTGTGGTCGACGGGTTTGTTGCAGTACCGTGAGGTCGAGGGTTCAGTGCTCGCTGGCCGGCGTAAGTGTGGACGTTTCGGCGACGACTCGGGGGTGGTGTTAAGTGGCCTGTCGTTCGGCTCAGCCTGGTGTACAAGAGGCTGAGAGTGATTGACGTTCTGTACTCGCACCAATACATGGGTTTGGAAGTGCTCGATGTGTGACGTGTCCGACCGCTGCTGCACCACAGCCGACCTGGGGACGAGTAGCCTAGGGGTAAGTTGCTCGTCTCACAATCGAAAGGTTGTGGGTTCGAGTCTCACCTCTCGCTACTCTTCGCCCGCGACCAATCGACGTGAGAGATTGGCGACGCTGCATGACTCAACGGTCGATGTGTCCAAAAAACCAATAACCAACCAACCAACCACAGCCGACCTGGGTCTGTAGTCGCAGGCCGCAGGTTACGCGCCTGCTGACACAGCGTCTGACTGGCAAGGATGGCGCGGCGGTAGATGACAGGCCGGGAACTTACCACCGCGGTGGATGCGTGTCGTTCCTCTCGTCTCACGCGCATTTGCGCTCCACGTGTAGGGACGAGTAGTCTAGGGGTAGGTTGCCCGTCTCACAATCGAAAGAGTGTGGGTTCGAGTCTCACCAGTCGCTACTCTTCGCCCGTGACCGATCGGCGTGAGAGATTGGCGATGCTACATGGCTCAACGGTCGACGTGTCGTAAAGCCAACGACCACCACCACCGCGCTCCACGTGTGGCGCCAGGGATCACGATAAGTGCCGACAACTTCTGTGATGTTCACAGGACACAATTCGCAAAATGGTGTTCACATATGTTTGCAGAAAATATCTGGCAGGCAAAGTGGCGGTACACCATATACTATATGTCACATGATTGTCAGATGTCCCTTCGTGTTTCGGAAAACTGTTGAGCAACTCCGCGATCAAGGTTTCAGAATATATAGATTCAGGGACGTCAGACATTGTACGGTGATAGAAGATAGCAGATAGCAGACGGTATTCGCCAAATGGTAGGCAGTACACGGCAGTCGAGTCTGACCGGCGGGGATAGACAGCGGGCGGGTACAGTATGGTATGGTATGGAGAGTATGGTAGGTAGCAGATGGCGGGCAGTGCTAGTCAGACGACAGGTAGCACACGGTAGACGTCAGACATTGCATGGTAGGTAGCAGATGGCGGGCGGTGCTAGTCAGACGACAGGTAGCACACGGTAGACGTCAGACATTGTATGGTGGGTAGCAGATGGCGGGCGGTGCTAGTCAGACGACAGGTAGCACATGGTAGACGTCAGACATTGCATGGTAGGTAGCAGATGGCGGGCGGTGCTAGTCAGACGACAGGTAGCACACGGTAGACGTCAGACATTGTATGGTAGGTAGCAGATGGCGGGCAGTGCTAGTCAGACGACAGGTAGCACACGGTAGACGTCAGACATTGTATGGTAGGTAGCAGATGGCGGGCGGTGCTAGTCAGACGACAGGTAGCACACGATAGACGTCAGACATTGCATGGTAGGTAGCAGATGGCGGGCGGTGCTAGTCAGACGACAGGTAGCACACGGTAGACGTCAGACATTGTATGGTAGGTAGCAGATGGCGGGCGGTGCTAGTCAGACGACAGGTAGACGTCAAGTCTGACCGGCGGAGGTAGACAGCAAATGACAAACTCAATGCGACTTCGACTGGACACAATTCGTTGTAAGACACTCCATGTGGTCTCTATCCGTGACTTTCTGGACCTTGGCCCCACGTCTGCACTGAAGCCCGGCGTACACCACCACAGTCCACCGGCCGCTGACCAACTCGTCCCGCCGAAAGGACGCCTCAGGCTATGGAATGCGGCGGGCGGCGGCCAGCCTTGAATAGCCTTTTTGTTTATTGGGTGGTTCACGACGCACTTTATGCACATTCACGGCTAATGGCGCCGCCCACACTTTTCGCCGGTGGGCCGCGTGATTGGGAAATGTCCTGAGTAGCGCTAGTGTCGAACCCGGGACCATTGGTACCCATAGCCCGACACCTTAACCACTCGGCCACCCCCGCCCCAGCGTGAATAGCCAAGATCAGTAAGAAATATAGCTGGCGTCACAGACGGCTTGGCGGTCAGACCACGAGCACGGGCACTCCTGCGTGTACTGGTCCCACGACACCTATATCTGTGCAGGTGTTCAGGTGGCAGGGCGTCCAGCCTGACTGCCAGGCCGTTTGTGGCGCAGATGGTACATTGGGGGACGGGCGGAGACTGTGTTGGCGCCACGGCGGTCGCGGCCAGCCTTCCCGGAAAGCTGAGCGGTGCTGAACTTGCTGGGCGTTCCTGGCTCTGGGTGGAGGGCCAGTCGAATCAATATCGCGAATTCGTGGCGGTTGGTGGAATTAGCCTGCAGTTCAGTAATAAGCACGTTACTGAAACGAAGGAAAATAAGCAATCTACAATGTCTAGCAATTAATTTGATTTTGTTATTGTATTATATATACTGACATGACTTATCCTGATGGGTTGGTTGAGGATAGAAAACAGGTACTACGCATTTTGGAATACAATTTAGTCCTACATTTTTGGGGGTTTTACGGTGTATTTAAGATTATTCGCTGTTCTTGCGGTTGCTACTAGTAGAAAGCTGGATTGCCTGGTAGTATATACCGCAAGGCTAGATTACACGGCAATGATGAATGGTGTAAAGAAAGTCAGTTCTAGTGATGTCGCGACCGTATGGTTAACATAATCCCTCTGCCATAACCATAATTATTACAATCCCCAACCCAGGACTAGCAGTTCATTCAGGGTCTGGTTGGCCCACGGTCGGTCAGCGGGCCCAGCTCCTATCCCGGCGGGTCACGTACCGTCCCCTGTAGCGGGCCCAGCTGCTGTCCCGGCGGGTCACGAGGTGTCCCCTGTAGCGGGCCCAGCTGCTGTCCCGGCGGGCCACGTACCGTCCTCTGTAGCGGGCCCAGCTCCTATCCCGACGGGCCACGTACCGTCCCCTGTAGCGGGCCCAACTCCTCTTCTGGCGGGTCACGTACCGTCCCCTGTAGCCGGCCCAGCTCCTATCCCGGCGGGTCACGAGGTGTTCCCTGTAGCGGGCCCGGCTACTGTCCCGGCGGGCCACGTACCGTCCCCTGTAGCGGGCCCAGCTCCTATCCCGGCGGGTCACGAGGTGTTCCCTGTAGCGGGCCCAGCTCCTGTCCCGGCGGGCCACGTACCGTCCCCTGTAGCGGGCCCAGCTGCTGTCCCGGCGGGCCACGTACCGTCGCTCACAGGAGGCCCGCCCTCTAGCGCAGATCAGCCAATCACAAGCAGAGCCGGCGGCCCGGCGACTTTTGAGCGGTCGTTGTTGGCGGGTGCTGAACTTATCCAGTAAGTCTAAAAAAGTTTCAGTGAACTGTGGAGATGTACGCCGGGCTTTACCTATTCACCAAGCCAGCCTTCTGGATCAACACTTTCACCAGCCACACCCTGTCGACGGCCGGGGACCCGCACTCAGCTCTGCGCTTTGCGTGCCAGCGCAGCACCAGGTCGGCATCCATGCACACACGGTCTGCATCAACACACAAGCGGTCCATATCCACACACAAGCGGTCCATATCCACACACAAACGGTCCATATCCACACACACACGGTCCATATCCACACACACACGGTCTGTATCCACACACAAGCGGTCTGTATCTACACACAAGCGGTCTGTATCCACACACACACGGTCTGTATCCACACACAAACGCTCTGTATCCACATCCAAACAGTATATATCCACACACAAGCGGTCCATATCCACACACAAACGCTCTGTATCCACACACAAGCGGTCTGTATCCAGCCACACACAAGCGGTCTGTATCCACACACAAACGGTCTATATCC
This sequence comes from Imbricaverruca yamaguchii, assembly GCA_034440575.1. NCBI lineage: Eukaryota > Metazoa > Arthropoda > Thecostraca > Neoverrucidae > Imbricaverruca > Imbricaverruca yamaguchii. The sequence continues at coordinate 1,756,268 of JAOTOL010001625.1, forward strand.
ACACACAAACGGTCCATATCCACACACACACGGTCTGTATCCACACACAAGCGGTCTGTATCCACACACAAGCGGTCCATATCCACACACAAACGCTCTGTATCCACACACAAGCGGTCTGTATCCACACACAAGCGGTCTGTATCCACACACAAGCGGTCTGTATCCACACACACACGGTCTGTATCCACACACAAGCGGTCTGTATCCACACACAAGCGGTCTGTATCCACACACAAGCGGTCTGTATCCACACACAAGCGGTCTGTATCCACACACAAACAGTATATATCCACACACAAGCGGTCCATATCCACACACAAACGCTCTGTATCCACACACAAACAGTATATATCCACACACAAACGGTCCATATCCACACACAAGCGGTCTGTATCCACACACAAACGGTCTGTATCCACACACAAGCGGTCTGTATCCACACACAAGCGGTCCATATCCACACACAAGCGGTCTGTATCCACACACAAGCGGTCTGTATCCACACACAAGCGGTCTGTATCCACACACAAACAGTATATATTCACACACAAACGGTCCATATCCACACACACACGGTCTGTATCCACACACAAGCGGTCTGTATCCACACACAAACGGTCTGCATCAACACACAAGCGGTCCATATCCACACACAAGCGGTCTGGATCCACACACAAGCGGTCCGTATCCACACACAAACGCTCTGTATCCACACACAAACAGTATATATCCACACACAAACGGTCCATATCCACACACAAGCGGTCTGTATCCACACACAAACGGTCCATATCCACACACACACGGTCTGTATCCACACACAAACGGTCTGCATCAACACACAAGCGGTCTGTATCCACATACAAGCGGTCTGTATCCACACACAAGCGGTGTATATCCACACACAAACGGTCCATATCCACACACAAACGCTCTGTATCCACGCACAAACGGTGTATATCCACACACAAGCAGCATATATCCACACACAAACAGTCTACATCCACACACAAACGGTCCATATCCACACACAAACGGTCTGTATCCACACACAATCGGTGTATATCCACACGCAAACTGTATGTATCCACATATAAACTGTATGTATCCACACATAAATGGTACGCACTCACACAAAAACGATTCGCATCCACACACAAACGGTCCGCATCCACGCACAAACGGTCGGCACTCGTACACCAAGGGTCGACATTCATACACAAACGGGGAGAGGGTCCAAACGCAAATGAGCGGCACTCATACGCCGAAGGTCCGCATTTATACGCAAACGGGGAGTGGATCCATACACAAGCGTAATGGGATCTAAGCACAAACGACAGGACCCATTTCAGCGTTCCGCACCGCGGGGGATCCTTCCACTGCATAAATATAACCTGGACTTTTGCAAAAGGTGGCGCCAAAGTCCAGCTAAGGATACAACGACGGTTCGAAATGTTTCAGCCTATTTGTAGACATGCTCACGATCTCTCGCGACACAACCCTAGTAGTTTTCTTTTTTACATGGCCGGTTGTGATTCATGTGGTAAGTTACAGCGAAGTTAGTTTTGTGAGAACGAGAACGAAAGGCTGAACAGTGACGAGACATCCGGCCAGAGGCGCAACCAGGATTTTCTTAAGGAGGGTCGACGAGAAAAGAATGCCATGAAACAGAAGCCGCTCTCAGTGTGCGAAGTACGCCGAGAATTTCGGGTTGTACCTTGTGAAAACCCAAAAATTTATCGTCTCATCTAGTGTTTTTATTTTCAAGGAGAGCCAAAGCCTCCCCATGTAAGCGCCTCTGCATCCAGCCCAAATTAGCATGTTTTGCAAGGAAAGCAGCATGTCAACCCAGATGAATGTTGCTCGAGATACACAGGCAGTGAATAATAAGGGGATAACGAGGGGACGAAGAACAGCTTACAGTGAAAAGCTTCACCGCCAACTGATGAAATCCCCATCCCAAGTAAGCTCTTCTTAAAATAGGTCCTGACAAATGGGGACGGAATTCATGCACAAACTGGAAAAGATCCAAGCACAATCGAGAAAGGCTTCCATACAGTTGTCTTCTTCCCTTGTCTTATCTTGCCAAACGCTGGTGGGGTGGGGTGAATCCTGACACAAACGGGGAGGGGATCTACACACAAACGGTCGACATCCTGACACAAGCGGGGAAGGGGTCTATACACAAACGGTCGACATCCAAACACAAACGGGGAGGGGATCTATACACAAACGGTCGGCATCCTGACACAAACGGGGAGGGGATCTATACACAAACGGTCGACATCCAAACACAAACGGGGAGGGGATCTATACACAAACGGTCGGCATCCTCACACAAACCGGGAAGCGGTGTATGCACAAACGGGGAGTGGAAGAGCATCCAACACGAACGGAGGGATCCATACACACATAGCCTCAGAGCTCGAGGCCGGCAAATGACTGCCACTGGGAGACTGCCAGCCCGCTGCCGATACTGCCACCGGGAGACGCCCCATGTGCCAGCCTGCTGCCCCGTCAATGTCTGCCACTGGGAGACGCCCCATCGGTCAGCCTGCTGCCCCGTCAATGTCTGCCACTGGGAGACTCCCCATCTGCCAGCCTGCTGCCGATACTGCCACTGGGAGACGCCCCATCTGCCAGCCTGCTGCCCCGTCAATGTACTCCGCACTGGCGCTCCCGCGTTAGCTGCGGCGCTGCTGTTTTTCGCGCTGGAGCCTGCCGGTGCAGCGGCGCCAGCCCCCCGCCGGCGCAGCGGCCAGTTCCCACGGTGATGTGGATGTGGACAGATGCCGGTGTGGACGGACAGGTGCGCCGGCGGCGCCAGCCGTAGGAGCAGCCGCCCCCTGTATTTACCGCCGCCGCGGGTGTGCCAAGCCCACCGCGCGTGAATGCAGCGCGAGCGATCGAAGCGGTCGCCCGACCCGCCTCTCCGCCCTGGTGAAAAGGGTGCGCTCACCAGCTAATGACCCGACCGACGCGATGCCAAGCAGCCGTGGAGCACCGAGCAAGTGTGTGCGCCCGTGTGCAGCTAATTATTTATTTATTTATTTTATGATACATGCCCTCCACGTGCGGTGGCTATTGCGGAGTTAGGTCGGCAGATGGCACCGGTGTTTGTGATCGGACTCTTGTGCGGCCCCGGGCTGGGTCATTCTGCCAGCGGCTGTGGCAGCACCCGGGGCGATAATCGGCACGGAAGCTAAGGCATGTCAGATGTAAGGCCACAGGCAGCTATCGAGAGGGTCAGCATCTAACAGACGAAAAGCCGATCATATCGTTCAGACCGGAAATCCATGCGCGCTTTAGCTAGAGTGGAGTAGCGATAGGTCGGACCACGCACTGCACGGCCAACAAGTGGCCGCGCCGTGGACCGAAGGTCTCACCAGGCGGCGATCACACGCCCGACACGTGACCCGGCCGACCGGCAGAGGTCGCTGGAGGCCACCGCTGTTGGAGAACCAGACTGGTGAGATGTTGGCCAGGGGCTGGCCGCCGCCGCCGCCGCCGCCGCCGCCCGGGCGGTTGGGTCGGCCGCCGCGCGGCTGGCTCGCCGCCCACGGCAACACAGCGCTCATGGTGGCGCTGAAGGTGCTGTGCGGCTCGCTGTGCGTGCTGCTGTCCGGCTCCAAGGTGGAGCAGTACTGGCAGGACGCGCTGGTCACCACCGTGTCCCGCCGGCCGGCTCAGTTTCCGCACCTCACACTCTGTCCGGCCAAGACCCGCAACGAGACTCTCACACCGCAGGTGAGCGCGGCGTCACGGCACGTCACAGGTCAGTGTAGCGTCACGTCACAGGTCAGTGTAGCGTCACGTCACGGGTCAGTGTAACGTCACATCACAGCTCAGTGTAGCGTCACGTCACAGGTTAGTGTAGCGTCACGTCACAGGTCAGTGCAGCGCCACGTCACAGCTCAGTGTAGCGTCACGTCACAGGTCAGTGTAGCGTCACGACACAGGTCAGTGTAGCGTCACGTCACAGGTCAGTGTAGCGTCACGTCACAGCTCAGTGCATCCATACACTACCTAACGTGTCGATAGTTTGACCTGTTATATTTGTGTCTCCATATTTCTATGGAGACCTGGTCATCCTATGATATATTTTATCAATATATATATATATATATATGTCCGATATGTCTTGTATATATCCTATAGCGTATCGACATTTTCCATTTCGACATTCCGTCTTCTGGATGCAGTGCTCCGACTTGGCCACCATTAAGAATGGAGGAACAAGCTCCGTGAATAACTCCGCTTAATGCAACGGTACGACAGTGATTTCATTGGTATCTGACGCCTTCACGCACGCCGATGACGGCTTAGCGGAAACGATTAACCAAACACATTTACTCATTCAGCTTCCTGGTATGTGGAGACCCGAGGTCAGATGGCAACTGTTTCCCCTCTGTCCACTGTCCAGAGGGGGAACTTGCGATTTAGCCTGAATTAATCTTTCGCTGGCATACTGCGTGCCGGAGCATAACTGAACTTTGCATCCGAATAGAGTTGCCAATTTGACACATTCTAGCACCAGAGAAGGCGTCAGGTCAGGTCGGGTCGCAGAGCTATGACGTCACAGCGACAGGTCTACACGGCAGTTTGTGCATGCAGTAGGTGTTTTGGTGTTGCCGTCCGTCGTGCTGGCGTCAGTATGGGCTCAATATTGGTCATGATGGTCAGATACGGCTGCGAATGGTCAGGTATGTCATCAGACCACTTGTCAAGATCATCTCAAATCACTGATGAGCCATTTGACCTTAAAACCGGGCGATGTCGGCGTCGATGTACAGTCTCATGATGCGATGTAATCAGCATCTGGCGTCTGAAAATATGTAAAAACAATACGATTTACATCAGTTTCAGTTCCCCGTCACATGCTCTAACCTGATTTGATCTGACATAATTTGCCCTGACATAATTTGCCCAGCGCCAATAACACCAAAGCATTTCACTTAAGCATTTCACTCAAAACAGCAAAGCATTTCACTCAAAATGTTCGACATCTGTGCGCTGTGGCAAGCTGTGAAATCCCTTGAAATGTGGAAATTTGTACATTATATTCCATACCACCGCCACGTAATGGATATATCGTGGCAGTAATTTTATTGCCCTAACACGCGCCCTGGAGTGACTGAAAATAACGCGCACTGGAGGGGGGGGGGGGGCGGATTCCGCCCCCTATGATCTCAGCTCCTATGAAGGCCAGAGCAACATGATTCGCAGGGTGGATGGGCACGATAGTGAACTCTATTGTGTGCAAAGTTTATGACCTTAGGTCGATATTTTCAAGGTCAAATGAGGTCAAAATAACTTTTTTGTTTTGTTTTGCGTGTCTTGGCTCATCACTGTCATGGATCACTGTGATTGTGTTTAAATGCTCCAAAATTGGTTTTAATGATGCTTTGGACATTACTAATGAAGCAATACAGATGTCAGATCCGCCATTTGACCTCAAGTCACCTATATAGGAGCACTTTATTAGGTCATTACCTGCTCCAGTTACCGGAACCGGGTTCCCAACCCGACTGCTCCGTTGGGAGGCTCGGCACAATCGGCTTTGCAAAGAAAGGAGTGCAATACATGAATAAAGTATGGAACCGCTTAGGAACATTACAAACAGTAGATTCCTGGATGTGTAGGGAGTAACATGTAAAGTGACATCAATCGCATGACACATTCCAGTTGACCAAGTTTGGTTCCATTAGCATGTCATGAACTTGACCTGACTTGACCTCGGCGACCTAGCATGACTTTTAAATTATATAGCATAATAATATGCATCAAATTAGCATGTCATGAACTTGACCTGACTTGACCTCGGCGACCTAGCATGACTTTCAAATTATATAGCATAATAATATGCATCAAACAGGTCGCTAGTGTTGTCAAGAACATTTCTCTTTTGCCAATATACGGGAAGCGCATCAGCGTCGATTTTTGTGGTCTGGCGCTGCGAATTGCTTTTACTTTAATGGCCCCTAACTTGAAAACCTTTCGCCCGATTTTCATTTTTCTTTCTTTAAGCAATGCGCCGGTCAATTCTGAGCAGGTGCGGAAAAAATTGGCGTATATCGGCCGGTACAACATGGAGTTTTGCACGAAAAATCGGAGGGATTGGCTGATTTCGCCATCCCCCGTCCAGGGCGTGTGTTAACCTGCCATAAACTCGACCTGACTTGACCTCGGTGACTTGACATGACTTTGAAACAATGTAGCATGACAATGGACATCAAACAAGTCGCTACTTTTACGAAGAGCACTTCCTTTTTGCTATTATACGGGAAGCGCATCAGCGCCGATATTTGTGGTCTGGCGCTGATTTTTGTTTTAATTTAGCGACTCCTAACTCGAAAAATTATCGATCGAATTTAATTTGTCTTACTTTAAATAACGCGCCGGTCCTTTATTGGCAGGTACTCAAACCATGGCGTATATTGGCAGGTACAATCTCGAGTTATCGACGAAAAACCAGAGGGGTGGGCAGATTTCGACCCCCCCCTCCAGGGCGTGTGTTAAGAATCAAAACGATTATAAATGTTGAAGTGTATGGCAGCTACGAGCAAGGCCATATGTAATACATGGCTATAAAATATCAAGGAAAGTAACTTGCACTTGTGAAGTGTATGTCTTACCTTGATTGCGCTACGTTACTACCTTCAGCCTTTATAATTTTATACTGAAGGCGGTATTAATGAAATCAATGTTAGATATGTTAACACTCAGAGAACCGCAGTGAAACTCTAGAGTGAATGCATTTTGTTACTGGCTGACACATTATCTGCTGCATAGACTTTTCACAACATAATTTTAGGTGTGAATACATATGTTGCATTACATCAGCTCATGAATTAGTGATGTTGTAAGGTCATGTCCAAACGTGCACAACTAAAAAATGAAGCGCAACGATGCTTGTTTGTTTATATGGTAGTTCTCGATGCACTTTATGCACGGTCACGGCCAATAGCACCGCCCATACTGTTTCGCCAATGGGCCGCGGGATTAGGAAATGTCCCGAGTGGTGCGAGTGAAAGTGCTACGATGTGATATGGGCAGCTTTTGCTTAGTTATGAATTGCAGCGTTTTTTTGTTACATATTCATATGTATGCATACTGCTTTTTGGTAAATTTAAATGTCACAAAAGTGGGATGGCCAGCTACCATTGCTGGCACACCCACTTTTCAAAGTGGTTGGGCCATGACCACTGCCCCCAGTTCCTATACGGGTTATACTGTAAGCAACTATCAGTCTGCCTGGCAGAGATAGTCTAGATTTTCCTCATTTGTGTGATAACTGATTCTCAAATTCAGCAACTTCTCTCAATCTCCAGTTGTCAAAGCCACGAGCCGTTCTTCAAAGTCGCCAGCTGTTAGGGCCCTTGCACTGATCGGGCTGATTAGTAAAACGAATGGTAGCAACTAATGCAACAGTTCCAACAGTTCATCAGCGATGCCAAAATTGATCCAAGTTCATTCCTCGAACTCAACAGGCTATCACGACTGACAATGACGGACATTCGTCCAATCGAGACACCAACCGTTCCAGCGCCCACATATCGCAAAAGGCCACATCTCACTAGCCTCGACAATCCAACTCCGTGTCCCACCTCCATCTCTAACGTACATCTCTCACATCTCACCCGCATCGACGGTCTCAGGCGACTCCCCGGCCGGGCCTGCGGCTCGCGAGCGAGGGCCTACATGGTAGGTCATAATTGGTCTGGAGCGAATGTGACGTCGTATGGTGCCGCGGTCGACGGTATAATGAAGCGGCGAACAGCGACTGCTCGACAGTGCTTCCGACTGGGTCTCCCGCTCACGCTTGCGTCACCTGACACCAGGGCGGCGCGAGCGTCGATGACGGTCGCGACTGTGGCGGAATGTGCCGGCGAAGTCGACATCCTATAGCCGGCCAGCGTCCGTCTCGGCGTCGACCAAGGGCCTGGGATCCACTTAGAGCTCGGATCGGCTTCAGTCGATGACTTCAGTCTGATTGGGAGCCAAGTCCATGATAAGGGGAGACATTAATGATCAAGGGAGCTAGTGGTGTGCACAGAGTTGTGTGCACAGAGTCTTGTGCACTGGACTGGTCTTTGTTTCATGTCGCTGGCACCGTCCATTGGGAAGTGTCTGGAGGGTGACAGCACACACACCATCCCACCACCTATTCCAACCCTCTTTCCACCACTAACTTGCCCTGCGAAGGTGGCAAAATGCCTCGCACGGGGAAGGAATGACACACTCGCAAGGCACCATTGTCACGTCGACGCAACATCAAGCAACCGAAAAACAACCGCACCTGGTCTGGCATACCAGGTGCGCGGAGTTCGATTCCCCGCGATTTCCGCCCTTCCTGCCAGGGCAGCAGACACCACACGGCCTCAGCTGCTAAGTGCGTCGGCCACAACCCAATCCACAGCCGCACCGACCGACCCGCCCTGCCGCAGCTGCTGGCCTACATGAGCGACCAGGAGATCAGCCTGCGGCGGGTGTCGTTCGACACGGCGCTACCGCTGACGGCGGCCCTGCGCCGCTGCCGGGCCGGCGCCGCCTCGTGCGTGCCCGCCGGCGCCGACCTTCGCTCACCTCTGGGGCCGTGGCGCCGTGTGATCTTGCCGCCGCGCGCCTGGCACTGCTTCACCTTTGATCCGCCGCCGGCGGCGCGCGCCAACATCACCGCCGTCGGCGGCCTCGAGCTGTGGCTGCGCGCGTTCCGCGAGTTCACCGCCGGCACCGACAGCTACTACGTGTTCGTGCACGCGACGCGCTCGCTGCCCAGCCTGGAGGCGGGCGCTCACCACCCGGCCCAGTACGCCGTGGGCAGCGCCATGACCCAGACCGAGATCACGGTGCACCTGCACGAGCGCAACTCGTACCGCGGCTGCCTGCCAGACCCGGACTATGATGAGGAAACGGTGAGTGGAGGAGGCTGTCAGAGCATGCGTCATTGCACGATCTGACCATGGAGCGAGACCACATCAAGATGTGCACATGTCCTGTATGCCCGGTAATGCAGGCGCACCTGCCGTACCACGTTTCTCTGCAAGGGGGATGAAACAAGGGTTTTAGGTCTGGACAATGTGCTGCGGTGGGAAATCGGAGAGCAAGCGCGTGAACAGCACGTGAAAATGTCCCACAACGGTGTCGAAATAGGAAACCTCTGCCGTGCATATGGTGTGCTAGCGCTTCCATATGGTGCACAGACGCCTCCAATGTGCTAGGCGTGTGGCTTGGTGGGTGCTATGAATACCCGCCAAAAGCACCCAGTGGCCCCAGTCCATTTCCAATATTGTGCACACCTCAGCCAGGAGAGGACCCAGGAATGTTCGTAGGGGCACATTTAGTCGGGGAATGCCTTTGGCAGGAAATTCCTTGAGCGTGGAAGAAGGGGGCGCACTAGTATATATTGAGGTGACGCCATTTCGTCTTAAATGGACGCTTTCTCCTTCCAAGAGCTGGTCTTTGACTGCAAAAATCCACCCAGCGGAGGAGGGTGAGTACACCCGAGCATTTCCGAAAGAGCACCATTTTCTGTCGGAGGGAGTGAGGGAAGACCTTTCCAAGGGGCACATGCCCCAGCGCTCTCCCCTTTATCCCCTGCTCCAGCTAGAAAGCAAACCACGAATCTTCAATGGTGTGACATTTTACCGCTCGCGCACCAGAAAAGCGCCGCTGATAAAATGTGCATACTGTGTCTTTTCATCATGAAAAAGCACAGAGCAATCGGGATTCGAACCTGCCGCCTTGAGTGTCCGCCTCTGGTATCCGACTCGGGTGCCGACAGTGTATCCGGGACCAGAAGATAGCGGCATGCTACCGCACGACCGGCCAACGAGCGGGAGTATGGCCGTCGGAGGTGAAGCACCTCCACGACCTGCCCGTCGCCAGTACCAAGTGAGATGCGTCACCTGGTCTGTCCACCTTCAGCACAGTCTACATGGTTCCTGACGCCACGGTCAACACCGTATAAGTGTGAAGGCCATGGTCAGCACCGCCTACACGTGTTCTGAAGGTCATGTTGTAGGTTAGTTCGCCCGGCAGCGACAGCCTATGGTTTCCCTCGCTTGTAGGGTGACTGGTTCAGTTCAGCATCGACTGAGTGCCCCGATCTGACCTGCCCCTATCTTCAGCACGCAGTGAGTGACCTGACCTCGCCTGACCATCTCCAGCACCAGCCAGGTGGGCATCTTGGCCGATCTCCGGTGCTATCACAGGGCCCGAGCGGAAGCCACCGGTGCCGGCTCCCGTTGACATCAGCAGTTGACGCCTCGAACCCTGGCTGTCGCCCAATGTTTTGCTTCGGTGCGAATGATCAAAACTGGTCGAACCGCCTTCAAGCCCAACCAACTAACCAGCCAATGTTTTGCTTGATCAGCTCCGGCGCGGCAGCGGCCGACTAGCTGCCTCACGCGCCATGCAACCGCAGTACGTGTAGAGCATGTTTGCAGCGCGACGACCGGACCTTTCCCTCCACAGTGTGTTGCAACAGGTGCTGCCGGCCAGTGACAGGCCAGGGCGTTGGCCGGATAGGCCCCTCCCCATGAGCTACTGGTTCCCTCTCGGGTGCGAGGCTCACCCCAGATGGGTCTGGGCAATCGACGAGGCCAGTCGGCAACTGAGCAGTGGGGCTGGTGGGAAGCAGCCCTGAAGCAATGTGTGGACGTTGGGAGAGTTGTCCGTTACGGACGCCTAGTTACTTACAGGCACGGACTTGGGAACGACACGTGGCAGTGTCATTGACGTTGAAGCCGTTGCACAAGTTGTCGCCACATTGGTTAATTATTGGCCCGGTCAATACAAGGGCATTATCGGTTGTTGGATTGAAAAATTGGTTGGATTTGAAAACTTGTTGGACTCGAGAACCAGTCACCATACAAGTGAGGCAAACCCTAGGATATAACTGCATGGCGAAACGAACTTGCCTTCAACATGACCTTCAGATCACACCGTGGTTCCACGGTGCTGACCGTGGCGTCAGGAACCATGTAGACTGTGATGACTATGATCCTTAGGACACATGCGGAAGGTGCTGACGTCACTTCAGGATACGCGAAAACTGTGCTGAACATGACGTTCAAAACACGAGCAGACGGTGTTGACCATGTCTTCAGCACATACGCAGACTGTGCTGACTGTAACTTCAGGACACATGTAGACGGTGCTGATCGTGGCCTCAGGACACATGTAGACGGTTCTGATCGTGAACTCAGGAAGCACGTAGGCGGTACTGATCGTGACCTCAGGACACATGTAGACGGTACTAATCGTGACCTCAGGACACACGTAGATGGTACTGATCGTGACCTCAGGACACACGTAGACGGTACTGATCATGATCTCAGGACACACGTAGACGGTACTGATCGTGACCTCAGGACACACGTAGACGGTGCTGATCGTGACCTCAGGACACACGTAGACGGTACTGATCGTGACCTCAGGACACACGTAGACGGTACTGATCATGATCTCAGGACACACGTAGACGGTACTGATCGTGACCTCAGGACACATGTAGACGGTGCTGATCGTGACCTCAGGACATACGTAGACGGTACTGACCGTGCGTGACCTCAGGACGCAGGTGGACCGGGCGATCTCCGTGTGGGACAACATGAACGGCTTCCGGTCGACCTGCCGGACGCGCTGCCGGCAGCGTCACGTGACACTGTCCACCGACCGGCGGGCCGTGGTCTTCTCCACTCTGCGCGCCAAGGACCACTACCTGGACGAGGCGATCAACGTGTCGGTCAAGCTGCGGCTCAGCCCTGTCGTGGAGGTCAGTCGGGGTCGGCGCGTGGGGTCGGTGGGGTCGACGTTCAGCCCTGTCGTGGAGGTCGGTGGGGTCGACGTTCAGCCCTGCCGTGGAGGTCGGTGCGGTAGACGTTCAGCCCTGTCGTGGAGTTCGGTGGGGTCGACGTTCAACCCTGTCGTGGAGGTCTGTGGGGTCGACGTTCAGCCCTGCCGTGGAGGTCGGTGGGCTCGGTGGGGTCGGTGGGGTCGGTTGGGTCGGTGGGGTCGGTGGGGTCGGTGGGGTCGGTGGGGTCGGTGGGGTCGGTGGGGTCGACATTCTGTCCGTCGGCGCGCGGCTCGGGATAAATCAGAGCACTCAACTGTCACATCCGCGTGTCTCACAATGGAAATGGTGCCACGTTCCCGTGTTCGTTTTGTGTTTTATTGACAGAAACGCTAAGGCGACGGAGACTCAATTGCTGACTGATGCGGCTGTCTGACTCCTGCATGCAATTACGGGTCGGCATGTATATCAGTAGGGCGATCCACTTTAAAAAATGCTTGGAACCCATAGCTGTGCATTGTCGTCGTCTTCCCACAACTTGTTTCAATGGAGGCTGGTAGGAACCCGTTTTCCTGATTTGGCTTGGACATCACTGAAAGGGAAATATTTCGGAACATCCAATGGATCCTACTACTATTTCACTTGATCCTTTGTAGGTGTCATAGGAGCATCATAAGTGATGCAGGAAAATATGTGTTGGATGTCGATTTAAACCTAAGCTGATGAATTTGGCAACACTACTCCATGGTTTCGGCTGTCCGTGGGATGTATGAAGGGCAACGAGTATGATTCACACCCAAACTGTGCTCTGACGCAGTTATTATATTATATACGCTTAAACCATTTTGTTCTTTGTACAACATGGATGCATTGTACATTTCCCATAATTTGTTTGGGGCGAGGAAGGGTGGACATTGACATCGTTCTGTTCTGAGGAGTCGCAAAATATTGGTCGAGTTCTGGGGACTGCTTAACTGTGACTACTGGTTGAGGTCTCTAGACATGCGTTAGCCCACGTCACATTATTCTAGTTGTACCCCAGGGCTATGATTATCAGATACCCACTAGACTGGCCCGTATATCAGGCCGAGAAGTGAGAAAGAACAAAACGCCTCACATCAGCGGCGAAATTCTCCCCCTTAATTCGATAGGTTGCGAGATCTTTGCACAAAAGTCGAAATGTTTAAATGTCGACATATGCAGACTCAGACAGTTCACCACAAGACAAAAATCACCGCCATTCGGAACTCCCGAAATATTGGCTCTCTCCTGTTGCTCTGGTAGCATTTGGTTGCCAGTGGAAGTACATGAAGTTTTACGGGCTGAAAGCTGAACATGTTTGTAAATAAAAGGAATAAACGCTGGGTGAGAACATTTTCAAGGACACCTATACGGAGCAAAAAGGGCACCATTCTCAAGAACAATGAGACAGTTTGGAGAGGCAAGGCAAACATGGGACAACCAATGGGTGTAACATACAAAACGTTTGGTGGAAAATTCCCGTTCAGCTTATACGTAAAGAAATGTCCGCTCAAAATCGAACGTGCAGCATGAATAGCGGATCGCACGTCAGCTGAGCTAAAGAAGTGGCCCTCAAGCGGTTAGAAGAACGATGTGTCACAAAAGTTGAGCCAATCCCTAAACTTTTGGGAGGCTTGTTCTCTGATTTCAAACGAGATGATCATCAAAGTCTATAGATATTTGATCATGCACAACCTACGGATGTTGCATCTCGCCAAGTCAGCGGATGTTGGAAACAATATCGATTGGAAAATAAATCAATCGGGCTTGATTGCGGTGCTACTCATCATAATTTGCTGAAAACTATATCATAATGGGCACAGGTAGCGCTACCCTGCAATTCCGAGTCGTTGCTTGTAGTTTTTAATCAAATCTAAATGTGCTATCGTCCAGATAATGAAACCAACGTATCGAATAAAAAAATCGAGGCAAAAACGAAAAACGTGGTGAGAACGGTAGAAAAAAAACAAAATGTCTACAGTCCGACAAGGGAGCTGACACCATGTAATTCATGAACATCGGTGATATGCGGCCTCCGATAAGTCCATAAGTCTACAGTTCCCTTCAGGCCCATCGTATATCATCTGGTGGTTAGTGTAGGTTAGCCTTATTTAGGCTAGGTTTGTGTGGACTAACTCAGTTCAAGCCCGCGTGGGAGCGTAGTGGCCTGGATCGATTTTGAACACATCAATATTCTGGGGGGAGGGGGAGGTAGTAGTGTGTATTTAAAATATCGATGTGTGCATCCCGGTGTCGCATTCGCCAGGCGCGCTTGCATTAGTGTCATCTGCAGATGATACCAATGCAGCGACAAGTTAACTAGGTGCACCCCGGTGCAGCATCTAACAGTCGCACAGGATCAGTGCCATCTAGCGATCAAAATGTAAATAGGTGTACCAGGTGCAGTATTCAACATGTACACTTATATTAGTGCCCTCAGGGCTGAGTGTCATTAGGTGCACCCCGGTGCAGCACAAACAGGAAAACTTGTACCAGTGCCATCTAGCGAATATTCAAAATCGTGGACGGAATTCTGTGTAAAGTCACGGAAAATATCCAACGGAGATTTAATACATGACAGTCGGTTTTCAAGATTTGCCGATAACTGTTTGTCTGTCTTCTGTCTGCATGTCTGTCCGTGTGTGTGCATGTGCCGCTTCGACACATGCTGTGCGAAGACGGCTGGACGTATTTCGTTTAGTTTTTCACATGTGATGGGAGATTATGGCGGCAGTTTCGGGTCACGCATGTCGAATGCCGCGCAGCGTCGAAAGGGGTCATATCCACACCACCTACCCAGGGCCCCAACGCATACCACAAGTATCGCGCATATGAAACTTCGTGGAAACATGCGCCCGATCGGGAACTGCGTGCTTTTGTGGTCGATGGCCTAGTGCGTCGTTTCGTGTGACCGTCAAGCGCGTGCATCTGCTTTCTGTTGGGCACCTCCGACCTAAGAGCGGCGCGCACTAGAGCCATGAAATTTGGTGAACGGGTAGCCCATCATCGGGACTAACCGGGCATGTACAATTCCTAGGAGTAGGCGAAGTGTAGCGAGTGTCATGCGTTCAATCCTCGCTCGGCACACAAATTCTGCTTAACACGGGACTGTGCTTTCTTCAGACGAAAAACTCGACCACCATATATGGGCTCCCGGCTGGCTTCACATCGGACATAATGATGTGATTAATCGGGAATGTGTGACACCACGTGGAAATCCGCAGTGTTGACTACGTTTTGGGCACAATTACTGTGCAATCAGGTCAACAGACTGCACGCTAGCGACATCTATGTGATGAGAGAACGGGTTGCGTTGAAATCCTCTATCGTCAATTGCCTCAGCGTGTAAAACGCGACTTTTATGTCCGGATATATCCAATTTTAGTCAGCCGAATCGGCTGGATTTCAACCGATAGAGCTCTATTACTCCCATTATTATTGCAATTTTGATCAGCAGTTGGCGACTTCGCGTCAAACACACTGCAGCCGTGCCAATGCCAGTGAACGTCGGGCTGTGCTGGAGACGACAGCTGCCGGCGGCCAGTCTGTGGCGGGACTGCAGCTGGAGACGACAGCTGTCGGCCACCAGTGTGCGGCGGGACTGCAGCTGGAGACGACAGCTGCCGGCGGCCAGTCTGCACCTTCACTCTCCTGTGTGCAGCAGGTCTGCGGTTTTACTCTCCTGTGCGCGGCAGGTCTGCGGCTTCACTCTCCTCTGTGCAGTAGGTCTGCGATTTTATTCTCCTGTGCGCGGCAGGTCTGCGGCCTCACTCTCCTGTGTGCAGCAGGTCTGCAGTTTCACTCTCCTGTGTGCGGCAGGTCTGCGGCTTCACTCTCCTGTGTGCAGCAGGTCTTATGTTTTACTCTCCTGTGTGCAGCAGGTCTGCAGCTTCACTCTCCTGTGTGCGGCAGGTCTGCGGATTCACTCTCCTGTGTGCAGCAGGTCTGCAGCTTCACTCTCCTGTGCGCGGCAGGTCTGCGGCTTCACTCTCCTGTGTGCAGCAGGTCTGCGGCTTCACTCTCCTGTGTGCGGCAGGTCTGCGGCTTCACTCTCCTGTGTGCGGCAGGTCTGCGGCTTCACTCTCCTGTGCGCAGCAGGTCTGCGGCTTCACTCTCCTGTGTGCAGCAGGTATGCAGCTTCACTCTCCTGTGCGCGGCAGGTCTTCAGAGTGTCACTGGCGTGTGTCCTGCAGGTCTCCAGAGTGTCACTGGCGTGTGTCCGGCAGGTCTTCCGAGTGTCACTGGCGTGTATCCTGCAGGTCTTCCGAGCGTCACTGGCGTGTGCGCGGCAGGTCTTCAGAGCGTTACTGGCGTGTGTGCGGCAGGTCTTCAGAGCGTCACTGGCGTGTGTGCGGCAGGTCTTCAGAGCGTCACTGGCGCGTGTGCGGCAGGTCTTCAGAGCGTCACTGGCGTGTGTGCGGCAGGTCTTCAGAGCGCTGGGTTTCAGAGCGCCACTGGCGCGTGTGCGGCAGGTCTTCAGAGCGTCACTGGCGTGTGTGCGGCAGGTCTTCAGAGCGTCACTGGCGTGTGTCCTGCAGGTCTCCAGAGTGTCACTGGCGTGTGTGCGGCAGGTCTTCAGAGCGTCACTGGCGTGTGTGCGGCAGGTCTTCAGAGCGTCACTGGCGTGTGTGCGGCAGGTCTTCAGAGCGTCACTGGCGTGTGTGCGGCAGGTCTTCAGAGCGTTACTGGCGTGTGTGCGGCAGGTCTTCAGAGCGTTACTGGCGTGTGTGCGGCAGGTCTTCAGAGCGTCACTGGCGTGTGTGCGGCAGGTCTTCAGAGCGTTACTGGCGTGTGTCCGGCAGGTCTTCAGAGCGTTACTGGCGTGTGTGCGGGAGGTCTTCAGAGCGTTACTGGCGTGTGTGCGGCAGGTCTTCAGAGCGTTACTGGCGTGTGTCCGGCAGGTCTTCAGAGCGTCACTGGCGTGTGTGCGGCAGGTCTTCAGAGCGTTACTGGCGTGTGTCCGGCAGGTCTTAGCTCTGCTTTCTTCAGAGCGTCACTGGCGTGTGTGCGGCAGGTCTTCAGAGCGTTACTGGCGTGTGTGCGGCAGGTCTTCAGAGCGTCACTGGCGTGTGTGCGGCAGGTGCAAGGCGAGCAGCCGGCCTACACCTTCACCGACCTGGTGGCCGACGTGGGCGGCAACCTCAGCCTGCTGCTAGGCTGGTCCGTCTTCACGCTGGTGGCCGTCGTCAAGGAGACGGTGCTGAGGCTGTGCGGACGCCGCCGTCAGCCGGTGCCGCCCGCGGCACACTACCGGCCGCCGCAGCTGCCGTACAGGGGTCAGTGTCGCACACTACCGGCCGCCGCAGCTGCCGTACAGGGGTCAGTATCGCACACTACCGGCCGCCACAGCTGCCGTACAGGGGTCAGTATCGCACACTACCGGCCGCCGCAGCTGGCGTACAGGGGTCAGTGTCGCACACTACCGCCCGCCGCAGCTGGCGTACAGGG
Organism: Imbricaverruca yamaguchii; assembly: GCA_034440575.1. Taxonomy (NCBI): domain Eukaryota; kingdom Metazoa; phylum Arthropoda; class Thecostraca; family Neoverrucidae; genus Imbricaverruca; species Imbricaverruca yamaguchii. Next base: position 1,773,537 of record JAOTOL010001625.1, read on the forward strand.
GTCAGTACCGCACACTACCGGCCGCCGCAGCTGGCGTACAGAGGTCAGTGTCGCACACTACCGGGCGCCGCAGCTGCCGTACAGAGGTCAGTGTCGCACACTACCGGCCGCCGCAGCTGCCGTACAGGGGTCAGTGTCGCACACTACCACCCGCCGTAGCTGCCGTACAGGTGTCAGTGTCGCACACTACCGGCCGCCGCAGCTGCCGTACAGGGGTCAGTGTCGCACACTACCGGCCGCCGCAGTTGGCGTACAGGGGTCAGTGTCACACACTACCGGCCGCCGCAGCTGGCGTACAGGGGTGAGTGCCGCACACTACCGCCCGCCGCAGCTGCCGTACATGGGTCAGTGTCGCACATTACCGGCCGCCGCAGCTGCCGTACATGGGTCAGTGTCGCACACTACCGCCAGTAGCACACTACCGGCCGCCGCAGCTGGCGTACATGGGTCAGTGTCGCACACTACCTGCCGCCGCAGCTGCCGTACAGGGGTCAGTATCGCACACTACCGGCCGCCGCAGCTGCCGTACAGAGGTCAGTGTCGCACACTACCGGCCGCCGCAGCTGCCGTACAGGGGTCAGTGTCGCACACTACCGGCCGCCGCAGCTGCCGTACAGAGGTCAGTGTCGCACACTACCGGCCGCCGCAGCTGCCGTACAGGGGTCAGTGTCGCACACTACCGGCCGCCGCAGCTACCATGCATGGATTAGTGCGTCATACTACCACCCGGTGCACACCACCTCCCGCTGCAGGTTCGCAGACCGGCGCCAACCCGTCCTACCACTCCACCAGCATCCGGCTGCCGGAGTCCAGTCCACCTCCCAGTCTAACGCCCTGCCCATCCTCGGCAGTACCCTTACCTTACCGCACTCCTCCCCGCGCCACCTTACCCCAGCTCTGGTCATCTCCCACTCTCCAACTTACCCTGGATCCAGACTCGGTTTCCTTTGCACGGACAAGATCCCTCCGTGCTCTTCAAGAGGAGGCTGATGCTGACACCCTGGCAAAATCAACTTACTGGTCAACCCTCCACCACCCCAAATACAAATTATCTCGCGGAGGATTAAAGTAAAGAAAATTGAGCTACATCGTCTCTAACATATGGGACGCCCATACACACCAGGGTGTCCCCAAAAAACAATTTATTGGCCGTGCAAGCTGCCCAACCAAAACGGGGTGCTCTTTTACACAAAGACTAAGCTGACCGAGCTTACGTGACAACCGAGGACTATGTCCAGGCGGTCACGAAAGAGGACACCCTTTAGTTACCACTGCATAAGCATCGATTTTCCATCGGTGATAGAGCAAGATCTGCTGAGTAAGATAGAGGGTCGAATTGGCAGGAAGCATCCAGTTGTTCTTGTGTGAATTGAATTTCCGTGAAAATCGGCAAACCTTAGGACAATGTGTGTCCATACGTATTTATCATGAATACCGGGGACAATGTGTGACCATGCATGTCTATCGTGATTTCCGAGGACAATGTGTGTCCATATACATGCTTATCATGAATACCTAGGACGATACCTGCCAAATTCTCAGCAACTGGAGCTTGACAAGGTGATTTGTGAGGAAATCAGTAGAAACTTTAAGAGGAAGTGCCTTATTCTCGGTGACTTTAATCTAAAAGGTTATGAAAATTCTGGTGTTGGCACCCCATCATGCAAAATGTTTAGGAAATGCCTTGAAGAGGACCTGTTCTTACACCAGTTTGTATCGGAACCTACCAGGCATGGTTCATTCTTGGACCTTGTATTCTCGGATTTAAGTGACTTGGTTCAAGACTTGACTGTAGGCGAAACTCTGGGAAAAAGTGACCATAACATAGTTAGATTCAAGGCACATGTACGGGAAATTATCAAGGATAATTTGGTAAAGGTTCCAAATTTCAACAGAGCAGACTTTAACGGCATGAGAGCGGCTTTAAGTGCCATCAGATGGGAAGAAGAATTCTCCAATTTAAATGCCTGTGAAATGTGGGAAAAGTTCAAATCTTACTTGAAGGAAACTCAGATTAGACATGTCCCCCAAAAGCAAAGACGCAAAAGAAGGGTAGGAAAGCCAGCATGGCTTACACCAGACGTCATAAAAACAATTAAGGCTAAGAAAACTGCATTTAGAGTTTTTAAAGAAGCCTCAAATGTCGTTAATCTAAAGGCGTATCGAAAAGCTAGAGACACTGTGAAGCAAAAAACCAGAGCAGCAAAGCGAGCAAAAGAACTGGATTTAGCTAGAAACTGTAATGGGGACAGTAAAAAGTTCTTTAGTTTCTACAAGCTGAGTAAAGTTTCTAGCACAATTGGTCCACTGGAAGTAAACGGGACTACATTGGGTGAGGATAGTGAGATGGTTGAGGAGCTGAGCAAGCAGTTCAAATCAGTGTTTACATTGGAAGATATGACCAATCTGCCGACCATACACCATAGTTCAGTGACATGGGATCTGACAAATGATGTTGATTTCATTGATAGTGATGTTGTTCACAATCATATCAGGAAAATAAAGCAAAATAAGGCAGCAGGACCTTATGAAATTTATGCTAGGGTGTTGCGGGAAACTGAAAAGGAACTGGCATTTCCACTTAGTATAATATTTTGTAGATCAGTTTCACATAATGAAATTCCAACCGATTGGAAAAGGGCAAATGTAGTTCCTATTTTCAAGAAAGGAGAAAGAGGGAAAGTTGAGAACTATAGGCCAATAAGTCTCACATCCCTAGTATGCAAGGTACTCGAATCAATTATCAAGGATAGAATAGTTAGTTATCTGGAAGGTAGCAGATTGATTCAAAATACTCAACATGGGTTTAGAAAAGGACGATCGTGTCTCACAAACCTCTTGGACTTTTCGAACTTCGCCACAGAACAATTTGATCAGGGAAATCAGGTTGATGTAGCATATCTTGACTTTAGTAAGGCCTTTGACAAGGTACCCCATAAACGGTTAATGATACAGCTTCAGTCCCATGGTATTGCAGGTAGCATCTTAAAATGGATAGAGTTGTGGCTTTCAGATAGACAGCAAAGAGTGATGCTAAATGGTACAAAGTCATCATGGCAAAATGTTCTTAGTGGAGTCCCCCAGGGGTCAGTACTAGGGCCATTACTGTTCATTATATTTGTAAATAACATTGAAAGTGGCCTAAGCAGTAAAGTTTTGAAATTTGCGGATGATTTGAAGGTCTTTAGAGCAATAACAGGTCAGGATGAGCATATCTCGCTGCAAAAGGACTTAGACGAACTTGTGAAGTGGTCCGAAGAATGGCAAATGAAATTTAACTTTGATAAGTGCAAAATCATGCATGTAGGTAAGCAGCATATGAAGGCTCCATACTTGATGGGTGGCCAAGTGCTATCAGTGACTCAACAGGAGAAGGATTTAGGTGTTATTCTAAACACAAAACTGGGGGCATCAGAACAGACCAAGGAAGTCAGGAAGAAGGCACTGAGAATGCTCGGGGCAATAAATAGGAATGTATCATACAGAAGTGAGGAAGTGATCAGGAAGCTTTACTGTGCATACGTCAGGCCACATTTGGAATACTGCATCCAAGCTTGGTCTCCTAGCTATGAAAAAGATTGTTGGCTTTTGGAGAGAGTACAAAAGAGGGCTACAAAAATGGTTAATGGCATAAGCAACCTGGCATATGAGGAAAGATTGAAGAAATTGAATATGTTTTCACTTAGATATAGAAGGCTGAGAGGAGATCTCATCGAGGTCTTTAAATTTGTCAATGGTCTGGAGAGGGGATACCTTGGGGAAATGTTAGAATTTAACAGAAATGATGCAATTAGAGGTCATAAATTCAAAATTAAAGTTAACCACAGCAGAACAAGGTTAAGGCAAACTTTCTTCACCAACAGGGTAGTGGAACACTGGAACCAGCTGCCAGAAAACATCGTCAGTAGCAGCACATTGAACATCTTTAAAAACAGCATAGACAATCATTATAAGAATATAGGGCTTGCTTTTCAGTATTACAGGGGGGGCTGATAAACAGTTTTTTGTGCAACAGGTTCAGGGTAAAAAGGGAACAAAAAAAGGGCCCCCGTGGGCCATAATATAAAAAAAATTTTTTTTTTTTTATTTTTTTTTAAAATATGCCCAAGGCTTAAGTTTAAAAAAAAAAAAGGCCCTAAAAAAAAAAAAAAAAAAAAAAGGATTCAAATTAACGCTTCTTGCTGCCTCAACCCCTTTTGCTGATTTTTTAATATTGGGTTTATTTCCCGGTGCGTGTAAAACCGTCAGTATTACAGTCCAAACAAAATTTCTTCAACTTCCGCTATGCGCGTATGTATGTGTGTGTGGGAGATGCACGCTCAATACACCTTCATTAACATGCACCCTGGAGGGGGGGGGGCGAAATCCGCCCACCCCTCCGGTCTTTCGTAGATAACTCCCGATGTTACCGGCCGAAATACGCCATTGTTTGTGTACCTGCTTAGAAATGAACGGCACGTTGTTTAAAGTAAGAAAAACGAAAATCGACTGAACATTTTTCGAGTTAGGGGTCCGTAAAGTAAAAAAATGTTATCAACGCCAGACCACAAATATCAGCGCTGGCGCGCTTCCCGTATATTAGCAAAAAGGAAATGTTCTTTGCAAGACTAGCAAATTGTTTGATGTATATTGTTACGCTACATTGTTTCAAAGTCATGTCAGGTCACCGAGGTCAAGTCAGGTCAAGTTCATGACAGGCTAACACACGCCCTGGAGGGGTGGAGGGCGAAATCCGCCCACCCCTCCAATTTTTCATACACAACTCCATATTGTACCGGCCGATATACGCCACTTTTTCGTACCTGCTTAGAAATGGCCGGCGCATTGTTTAAAGCAAGAAAAATGCAAATCGGCCGAGAAGTTTTTAAGTTATTGGCCGTTAAAGCTTTTAAAAAATCGCAGCGCAAGAACCCACAAATCTGAGCTGATGCGCTTCCCTTATAATATGTCTTGAGAATAAGGGCTTCGATACAACGGGCTTGGCGAGCGATCTCCAGCCTTGCTCGCCGGTGGCGTTGACCCGCTGTTGCCTTGCTTCCAGCTGTGCCTGACGACAGCAGACCGACCCGCCTGACTCCTGACGGCTACGGCCGGAAGACGGACCAGCGTGTCGTGCATGTCCTGCATCTGGGCTAGCCGTGCGGCCGGCTGGCCAGCCACCGACCGCCATCTCATCTGGGCTAGCCGTGAGGTACGCCAGCCAGCCACCGACCGCCATCTCATCTGAGCTAGCCGTGCGGCCTGCTGACCAGCCACCGACCGCCATCTCATCTGAGCTAGCCGTGAGGTAGGCCAGCCAGCCACCGACCGCCATCTCATCTGAGCTAGCCGTGCGGCCGGCTGGCCAGCCACCGACCGCGATCTCATCTGAGCTAGCCGTGCGGTCGGCTGGCCAGCCGCCGACCGCGATCTCATCTGAGCTAGCCGTGCGGTCGGCTGGCCAGCCACCGACCGCGATCTCATCTGGGCTAGCCGTGCGGCCGGCTGGCCAGCCACCGACCGCGATCTCATCTGAGCTAGCCGTGCGGCCGGCTGGCCAGCCACCGACCGCCATCTCATCTGAGCTAGCCGTGAGGCAGGCCGGCCAGCCACCGACCGCCATCTCATCTGAGCTAGCCGTGCGGCCGGCTGGCCAGCCACCGACCGCCATCTCATCTGAGCTAGCCGTGCGGCCGGCTGGCCAGCCACCGACCGCCATCTCATCTGAGCTAGCCGTGCGGCCGGCTGGCCAGCCACCGACCGCCATCTCATCTGAGCTAGCCGTGCGACCGGCCAGCCAGCCACCGACCGCCATCTCATCTGAGCTAGCCGTGCGGCCGGCTGGCCAGCCACCGACCGCTATCTTTGCAACCACCGTCAGCGCAATCCGCGCGGCTTCGGAGACAGGCGATTTTCAGCTCTGGCTGCAGCTGGCAGGCGATTTTCCGCTCTGGCTGCAGCTGGCAGGCGATTTTCCGCTCTGGCTGCAGCTGGCAGGCGATTATCCGCTCTGGCTACAACTGGCAGGCGATTATCCGCTCTGGCTGCAGCTGACAGGCGCTTATCCGCTCTGGCTGCAGCTGGCAGGCGATTTTCCGCTCTGGCCCCAGCTGCCAGGCGATTTTCCGCTCTTGCTGCAGCTGGCAGGCGGTTTTCCGCTCTGGCTGCAGCTGGCAGGCGATTTTCCGATCTGGCTGCAGCTGGCAGGCGATTTTCCGCTCCGGAAGGTCTCGCTTCGGGCAGCGATGTATAGCGACCGCGAAATATCGACACACGTAATGCCGACTCCGAAAAATTCCGACAACACGAGATATCGGTACGAAATCGTCACTCGCGGCAAGATATTCACCCCCAGGCATGACGACACTGATGGTTCCGACGGGAAGAACGTGTACTTGAAAACGTTTCCTGACAATTTATGGAACGGTGAAGTGAAAGATATATATGTATATATTTATATGTATACATATATATCTATTTATATATGCTTATATATATATATATATATATACACTCACACATATATATATACATACATATATATATATATATATATATATATATATATATATATATATATATACCCATAGCCCATAACCCCTCACTTTGTTTTGTTCGGAGCTCTTATAGCGACAAGCTAGACATCGAAATGCTGCACATCGAAAGTACAATAATTAATTAATTAATGGGGTGGGTCATTTTATGCAGACGTCGGCATCAGCCAGAATTCTTTGGAAGCCCGGTAGAAATGTTCGTTCATCGGCTGAAATGCTCTTTTCTTCTATACCGTGGAGAGGGGAGTCTTTTGCGACCTTGCATTCCGATTTTGTAGTGCTACCCATCAGGTAGAGGAATCCTATTGTGACAACCCGCCTGGTCCGCTGTGTTGAGGCTGCTGCTGCTGTGGAGCTATGGGTCGTTGGCCGCGACCGTTCATCCAAAACACAGCGCTTGAATCCAAGACCTCGCGTTGTTATTTTCACTCTGAGTCCTCAAGCAATAGCGAGACACAGCGAATTGTCTTGAAATTCGCATAATAGACAACGCGAAGAGCTCTCGAAGTTCGCACGCAAACGGTGCGAACGTTACCTCGATCCCCGGTTCTTGTTCACGGCGCTCGATCAGTCCCCAGCCAGGTCAGGTGCAGTTGGAGGTAGAGTGCTGGCCAGCCTGGTGGTGTGCGGCGGCAACGATGATCGCAGCTCGGCGTCTGGTGATGGTCTGTCCCGTGAGGGTTCCGTGCCGTTGTATTTATACTGGTGGGTTTATATACTGGTGGAAAACTACTGGGGGCTGGGCTCCCTCTGACCTCTCGGACCAGATGGCGGGCAGCTTCCGTGTGGGTGACGGGTGACGCACATGTCTAAGTTATTACCCCGGAGCATGTGGCATCGCACGAAAATGAAAGAGGTCATCGGAAAGCGCTCGACGAGTAGGGTCAGGGTCCAGCCCTCAAAACAATGTCCCCCCAAAAATGACGTCACCAGGGGGATATATTTTCACAACTTTTCACGACTTACATTATGTTTTTGACTCTGGGGAGTTCATTTTGGAGAATATGTAAAAAAAAATATTTGGAATGAGAAAAGGACAGCGAAATCGACTAGGGCTTTAATTTTTTGGCCCCCCGCAAATAATCTTTTTTTTTATTTCAAAATTTTCAGTTTTCAAGTTTTTTTATTTAAATTTTGCTTTTCCAATTGGTAGAGCAGATCGTGAAACGTTGTTGGAAGTCAACTTTCACTAATCAAAAATGCTCACTTTAGCCAGAATCCTCTATTTGAACTGAAAGTTGACAAATACGCAAAATGTGTATGTAGTCAAAAACGAAATAAAGGAAACATTCCGCACGTACGTTTCATTGCATCGATAAAGATAAGCAAATGCTGAGTTTCATTAAAATATTTGTATCCGTTAAAGCGTGACGACTGGTTAAACGTTTTTGGAGGTGACCTCACTTGACCTTGACTAACTCGTTGACCCTAGATGACCTGACTTACATTTTTTTAATCAGCATGTCAAATTGATGTGGAAAAGGGTATGCCAAATTTGGACGCACTGCCGCGCGCTGTTCGTCCACTATCCTCGAAACACCTGAGGGGGCGGTTGAAGATACCCCCGAGACGGGACGGGTTAATGTGGAGAAGACGGATACGGGGTTCCACGTCGTTGTCTTGGGAACGATCTTAGTGTCATAGCGTGCATTGGTGGCGCGTCATATCATTCGGGGCGTATCGTATTGTTCGTGACGTATCATATCATTCGGGGAGTATCGTATTGTTCGTGACTGGGCGCTACATGACCATTGTAGTCGATGCGCCTTAAAGCCCTAATAACTAACTAGTATTGTTCGTGGCGTATCGTATTGTTTGTTGCATATCGTATTGTTCGTGATGTGTCGTGTTGCATGATATCGTCAGATATGAAACTTTAATTCGTGCGTTCGATTCATCATTTCATCAAATTATACACATTTATACATTATAAACACGATCGTGTGATATGCATATGAAGGCTTCTTGTTCTTCTTGGTTTTGCAAATGCAGCAATTGATCAGGTGCATTTCTTCTTTCTCTTGTGTCCAGGTTGGCAACTTGAACGGTGCAGCCGAGTCGACAATAGGGTGATTAGCCGTGGTTGGCGCGGTTTGCTGGCTCGAGTCTATCACTCCCGCACGGTGTCCGCGCGGGTGTGCGGCATCCTGACTCGGCTGAGCTCCAGAACATGTTTTGGGGCTCGGTGGCCGAGCGCTGGACGGGCGAACGGCGTTTGACGGCATCGCCTGATTGCCAAAATGGTCGGTAATATTGCAATGGCAAAGGGAGAAAGTGTGGCCTGCTCACATTACTACACACGTCCATCTGTCGGTTTCTGTCTGGAGCGGGCTGCGCTACCTCGCAGAACGACCGACGTCTCCGCAACACACTGCTCACGCTCCGCTCTTATGCCGTGGAACTGGAGACGCGCGACGCCCCCGCCACCACGGAGACGATGGCTGGGCCCGGAGACGACAGACCCGGAGCTGTTCCAGTCGGCCTGCGAGACGATGGCTGGGCTCGGGACGACAGACCTGGAGCTGCGGGTCGGCCAGCGAGACGATGGCTGGGCCCGGAGACGACAGACCCGGAGCTGCAGGTCGGCCTGCGAGACGATAGCTGGGCCCGGAGACGACAGACCTGGAGCTGCAGGTCGGCCTGCGAGACGATAGCTGGGCCCGGAGACGACAGACCCGGAGCTGCAGGTCGGCCTGCGAGACGATGGCTGGGCCCGGATCGACACAGAGGGTGACGGCGAGGCCGTGGCCTGTGCTGTCAGGGCACCACCGTACCCCCTCAGAGGAAGGCATCTGGTGGTAGAGGGAGGCGAGACTCGCATGGGTGGGGGCTGAGGACTACACCCGTACTCATTACCACGTTCGGCTACTGTAAGCCGGCACCGCACGACAGAGCTCTGTAGCGGACACGAAGGAGACCCCACAAAACGCAACCGCTTGCAGATTTGTCGCAAAAATTTGCTCGACACGCAGCATGGCGATTATTTAACTGGGCTAACGTGCGAGTTCAAAACAAACCCGAGGCGTTTCTGGTCGTGATTGAAGTGGACAATACAGGAAACTAAGTAGTCAGTATTGCTGGCCGTTGGCGCCAACTTTGTCCGCGACACGAAGCGGGTCAGCCTTCTGGACCTGACACAAAGTTAACTGAACTTCATGAGCAGGCTTGCCAGACGCCCCAGGGCGCGATTTTCCACCACTAGCAAGGACACAACGCAGAATCGACATCCTCCGGCAAATCCAGCAAGACATTCCTGCAGGCAAAACGCTTGGCCCTGTCGACATCAGTGCATGGATTATTCACGAACACCACGGTGGAGTCGTCGACCCCTTGTCCTGGCTGCTTAATCTCTTATTGAAGCGAGGCACATCCCTCGAGTGGCGGGAACGAGCGAACGCACGACCAGTTCACAAGAAAGGATAGCGCAAATTGCCCGACAAAATGCGTTTCAGTGTCCCTGATTCCATTATTTGGGTCAAAGGGCTTGCTGGGCTTCCGGGGATCCGTCACGTCTAGGGTCCATGGCCAGAGAACCGCATACATGCTCATGGGCGCTTTCCATCGATGACGGCGGGTCCTGGAAGCTTGCAGGGGTGTTTTGCCATTCGGTGCTACGCTACGCTTCATATGTGCTCGGCAGATGTCAGGGGTGTGCAGTGAAGTGCCGCTCACTTTAAGGGAAAATGCAAAAATGCACTTTCAAAACAGCTTCCTGTGATATGGTTCAAGAGGAGTATACATGCACGAACTATTATCAAATCGAATAATATTTATGGGTTGCACATGGTGTTTCAACATTTCATTTAGAACAAAATTGTTCACAGAACTTACTGAATACAGATCGTTCCCCATGGGGGCGCGAGTACCACTATCGTACAAGTTGCTCAGAATTCCACAACGCCACGCCGCGTCGAACGCACCTTCAATATAAAAACATATAGCCACTGTATGTCGATGCGTCACAAAACCAGCGCAAACGGCCGAGTCTAGTGTTAGAACATGATCTATTGTACCATGGTGTTTTCTGAAGCCACATGGCATGTTATTAAGCTGATTAGTGGATTTTTAACACCAGAACCTCGCAATTGCATTTCTTTCTCGAAAAGTTTGCACAACGCTGATATGAGGGACACCGGTCGGTAATGTAATCAATCACTACCTGGTTTATTTTGTTTAAGTATAGGGACAATAATTTCCTTGTGCCATGAGGGGGAAATGTACATTCCTCCCACGTGGTGTTGTACAGCGCGGTGATTTAGTGTTGTTCTTGCTGCGACACATTGGAGAGCAGAAGAGGTTGGTATTTGTCAGCAAGGACTACTGTGGTGTATGGCGCGGAGCACACCACCATGTGATACGGTAGTAAATGGTACGTCTTTCCGTAAAACAGTGTGATTTTTTAGTTGAAAGAGTCTGTGAATACCACGTGCTTTGTGGACCGGTCTTTCCGTATAAAATAGAGGGCTTGCAAGATGGCATAGTATTCAGCAGTAAAAATGGATGTTTGTGTCGGCAAATAAAAATATTGAACACCTTGTCGACTGGCGTAAGCACACCCGACACGAGAGACCGACTTTGAGCTGTCTGTGTAAATGCGTGAAAAGTCGTGATATTCATGTATTTTTTTACGATGCCAACCCGCCGAGTTCCTCAGGGTTTACATGTCCTTTCTTTGAGCAGGACAAAGCCACGTCAGTCTTCACCAGGACAACATGCCAAGGGGGAGTGCTCGGCGTGATGACACGTGCTACAGAATGCGGAAACGGTGAAAGCTATTCCACAGTCCTCGAAATCTGGTATCGACAATAGACGGTGTGATTTAATGTCAGGTCAACCGAAACTATGACCTCAGGTCAAGTGCATGAAGTAGCCTAGGGAGGACATGTAATGTATCAATCGACACGTATTGGCGATACAAGCACAATGACGGTAATTTCAGCCTACTAGCTCAATGCAGAACGATATGAGCAGAAATGTGCAAATGATCTCAGGCGACCTCAGATGACGTTGGTGAGGTCACTGAGCAAAAATGTCAGCGGTAACCTTGAGCATAGCTCGCAACTACACGCCACAGCCGTCGTGAGATCAATCCGAGAGCAAATATGTAACCAGGAAACATTTGTACATTTTACCATAGCACTATAATGGGGAAGCCATGGCCACGACCTGACCTCAGGTCAATGGTATGAATATATATATTATGATCCATGATGAGATCATGACGTGTTATAAGTTTGAAATTAACCGCCCAATTATTGTGGAAATTATACCACCTAGAACTCCGAGTGTAGTTAGGTCACTTCGCCTGACCTGGTGACCTGACCTAAGATGACCCAGGGTTAAAAATGTATGAGGATATGCGGAAAATACGAATGAGCAGCCATGCGAGGTTTGGTCTTGCTAACTCAATCATTATGGCAACAATTAGGAAAAACCGAAGGGTGGCAGATATCTGCACTCCGGACGTGTGCGTGTAAAAAAACTAACAGCCTAGAATTGGCTGCTTTTGGAGAAAAAATCGAATTGCTAAGCACATTTTTGCAAGTAAAAAAATCCAACATAAAAACCTACGCAAATGTAAGCTAACTAAATCTAATCCATGCGCTTGTTTTATGGAAGCAAATTCGCGTAAAAACTTGTCTTTTTACCACCCTCACGCACAATAACACAGTTTCTTATCATTGTTTAATACAACGAAGAATGGCTCTTAAGAGCTCCTGGGTTTTAGACATTGCGTGAGACGAAATGTACGACCCTCAATATACCAGGTGCTGGGTTTACATCAAGAGTAGCGTTCGGGATTATGCTATATTACTCAACGTTTCGGCCAGGGGCCATCGTCAGGAGTGACGATGGCTGGGTGACTGACGATGGATGGATGGCTGACGATGAGTGACGATGGATGGATGGATGGCTGACGATGGCCCCTGGCCGAAACGTTGAGTAATATAGCATAATCCCTAACGCTACTTTTGATGTAAACCCGGCACCTCCTGGTATATTGAGGGTCGTACATTTCGTCTCACGCAGTTTCTTCTCATTCATTATCTAAATGCATACCTCCTCTTGCTATTCATCTTAAGGAAAAAGATCCATCGATGCAGCCTGTCCCTTCACATCGAGAGCGGCGCCTGTCTATAACCTCCACCGCCATCCTCCACACGTGGGGCTCAGCCGGCCACTCGCACAAAACAGCGGCACGTCCTGTTCAAATTCAGTTTTCGAAATCTGCCTCACATGGTCCACTTGCCCGGGACTGACTGAGCCAAACTGAAGATCTGGCTTATGGTTGATGCAACTTCTATTTTGTCAACTCTTGTTGGAAGCAGAATTTCAGCAGCATTTAACACTTTATGTTTGTGAAGACCTACTATGCTACCATATTGAGCTTCCAAGCTATCGAAAATGACTTTAAAATGCATCCATCCAGAACGCAAGTTTTTAAATCGGCAAGAGCAAAACGTTTTAATTTAATTTATGTTGTCGGTTAGTTGGGAGGGGGACGGGCACACCATGCCTCAATTTTAAGCGCCCCTGGGTGGGAGCCATGTCCGGAATGCCCCTCTCCTGGATCCGCCAGCGAACATGTAAGCGTGAAAGATGCTTCGACGCCGAATATACAGCTTCAAACCTGATCGCTTCCATGTGTCGAAACAAGTTTTCGGGTGACTTACTCTCATCATCCGCTATACCGTTCTCATATATCACGTTGCGTGAGCTACTTCCATAGAACAGTCCACTGCGAGATCCTGGCACGTAAGCGGGGCACGTCGCACCGTCACAATCGCCAAACAGCGTGCACAGCGAGATTTATCTTCAACGCAAGGAAAGATAGTGCTGTGTAGCGTAGGCGTGGCCGATGGGCGTAGCCTATGGGCGTGGCCACACCGTGTCACCCCGGCGTGCGGTAACACAACGACCAATCGCGAAGGCGTGGCTTGTGTGCAGCTTGTTATTGGTCTCCGCACCCCAGCTGATCTGCCGCCTGGCATGCATGTGTGATGACATCTTCGGTAAGTGGCCTCTCGCTGGGAGCGACACAACCAGCGTTCGTGGGTGCTGGGCTGCCCATACCGGCACGTGCAGTGCCGGATACTGCCGACATGGCTCGACATGGGATACAAGCGCACCATCTTCTCATCTCGATCCAGAACAATGTGACGTGTACCGATGTCGAGTAGTAAAAGCTCGGCTGGGTAAAATACTGCAAATGGCAAAAGGTGTGAACTGGATAATATGGCGCAATCCCGATGAATAGGAAAGCGCGTCCATGTCATATTATAAAAAGACAGGTTTGCACAGGCACTTCATTTGTTTCACAGCCATACAAGTCATATTCAAGCACTCGTACGGTGCCGCCAAGAACAATATATAAATGTGCAATATATCTGTATTATATAACGTAATAATATATTTTCAGTAAATTGTACGTCTTCATGACAGTGCCCGTTGTACTTGAGCACCACATCATAATTCGTGTAGTTGCACTACACGGAATAAGGCGGTTTTGTAGGGTGCATGGAATCTGTTTGATGCACTTTTCAGAAGTGCTTAATTGCCTTGAAATAGTTCTTAATTAAGTCGAATATAGGAAGTGTCCTCTACGAGAACCATAGTTAAAATATCTGCTATTCTCTATGTCAAAGGTATTCCAGTTGAAACTATTATTAGCTATTGGGGTTCAAGGACGCATCGCCTACATTGGTCTTGCAGCGCCCATTGAAACGTATGTTCAACATACCCCAATTTCCTTCGCATTTTCTGCATAGCTAAATTATGCAGCGCAAATGACCCTGTACGATGCTTAAAACGAACACATGTCCGAAGGCTATTCGTCATCTCCTGTCGTTTCCGTCTCGTCCAGTGGGCCACGCTTGATGTAGCAGAGTAGATTGAGCCAGAAGAACGAGCAGGTGCCGACATATAGCACACGGAACCGATTCGGCACCAGCAAGAAGTTGACGGCCTGTGCTGGAAGCCACACGTACACCTGTTTCTGGAGCAGAACAATCGTGTCGGTCAATACCTGCAACGGTGTCTGACGGTCGAAGAACGACGGCAAGTGGAGCCGGTCACTTTCCAGGTCGATCTTGCTTCATGCAACACCGGGAAATTGGGTGGGGATCTCGCATGCATATTGTTTTCCATCGGTTTTCGGGTTCAACAGACCCCCTTCCCCTCCAACGTTGATTTGAGCACTCCCAATGAAGCCGTGTGCGCTCCAAATATTAAGTTGCGGCGACTAAAAAATCAGTCGGAAAAATTCAGAGTACGAGTTTCACCTCCTCTGAATGTATTTTTCCCGGAGCAGCGCAAGCAAGAGCTTCTTATAAGTATCCAAATTCGGCAGAAACCCTTCTTCCACGAACATGATGTGCCTCCTAATCGTTTTCGTAAAACAACAGTCCCGATTTATTGTAAAGTGGAGGCATGGCGGCCTATTATCTTACCCGTACGCTGATGAAATAAGGGATGACCTGAACATGGGCATCATGCCGTGGTTCTACGGAAAGCACACCATAGTGTTTTTTTTTAACGCAAAAAGGAGAAAGGTGCTATGGGGACAACAATGGGACAGAGGACAATGGCTAGTAAAACCAACACCGAATCAGTTGATACAGTTAGTCATTGCTAGGAATGGCTCAGCTCTTAGCTACAAACGGAGTGTTCACAAAAATGCTAAGGTTGATACGTGAAGGAAGCATTAGAGGAACCACCACCAGGTACCATCTGAGGAACCGTCACCAGGTACCATGTTGAAATCCAGAAACAACTGGGGGAGGGGAGGTGGCGATTCTGGCGGGCACCATCTTTGAATATATCATTGGAGAGAGCTCCTCAAAGTCTAAGAGGTCTGGAAATTTATCTAAGGGCAAAGCAATTGAAGGTAAGGAACTTTATCATCTATGAAGAGCCCTGAGCGGGTGGGAACCGGGATGGCATGTCACCCCCCCCCCCCCACGAAGTACATCCAAATTTATACCTATTTATGACTATGGCGCAACTCAGACAATTTGAACCCAAAATACTTTGAAGTCCACCGTAAGTAGATATGTGGATATTGCTACGCAGAAGCGTAGCCAAGGAGAAATCCCCTGCCTCTTAGGAACCAAAAATAAGCTAAATCAAGCAAATCATTTTGTGACCTTCGATTTATTATTGATCCAGATTATTTGGGTCTTAGGGGTGCGTCAATCCAATCGGGTTGTATTGCCCACATATCAGAGTTACTTCAGTTTCTCATGTCCGAAGAGCTGGGGCCGCAACTCACCAGCTACCCAGGCGTATATATTACTTTGAATCCTTCCCTCGCATGGAAGTTACTTATGTGCAGCTAGCGTGTGCCCAATTATAAGACGGCAGAGGGTCACCTCGTTTCTTGTAGTCTGGCTCAAGGACGAGGATCAGAAGGATTTTTCAGTTTGATTGACTTCAATCGGCCCCATCTAGCCTGTCACTGTTGAAAATAAATGATAATTGTGGCTGATGATGATACGATATGATATGCATGATATGATCACGCCTTGCAGCCTGATCGGTCAAATCATCACCACGCACTCTGACATGTGCTGGAGAGTTACCTGTTTTTTTTTCTCATACGATGGAGCGAAGTGAGTTCCAATAAAATGTCTCATACAATAGCGCGGTTTTGGTTAAAGCTACGCAATGCCAAAAGGCTACTCAAAGAACCGGTGAGGATGATAATTACCTCGTCGACAACTTCGACGGACGCAAGGGTTTTGCTGATGACTATCCACTCGGTTGTGAAGACCTTATGAGAGCGAAGGATCTTGCGATGGATCTTCTCACGAAAGCGCTACCCAACTATAGTGACGATCTTCGAGACATCGGTGTACGTGCCGTTGCAACGATGATATGCTGAGGAAATGCATTCTAATGAACGTGATAGTAACTCCTCTTTGGTCATATCGTTTGCGCATCTCAGCGGTAAGGGGCCTGTCAATAAAGGTGATATTAGCTCCAGTATTCATTCATTCATACTAGCTAATTCCTTGCAGTCAAATTTTCATCTGTTTCAGGAGCGTCCTCATTCTGTTTCTGTCCTCACGTGACCACAACGGACCGCATGCATGGCACGACAAAGAACAGCCGGATATGACTGATGTATCGGAAGCTAACGCTGTGTCCAGGCGTGGCGAAACCCCAGCATTTCTCATCGCACGCACACTGGCGGCTCACGGGAATCCGCCGGTACGCTGAGCGTGGGAGGGTACGCGAAACTCCCCGGTAATTATTCGCAACGCAGCGTTGTGCACCAGGTCTAGAATTCGCTTTGCGGTGGCATACACACTGCCGTATACACCATATCTGGCTCCTCCCCTTTGGACTGGTCCGCTGCATCATTAGAGCAATCAATCCTCCCACGTCACGAAAAGGTGGTGCCTTGTCGGGAGGGGGGGGGGGCAGTTGAGACTCAACATGCCACGCCAAAGCTGCTCGACACACGAAGAGCACCGGAAGCGGACTTTCTCTCATAACAATGTTCTAGTCTACCTCCCCTGAAGAAAACTCTGAATGCGCGACTGTTCATACCTTATAATTATGGTCTTACAATTTCCTTAGTTCACTGTTGAATATATAAAATAGTGATGCTCACCAGACAAGTTCCAATGTATTTCTCCTTGTGCTCGGCGAATAGTTCTTCTCTTCTTTCCATCAGGGCCATTGCTGAAATAAAAGGCGTGAGGGTTGCATTAATCTGTAAAAAAACGGAGGTGACACACAACAGGGACGTTTTGTTCTCCCATGGCAATTCGTGGCTTACGACACGCTCAGCAGCGGAGGTCGTACGGCGCCGTCCGCCTCCCACCCCGGCGGGAAAGGCGGGCACCGCGGGGAATCGAACCCCGCACCTCTGAACCAGCGCAAGCGGATTAGCCAGCGGCAGGCGGGCACTCGCCGGTGAAGAAGACGAATATGTTGAACGGTCCGAGCACGCCCAGGTCCAGCGCCAGCTTCTTCCCGACCACGGCCGCCGAGGTCCCGGGCAGCCGGCGGTCCAGCCATTTGTACCTGCGGCAGTACATGTACAGGCAGTCCAGCACCTGTGGCAGGGTTAAAATAATGTGTTTTCGTTGGGTGTGAGATGTCGAAACGAGCACAGTAGGATGTCGAAATTTGCCATGAAATTAGTGTCATTTGAAATGCTTTTGATGCCTCAGATTCAAATTCAAGGTGATGGTGTAGGCACTTCGACCTGATGGTGTAGGTTCTAAGGAGCGGGATGTCGGTACTTCTTGGAGAAGGATGTTGATTGAGTGTTCAGAAAGTGGTATATTCCACCCTATTTCACGATTAATTTATCATTGGCCTGTGGTGACACGGGAACGGAGCTATGGAGCACGGGTACAGGGCTCGTCGTTAAAGTTTCGCGGCTCGGAAGTATTCCACGGTGAATAACGTCCCTCGAAACTGATGTATGTATTGCTTGGTTGTACGTACCAACTCAATCGTTACTCAGGTACCATACTAAGCCCTTCGAAGCCAACCGCATTCCTCAGGAAATCAAAAACGATTCGAAGCAAACACAACTGGATCTCGAACTGGCCATCCAGCGGAATCCCTCCGATTTTGGTGCAGCACTCAACATCCCCCCCCGCCACCCGGTGGACTTGGAGTCGCTGCGCCAACATCACTGACCTAACACGAGCCACACACACCCGCAGCAAACTCGGCCAGGTCTTGGGCAACACAGCTCGTCACAGCCCCGTGCGGGCTTCACACAGGTCACACACAATTCATTGTACTCAGATAACTCCCACGGCGCTCACTATTTACACCAAACACGCGGCCATGTCTTGCGGGCGCTCCTTCTCACAAGCTTGTAGCAGCTGCATTGAGCAACGCCTCGCCGCTGCATTTTGGCCCCGTTGTGTGTGTGTGCAGTGGCTATGGCTGTGGCCGCCCATCTCGGACCACAGAATCAGATATATAGTGCGGCACCATGATCACGCCCAGGCGCCAACCACAGCCACTGGCGATTGTTTCACCCCCGTCGCTACCAGATCTCCCTCGGCTGGCTCTATGCGCATGCTGGTTGGTTGGTTGGTTGCCTTTGGCTTCACCACGCACTCAACAGCTGAGGTCAATGGCGTCGCCTACCTCTCACCCTGGCAGAAAGGGCGGGAACCGCGGATAATCTAACGCTGATAACAGGGAATCGAATTCTGATAGACGCAGGGGCGTCAGGTCCTCAGTATCGACCTGCAAGGTTCGGTAGATGCAAAGGCTGGTCCCGAGGATAGTCCTGCAAAGTCCGGTGGACGTACCAGCGTCACGTCCTGAGGATAGTTCCACAAAATCCTGTGGACGCACTGGCGTCGTGTTCTGAGTATAGTCCTGCACAGCGACTGGGGAGGGGTGGGCGGGTGGAGCACTTAAAACATCTTCTACTCATCACAACGTGGGTTCCAGCCGTTCGCGTGCGAGAAGCGACCCTCATAGTGCGCGGCGAAAGCTCCCTTCATGAGCCTGACAAGCCGCTCCCAGAATCTACCTGTCAGGTGGCCCTCTCCACAATGAATCTCAAAGTGACACCTTCGTCAGGGAGCAGTGCAACAACTCCTTTTTCTAAAATCCAACAGCCTTGATATTGACCGGGCTGAACATTAAAAAATACGGCGAGCATTTGAGGAACGATTTCAACGAAGGATGAACACCAGTGCGTCAATTTTCAAGTTCGTGTTTTGAAATCCCCAGGGAACCGTGGCGTACAACCGCCCAACGTCTGCACGTCTGCTGTAACACTTTTTTATTTACACTTTATCTCATTCTGGCTCTCTCTCTCTCCTAATGTCTATACACATTTACACGATCTCCCCTAAAATATATATATATATATATATATATATATATATATATATATATATATATATATATATATATAAAATAAAATATATATATTACACGATATATTGACCTGCTGTATTTACATGACATCTGGCCAGCGTCTGCAGGCGGCGGCGAGCCGGCACGACTCACCAGTAGTAGAGGATGGTGGGGTTGACGGTGAAGCCGAGAACGGCGATGCGGCCGAGCGTGGCCGTGTCGTAGGGCGCCGCTGGGGCCGTCTTGTCTCGCCTCTGAAACACACCGGCCACGCTGCGGCTCACTGTCACCCCGCTGTCACCCCATTGCCATCCCACTGCCATCCCACCATCATACTACTGGCATCCCACTGTCATCCCACTGTAATCCTACAGCCAACTCATTGCCATCCCATTGGCAATTGACTGTCATCTCACTGCCATCATACTGACATCTACAGTTATCTCACCATCACCCCACTGCCATCCCACTGCCATCTGGCTGACATATGATCTCGCAGTCATCTCACTGTCACCCCACTGCCATCCCACTGTCATATGACCGTCATCTCACTGTTATATGGCTGTCATTTCAATGTCAGAGCACTGTCATCTGCTATCTGTCATCTCAATGCCATCTTGCTGTCATTTGACTGTCATCTCACATTTATCTCACAGTCACCTCAGTCATCTCACTAGCATCATACTGCCATCTGGCTGTCATACCAATGTCAGATCACTGTCATCTGTTATCTGTCACATCGCTGCCATATGGCTGTCATGTCAATGTAATCTCACTGCCATCTGTTATCTGTCATCTCACTGTCATCTGATATCTGTCATTTCACTGTCATCTGTTATCTGTCATCTCACTGTCAAAGTACTGCCATCTGGCTGTCATTTGACTGCCATCCCTCTATCCCTCAAAATCCGGCAAAGTTCCCTGATTAGTGTTACTGTCAGAATCCGTTTCACTCGTTGGTGCACATAGTTAAAGAACAAAATACCACCTTCGTAGTTCTACGATCGTTGTCACAACCTCACCGACTCTCACCATTAAAGACTTCGCGATTCAGACCCTTCCACCTGGAACACTTCGGGAAAGGTTGTGTCCTCTTCCTCTCACTCTGAGAGCCCGGTCTCACCTGAGCCTGAACTATCGGGTCTCGCACGTACCAGCACGTAGTTGATGAGAGTCTGCTGTGAAAACTCGGCTGCTACGAACAGTGAGCCGTAGGCCACCATGTTTCCGAGCAGCGGCCGCCGCCGGAACACTTGGCGGATGAAGGCCATCTGTAACAGCCATGTTAACACCTTACATAACCCCACAACATGAATGTTAATACTTCACATATCCACGAACAGCCATGTTAACACTATGTAACCCTGCTGCAGCCATATTAACACCTTATGTAACTCTGTAACAGCTGTATTAACACTTCATGTAACCTCACAACAGCCATGCTAACACTTTATGTGACCCCGTAAACGCCATGTTAGCACTTTATGTAATCCTCTAACATCCACATCAACACTTTACATGACCCTGTAACAGCCACATCAATACTTTACACAGACTTATAACATCCACATTGACGCTTTCACATAATACTGCAACAGTCACATTAACACTTTGCATAACTCTGTAACAGCCATGTTAGCACTTTACATAATCCTGCAACATCCTGGTCAACACTCTACATAACCAATACAGCACGCACACCGCAGGCGGACGTCACCGGAACTCTACACTACCGTGCAACCGCTGCACTCCAGTCGTCGGCGTGCACGGGGTATCAACAACAAAATACATAAATAGCCAGGTCTGGGTTCCTCCAGCTGTTTACGTGGCGAGATTGCCGCGAGATGCGTTAGATGCCAACGGCTTGGCAGCAGGAGAATTCGACGGCTTGGCAGCAGGAGAATTGGACGGCTTGGCAGCAGGAGAATTGGACGGCTTGGCAGCAGAATTGGACGGCTTGGCAGCAGGAGAATTAGACGGATTGGCAGCAGGAGAATTGGATGGCTTGGCAGCAGGAGAATTGGACGGCTTGGCAGCAGGAGAATTGGACGGCTTGGCAGCAGAATTGGACGGCTTGGCAGCAGGAGAATTAGACGGATTGGCAGCAGGAGAATTGGATGGCTTGGCAGCAGGAGAATTGGATGGCTTGGCAGCAGGAGAATTGGACGGCTTGGCAGCAGGAGAATTGGACGGCTTGGCAGCGCATATGCGTTGGAGTTGGCACCATCAAAACTCTGGGGTTCGATGCCAGGGTGCCAGAGAATGTATATGCTTGGCTAGAGGAAAGATAATGTGGTTGCATTTCTTAGCAATATCGCCAATCTGTTCACTCCATGTTAACGATTCTTCCATGGTCACACCCAGGTTCTTGATAGATGAGACACGTGAAATATCCGATCCAAGAACAGAGAAGCTGATGCTAGGTAGCCGCGCGATCATCTGACGAGAACCAAAAATCACAAATTGCGTTCTAGATGGGTTGAGCTTGAGAAGATTTACACGGCACCACGAGCTCATAGTTTCCAAGCACGATTCAAGACGACGTTCTGCATACACCATGTCCTCCAATATCGATGACAACATCGCCTGCGTGTCGTCAGCGTAAGCAACGACTTTAAAGACATCATCTATGTGCGAGAGATCATTTGTGTACAACAAAAACAAAATTGGACCGCACAAACTTCCTTGTGGAACACCACAGGATACGTTGCATACAAGTCTTCCGGGCCGAACTACCTGTCTGCGATTTGAAAGGCAAGATCTAAACCAAGAGCTGTCGATGCCATACCACTCCAATTTGGTTAAGAGTCGGCTATGAGACACGCAATCGAAGACACCAGACAAATATACTGATGCGAGCAGACAAACGCGGCGCCTTTCGATGCAATTTGTGACATAAGGGGCATTCCACGTCAAATCGCACAAGAATTGGCTATTTTGAACCCGACCCCCTCCGATTTTGATGAAAATTGATACACCTGTAGTGCCAAGTGAACGAATCTCACACGCCAACTTTCAGCCCTGGGTGACCTCTGGGGTCAGATTTAGAGGTCATCCTAGGTCGCCTATTTTTACCGACTTGACAACAATCAAATGCATATATCTTAGATGTTAATCAACTTAGCGGAACGACATTGGTGTTAAAGTGCGCAGAAACTCTTGGCCATTCAGAAATATGGCAAAAGTTGTACGTGACCTCTCCGTGACCCTTGACCTAACGAGGTCAAAGTATAAAAATGCATTTTTATATATGTTTGCCTGCCCCTAATTCGACTAAACGTGGCTGAATTAATGGTCATGATATTATCTAAGAACGTGCAAAAAAGAAAGGCGGAGACTCTAAAACTTTTGCAATATCGGCCTTTGAGTAGGTTTAGAGTGACCTGGAGGTCCACTGGGGTCAGGATCAAATGTTCAGCTAGCTAAGTCATGTGATACATCAATCAACGCGGCCTGACGAGGAAAATACGATTGTAACAAAATTATATTTCTATCTTTATTTTGGCAAAAGTTATTCGCAAACAAATATGTTTCCTGGGTTATTATAGCCTGAATATATTGTTTTCAGCTCGCGTGCGTTTCGTACTAACATTTTATCGGGAGGGCCAGGAAATTTTTCTGAGATGCAAATAGCCGCGACCATAAAACAAGTTGAACAGCAGTACAGTATATTCACGAAGAACTACCAACCTTTTTCGCCACACGTACCTCACGGCCCGTCTCGCTGCCGGAAAACCATCTCACAACCACCATACCATTACGTGGAGACGGAATAACATGATGGACATTCCTTGTTCCCGGTATTGTGCGAGCAGCTGCGAATCTGTCATTCAACGCTTTGGTTTCTTTGACCCACTCGGTTTTGGGAAAATACTCCACGCACGTGCCGGTGGCATGGTTTTTTACAAACTGATAAAACTGGTCCGGGGTCTCAGAGTTCCTTGCAGACTTGCCTTTTAGCTAACCTTTTCAACGTCCCACCAATGCCATCACACGGTCCCTTTCCGTGAGCGGTTTGGATTGGATTGTGGCTTTACGACGCACTCAGCAGCGAGGCCATACGGCGTCGCCTGCCTCTCACCCTGGCAGGAAGGGCGGGCACCGCGGGGAATCGAACCCCGTACCTCTGGCTTGCCAGACGCTCATCTTAACCACTGAGCTACCGACGCCCATGCGTGAGTGGTTGTGAAGAAATGCCACTCGGCGTCTATTCCAAAGTCGACGGAATGCTCTGCCAAATTTAGGAAATTCCTACAATTTTTGTATTGCGAGGCAGCCCCATCTGAAAAATAAAATATCTTCTTGGGGCGCTGGCCTAATTCTGCTTCCAGGCGCTCAATGAGTTTTCCTTCAAGCAGGTGGACAGCCACAGTATCATATGTCAGGCAGTCGGAAATGGCAGAGTAAGACAAATGTTTGAGGTCCCCTGCGTTGTTTCGCCAATAAGCCGCAAATAAGTAGCTCCGTAAATTTGGAAAAACCTATTTTTTGTTGCGGGTACAGATCCTTAAAACACCGATAGGCCTCTTTTCGGTTGCACAGGATAAGGCGTCTCTGTAGTCGCTCCCTTTTGCCTGTAATTTTACTCCGGACAGAAACGAAGTCTTTAGTTCCAGGCATTGCACGACTCACGTCTTCGCTTCTGTAGAAGTCCCTCACTAGTTCTGCAGTCTCACTTTTAAGCACTTTTCCAGGCCTCGGATTCGGAACCGAGAGGCACCCTGACGCTTCTTGCAAGCGTTTGGCGCACCTTGCTTGATGGTGTGACGCACCAAACTCTTCCATCAGCTTGCGAATTGTCCATGAACTTGGCGCTACCGTCAATATTTGTTTTTTTTTACTTGGTTTATCAGTGGTTCTGAATTTCTGTCGCAGCTGCTCCATCATTTCTTCAAAACTTTTTGCTTTCTGTTTTCGTCTTCGTCGGTGCAAGGGACGGACTCTGTATCGATACTTGAAACTCGTTTCTGGAAAGCCGCTGTGATTTTGGACATCTTCGTCCGTCTGTACTTCTTTGAAGTTCGTAGCCGTTTCCGCTTGATTGGGGTCTCACCAAGTGCCTGTGCGGACTGGTCTATGGCATCTACTGTTTGGTCTACATCTGTAGAATCAGTATTTGAAGGTGCTGCCTTTGCTTGGAGAGATCCGTTACTGTCATCGGCCGTCTGAAGCACTGATGTTCCCGGTTCCGCTGGTGGCTGCTGCGGCTCCCGCTGTTCGACTGGATCTGACGGTTTTCTCTTCGAAAGCGCCAGTCGGCAGGAAGTGCATAAGTATTTGCTCCGATCTAAGTCCAGATCCGGGTTTTGTTCGATCCATTTTGTAATCACCGGTCTACAGCCATGTTTTACAGTTTTACCACTGTGTCGAAGTAAGGGACCACAGCACTTCGTCCACCTTTCACTTCGCCGCTCGTATCCAGACGCCTTGCCCATTTCGACCTCCGACTTCCAGGGAATCACAACAAACACTGAGCATGGCCGACTCTGCCACAGACCACCACCCACACCTCCATTGTGTCGTTATCTTTCTAAAGGCTTATCTACTGTTGTCAATACACGCACCTCCACCTCCCCTCTCACGAGCGGCGCGTGTAATCTCTCCCTCGCCGCCCGTTCCTTATCACGCCGCGAACGCATGACGCCCCCCACCCCGCAACCGACGTTAGGGTGCAGCATTTTCATTTCTTGGTCACCGGTCCAGTGTCGGCCTCACCTGCAAAAATGCCACAAATATTTGAAAATTACTGGCGTGAATATTCACGTAAGTTGCAATATTGCATGTATTTAGGCAATACAAATTTCCCAAGGTCATATTAGTTCATGTGAGGTCATGTCAACCTGAAAATCTGGAAAATAGTTCAGTTTGCCACCAATGACTTGCGCACCAAATTTGACGATAATCGGACGAAGGTAACCGGAGTTATCATCGAGGATATGGTAAATAGCCTCGGGGCATGCATCCATTGGTCCTATGACAATACTCGAAGGCCGATATCTCAAAAAGTTTTCAAGTCTCCGCCTTTCTTTTTTGCAGATTCTTAGATAATATCACGACCATTAATATAGCACAGTTTCGTCGAATTAGGGGCAGGCAAACATATATAAAAATATATTTGTATACTTTGACCTGGTTAGGTCAAAGGTCACGGGGAGGTCACGTGCAACTTTTGCCATATTTCTGAATGGCCCAGGGCTTCTGCGCACTTTGACACCAATTTCATTCCGCTAAGTTAAATAACACCTGAGATATTTGCAATTTATTGATGTCAAGTCGGTAAAAAATCGTGACCTTGGATGACCTCTAGATCTGACCCCAGAGGTCACTCTGGGCTAAAAGTTGGCGTGTGGAGTTCTTTCACTTGGTACTACAGGTGTACCAATTTTCATCAAAATCGGAGGGGGTCGGGGAATTTCTTGTGCGATTTGACGTGGAATGACCCATAAGCTACTACATCAGCAAGGGCAGTTTCAGCAGAGTGAAGTGGTCGATTGGCATGTTGCGAGTCGTTAAGAAGACAATTTCGGTAGAGATATGCAGTGAGCTGGTTGACTACTATCTTCTCGCACAGTTTTGAAACGTCACGTAAGATCGAGAAGGGCCTATAACACTTGGGATCGTCAGGGCAGCCTTTCTTGAAGATTGGTACGATTTCAACCAACTTCCACAGTTCCGGAAAAGTACATGACGAAAAACTGAAGTTGACAATGTGCAAAATATGTACATACACCGAAGGAAACGACATTTTGAGCAATTTCAGGGACAAATTGTCGTTACCACGAGCACTAGTAGGATTTAAATCACGCAGGGCATGAGAGAGTTCGGGAAGAGTGGCGGGCTTCAGCTTGGATGCTGAGCTAACAACGCGCGGAGGGCGAGGTTGATGCGCTGTATTTGGGCCTAAATCCCCTAAAGAATGCAAAGCAGCAGCCACGTGCTTTCCAGTTGAATAAAAATGCTTCTTTTGGTCGTCAGCGAACAACTCTTTTTCCTGGTTGGAACACGATGGTTCAGTTGATGGTGGAGTTTTCTTCTGAAAGAGGTGACGTCGAACGTGCGGCCAGACGTTGTCATTTTCTTCCAAAGCCCGATCGAAGAAACGGCTTTTGTCGACCACAAGCTCAGTGGAGGTCCGTTGATTTAGCTCATGGTAGAGTCTCCAATCCTCGTCACTCCCGGATCGGTCCGCTTGGCTGTGAGCCCAGTCACGTCGGAGGGCCAGGGCGCGGAGGTCAGCATTCTCAGCGATCCAGGGTGGCACTGAGCAGCTTCGTGACGGTAGGGCAGTGAGCATCCATGACGCATTTCCAGATATTCAACCATGCGTCCCACTTGTCGTCAACTGGTCTGGCCTCATACAGGCCAGACCAGTCCACCATGAGAAAAGTTAGGCGCAGCTGACCAGGGAGGAGGTGACGGGTGCGCTGAAAAGTGATCCTTTGGCGTTGAAACGACAGACGGTTTATTTTAGCTGTGACTGTGCCTGCCCGATGGTCACTGATGTGCACCTCCATGACGTCACAAGCAAACATTTTGTCGGTGGCGTTGAAGGTCGCGATGTCGAGAAACGTTTTTGAAGTGCGCCGTGTGCCATATCGGGGGTTAACCGTCTGTACGCGCGTTGGCTTCTTCGCGAGTTCATGCAGACACAAGTCGTTGAAAATGGTGTTGAAACGCTCAATCCCGGGTTTTGAGGCGTCTAACAAACCGATATTCACATCCCCATCGCGAATAAAGGCAAGCCATGGCTAGTTGCGAAGTCAATTTGGTGCTCCAAATCATCCAGATCAGCACCTACGGTTCCATTGGGCGGGCGGTAGAGGCAGCCTACGATGACAGGTATCGCGCCGGAGCTTCACCCGGATCCAAAGGAACTCCAGGCCGGAGCGAAGTGGTCCGGGAGTGGGCGTCAGCTGCTGGACTCCGTAGCACTCTCGGACGGCGATGGCGACGCCACCCCAACTCTCCGTGGACGTCCGCTCCTCATCGTAGTGTCTATCGGCTCTCTTGATGTAAAAACCAGGTATGCAGATGGCTTCATCTGGATGGTTTGAATACAGGTGCGTTTCCGAAAAGCAGAAGATATCAATATCGCTGTCACTGATTAGCTGATTTACACTATCTGATTTTGGGATCAAAGAGCGCACGTTTAAATGGATCACTCGTAAAAAATCCCCGCCAGCTCTGCCTCCATTCCCGCCATCACGTCTCCGCGCCGCCCGGCGGCCGCGCCTGGTGCGCCTTCCACGCGGGAGCGCTCCCGCCGCACCACCGGCCGGGTCACAGGGGCGCGGCCCAGTCCCGGCGCTCAGCTGGTGCGGTCCGACCGTCTCGCGCCCCGAGGCGGTGGTGTCATGGTCAGCAGCCGGCCCGTATCGCGCGGTGATTGGTCCGTGATCGCAGGGTGGCAGAGACAAGACACAGACGATTTTGTTGATGACGACCAGGAACGCGATGAGTTTTTGTAGGTCCCGATGCATTGCGTCGTTTTGGCGACTCACTTTCCACTCCACAAGTTCAGCACCTCACACACAATCACTCAGCACTCAAAATATATCAGGCGGAAAAGGCTAAAAACGTTTAAAAGGCCTAGGTGGGCGGAGCTCACGGAGCACCAACCGTCCCGGACCAGCGCGCGCATCGGCAACTCGAAAGTGTTGCAATGTTAAAATAATGATTCTTCGTTAGGTGTGTGATGTCAAAACAAGTACAGTAGGATGTCGAAATTGGTCACGGAAACCATATCGCTTCAAGTACAATTTGGACGTAAATAGGGTACATTTGTGTGTACAATAGTGTACGTGCACGTATGAGTATGCAGCAGCGTACCCTTGCATGTACATTTTTCCTATTTCTTTTTTAAATACCTAATTCAGGGATGACTATTTTATCGATAACTGTACAAAATGCCTATCCTTTCTAACTGATATTGTATGACAAACCACATCGTAGGCAATCATCATACCTGGAATCATACTAAGAAATGTTTGTCACAATCATAATCAGCAATGGTGAGTATAAACATGATACTTATCAACAAGATACAGGAAACAAAACAGCACCAACAATAGGGCTTGCATCAGTTCAGGCATTTTTTAAACCAGAACATATCTGAGCCTAGCCTAGGCTAACCTCCAATTGAAAAAAAACTCCCCAAAAATACAAATTCCAAATTACTTTCCAAAAAAGCACAATTAAAAAACCATATCCAACAAACCAAAACCCAGCAGAATCTACCTTTCAAGAAGGAAATCCTATACCTATTTCCCCCCAAAAAAATAACCAACTTCATAATCATTGTAATCATTATAATGAACATATCACAATCAATCTATCATCAACATAGGTAATTGTAAATAAATCATAATCATAATCTACTATCATAATGTTCACTCTACAAATATAGGCAATATCATGCAATATAGGCAATCGCATCCCCAACTGGTGTGTTATAGACATAACAAAGAAGAAATGCAACACTTCATCCATTTGATTCAATACTCTATAATTTAGGAAAGCTTAGGTTTCTGGCTTAATTCCACTTAATTCCAGACACTCAACATTTGCAACCACATGCATCTGGAACCCTTCATCAAGGCAGGAATTTCCATGTGATGCTGTTAGTGTTAACATGCATTCTGGATGGCCTCTGAAAATGATGCACACTGGAGGGGGAGGGGCAGATTCTGCCTCCCTAAGATCTCAGCTCCCATTAAAGCTGGAGCAACAAAATTTGCATGGTGGATGGATACAGTAGTGAACTCTACTGTGTGCAAACTGCATGACCTTAGTTCAATATCATTCAGGTTAAATCAGGTCAAAATATAACAATTTTTGGGTTTTGGGTGGCTTGGCTTGTCTTTGTTATGGATCATTGGTTGTGTTTAAATGCTCTAAAGTCTGCATCAATGATGTTTTGGACATTACTAATGATGCAATACAGGTACTGGACCTGGTATTTTACCTCAGGTCACCTATGTAGCAGTACTTGATCAGGTCATTACCCACTCCGGTTACTGGAAATGGGCCACCCACCAACTGCTCCATTGGGTGTCTCAGCACAATCAGCTTTGCAAAGAAAGGAGTGAAGTATATGATTAAAATATGGAAATGCTCAGGTACACAATGGTGACCAGTAGTTTGCAGAATGTTCATGGAGTAACATGCAAAGTAACATCAATCATATGACAGTATTGAAATGTAGTGTTGAAATGCATTTTTTAATTCTAGCAGCCCCTAACTAAAAAAATTGTTGGCCAATATCCATTTTTCTTGCTTCAAATAACATGGCAGCCAATTCTAAGCAGGTACACAAGAAATGGCATATATTGTCCAGTAAAATCTGGAGTCATGTATGAAAAACCAGAGGGGTGTGCAGATTTCCCCTCCAGGGCATGTGTTAATAGCAGTGCAAACAATGTTTGCAAAATTTGACAGCATCATGGCAGAACAGTTTGCTTGCAATGTTTCTGGCTGTTCTGGTAACATTAGGTTAAGCTAGATTATGCTAGTTTATGCCATATTTTAATATATATTTACCATGCTAGGTTTTCTTAGTTTCGGATAGGTTATACATTTTGTTCTATGGTTTATCCATTCATATTTAATTTATAAAGCATTGATTGAGCAAGCAGAAGTCATCTGACAAGCCATTCAGCCATACAACCATGCATATCAGTATAAGGATGGGTTTGCCATGTACAGGCTGCACTCCAGTGCATAACAAAAGTATTAAGCTTTGTTTAGCACAATCAAGGAAGTTATAATTGTATGACATGTTTGAATTGCATAGAAATGATGCAATTGAAAACATTGTCAGTAGCAGCACATTGAACATCTTTAAAAACAGCATAGACAATCATTATAAGAATAGAGGGCTTGCTTTTCAGTATTACAGGGAGGGCTGATTGACAGATTTGGCAGGCAGCTAGTTCAGTGTACAGAGTGCAACCAAGAGGGGCCCTTGTGGCTCATAGTTGCACTGATTTTTTATGTCTTTATGTCTTTATGACACTGCTGTGTTGTTCCTAGCAAGGTTATCTGCCCAAATTGTTCCAGGGTCTGCCAATGTTTGTATTTGAAGGATTTCCATCACCACAAGATTCATAATTTTCTTCTCAAATCATTGACACTTCTACCTAAGCACCAGTCTGAGTGCCATTCTAGTTTGTCTGATACTATTGAGGTGCAAAAGGACAAGCCACAGCCCAGACCATCCCCTTAAGGCATGCAAATGTTTGAAGCATTAATTCATAAAGTACTGGTAATACCATAGCACATTTCCTCCACATTATACCCACGATGTCAACGGTCGTATTGACCAGTTGACTTAAAAGGAATCATTTGTGGGTAAATAAGTTGTGGCATCATCTGAATCATGCTAAAAAAGCATTGTATTGAAGAATAAAAATCAGGTGGCCTTGATCTGCCCATTTGCCTAAACTTGTTTCCTTTAAGTATTATACTGAATGTTATATCCAACTCAAGGCCCATTTTTGGTCTTATTTAGGTAGACGTCATCTCACTCCTAAATACTATATCTTCGTGTTATGAACTTCAAAATGGCCACACA
Organism: Imbricaverruca yamaguchii; assembly: GCA_034440575.1. Lineage (NCBI taxonomy): Eukaryota > Metazoa > Arthropoda > Thecostraca > Neoverrucidae > Imbricaverruca > Imbricaverruca yamaguchii. The sequence goes on from JAOTOL010001625.1 coordinate 1,804,491, forward strand.
ATGTAAGCAAGGCTCAAATGATGAAAAACAATGCTATTTCAAGTATTTAATTACCTTATATCATCTATCCGACCACACACATCCCACTACAATTCCAGGGCGAATTGTTAGCCCTGTTCGGCAAGCATCTAGACGGTGCAGTCGGAAAGTAAGGAACCAATCAAACGCGTCAGAGTTTCCCCTCAGGCATTTTTCTGTGACATCATACATTGGCAGACTGTGCAGTCGGTGCAGACGGAAAACCACGGTCCCGTTCGGCCAGCATCTAAACCGTGCAGTCGGTGCAGTCGAAACTATGACGTCACCCAGAACACAATTTTGCGCCTGCAGTCGACAAATGTGACAGATGCAAGACATTTGTGGTGCAATTACGGGCGCGGTGTTTACTTCCTGGCTAAAATCGTGCTGGGTCGGGCCACTTTCATCTGTATTTTCTGCGATTTGTAGCTTTATGGTTGCGGGGCATAACTCCGGCTTAATCATGATTTAGAACCTTTGGCTATAACTTGT
>JAOTOL010001625.1:1810000-1865000 GCA_034440575.1 Imbricaverruca yamaguchii
CATAAACATAGATTATCATCATCATTTTACGTTGTTGCAAGAAACCCACTCCAATATTCAAGATGATAAAGTTCTGGAAAAAATAATGGGAATGAGACATATCCCTCACATATGGTGAAAGGAAACATGATTCTGATATACTGCCATTCCTTCCATCTTTTCCTGAACATGTCAGCAATATGGACAATGTTCTTGTGGATGCCAAAGGAAGTTTATTAGTCGCTAAGTTCACCTTCAAATGTCCTAGAAGAAACCATTGGAGCTGTGCGCTTCAACCCAGCTTTACAATTTTGGTCAAGTCTTCTATTTTACCATCTTTCCCACATTGGCTGAATGGATTGCTTCCAAATGAATTAAATTGCATGCATATTCGTTCATCCTCTTCAGGCTGGCATCATCACAAGACCTGTTACTTAGACTGATCTGCTTTAGCAAACATTTTTGATCATATATGGGTGAGCCTAGGCCCGGTTAAGCGAGCACGAAGGAAAGTTGCCAATATGCCAATAAGCGTACGTAATTTTGTACTGAAGCAACATGTACAATAGCACATTGATGCAGTCCACTTCGTTTGCTTTGGCCATGATGGGGCAGGGGTGACGGTTGCATGCCACCGTTTCTTATTTTTGGGGAGGGAAAGCATTACACAAAAGCATTCCGAACTTAGCGCAGTTTGGCTTCACGTGCATTAACCTCCGCCCGTGTGGGGGTTGCGAGGGGTTAGGCGGGTGTCAATGCATCCATTTTTTCGCGACTACGGAGGAACGGCGTGGGTTTGGGCGCCGCTGCTTGATGGGACCATCTATTGCGGACTTGATCAAATGAAAAATGAAAATGCCTCATCATATAACTGCGCTATGACGCCATAGGCGGAAATATATCTGTTGTTGTTAAGGCAAGTGTGAATTATTGGCAATCAACGTCACTTATTGCCCACACATAAAAATGTTGGATACGGTGAGATGATAGGCATCTAAGCTCATGTGCGTACATCAACTTGTTTCCAAAGCGATTGAAAGTTGCTGACGTATCTGGACCTATGATAATCATTTTCAGCTTCTGAGCCACTCGGGGTTTAGGCCGAGATACATATACTGAGAGTTTCGGTTGGCTATTTGGTTATTGGAGTTTAGGGGCTCATCGACTGCATCGGTCATTCAGCGCCCATATCATCGTCAGTCAAATAGTAAAATGCTAGCAAAACTCAGTCAGAATTGAATATCACGAGGTTAAGTACGCATGATACCTTACCATGCTACGATTCTCATTTCGTCCGGTATAAAATCGAGTTAATGAATATATCACAGTGTAAATCAAAGAAAACTTGATTTCTGATAGGAAGCGGAAAAGCCCTCCCGGTTGAACAATTGATGACTTCCCTAAGTGAGAGAGAGAGAGAGAGAGAGAGAGAGAGGTATATCCAAAATGACGCCTTCGCTCATGGTTAAGTCGGCTGCAGACAATCAGTACGTGACTGAGAGTTTGGGGGCATTCGGACTTCGGGTGCTTCGCACTGCATGAGTTCAGTATAGTAAACTCCGGCGTAAGCCTATAGCAACACTTATAATATCTAAATTTAGGTCTATGCATCCCATGAGAACGAAACAATCGGTTCTCTATTCCAAAATGATCAGAGCCAAGTAATTAGGTAGACCAAAAAGGCGCAGCTCAATGAAATAGTTTACGTACACTGATCTTTATTGACAACGTTTTATCTAGAATGATAGATGCAATCCCTAAATCACCAGGCATCTCCTATATCAGTGAAGGACGCCCCAGTGCCAGTCAGGCTGTCCTCATTTTCCCGCGAGAGCCTCCTCTGTCAGATGGCTTCCTACGCCGATCACGGGGCCTCCTATGTCCGTCAGAGGCCTTCTGTATTGGTCATGGTAGTCCTTGTGTCTGTGAGGAGCCTTCTGTGTCAGTTACCTCTTGTATCGGAGAGAGTCGTTCCGTGTCGGTTTAAGAGTCTCCCGTGTACCTCAACAACACAATTTTTATGGATATTAGTGTGAATTTCTAAAAACTGAGTGAAAGTATTCATTGTCAGGGCCATTTTTGGTCACCTCCTCTTTAATTTTGATAAAGTGGAAGGCGCAGGCACATATGTTCATTCAGTTCCATCAACTTTAACCTCATAATTTACATTGACTGATGTGGCAGGACGCATCATGAGGTGTGGAGATGCTGTAGCGGACAAGGAACTTCAGATTTCTTGCGGCGTGGTCACTATTGAGCACACCACGGCATTTGCTAACGTAGGCGAAAGAACGCGAACAACTAACAAGTATACTTCTGAAGCGTAACGCAGTGGTGACGACTTCTTTACCATTCCTTGGGCCGACATGATGGATGTGTCTGGCACTTTCAAATGTATGAATCATGATTCCTTGTCAGATGCTGAGGTCACACACCTCGGAATGGACCTGTCCAGGCGAGTGCATGTCAGTACTGTCGTCAGGGATGCATGCATCGGAGGAAGGGGGACACGGCGGGAGTACCCCTGACACTGCCAAAATATTGTATACACTTCTCATACATAATAGCCATGGCTTGGATGAATTCATAAGCACTGCTCCTCGTGTCTGTCAGCAAACCAGCCTTAAGATGCTGATTCGCCTGTCAAATGCAACGTGGCATTCAGCGGCTAATTAGACGGCCGATTCGGTTAATTCAGTTCTTTATAAATGGAGCTGAACACAACAGGGCATAGACCACCGCTTTGGGCTGTGTTCGTTGCTACCCGCATCCAGTATCCGTCGCCAACACGCAATGGCACGGGGAGATTTTAAGTTCTTTGGTGAGAGACATCCGTTGCATCTAGTGCTATGGTCCATCGGAGTAGTCGCCGAATAAAGTGAAGGGCTAGGTTTCACATCAGTAGACTGACATAAAAGGAGACGGAAAGTTTACTGATGGAGTTTGCGTTACATTTGCATTACATTGCATTGCATTGCATTTTGTCACCTTATCCAGAAATTTTACAGATGTGGTTTACTTCTCTTCAAATATTTACAAACGGAGAATGTTAGCGAAGCGAAAGAAAAGCTAGCGTGGTGCATGTGACCAGCTGTCGCGATTAATACCCATTTGTATACTTCGGGTAACAAATGAATATCTTACATTGGCTTGGACCTCTCAGTGAAGGGATTAATTAGACCCTCTAAGGTTTTCTGAAATAACTCATAATCGGTCTAAAGAATCACTTCGGTAATTCATCATATAACCTGACAATTGATGAGCGTGCATGTCAAATGTTGACGTGCAGTCCACTAACTTAACGAAGTTGGGGAACGCCAAAATCAGGTGACGCAGGGTTAAAATATTGGTTTTTCATTAGGTGTGAGATGTCGAAATGAGCATAGCAGGATGTCGAAATTTGACATGTAATTAGTGTAATTTCAAATGTTTTGATGTCTTTCAGACTAAAATTTGAGTTCATGGTGTAAGTGATTATGACTGGACCATTATCATTTGTTTTGAGATTCATAATTTAAGAAAAGATGTATTCAGGATAAGGAGAATAATAACTATGATGAACTGGTTGGTTGGTTATTTGGGCTTATGGGCACATCGACTGCTTCGGTCATACAGCGCCCATATGATGAACTTGTAGTGTATCCCATATCACATAGGTCATCCCTTTACCCGATATCCGTATTGCAAAATGTTCGTGTAACACCATTCCATATTGAGGGCAAGCACATGCATTTATAAACGAGATACTGTTACAAAGGAGACATAAATACTTCATATCAATGAGCAGGATGCTGATACTTCTTGGAGAAGGATTTCGATTGAGTGTTCCGAAAGTGGTATATTCAGAAAGTGGAATAATTTATCACTGAGCAACTTTGATACGCCTGCATATTGTATTCAATGCAGGGCTTCATTACTTGCTGAATAAGGACTTCAGGAGTGCTGGATGATACCCGGTTTCAGGATACTGGGTAGACTATCTGAAACAGAAGAGGCTCTATGATACGGTTTCAGGAGATTTCCTGATCACAGGTCATTGGTGCACCCCAACTATGGCATATTTTAATTGTTGAAGGGCATCAGGATGTCTTCAGTTGAGTTCATGTTGGCTTCATAATCAGCAGCTAGTAAGCAAGGATGTCACAAAAGCCATAGACAGGGAGGTCGATTGAACTTTCATTAGGTGGTATTTTCCACCAATTTTCTTGAAAAATTTCACACTGAGGTGACGTCATCTAGTGCAGTTTTTAAATGTGCATTAAATATATCTCACAAACCGTTTCAGATAAAGCCAAAAGTTAACCTGTACTGAAGAGAGAAATTACTAAGGTAAAGCTAAGAAACAAATAAGTAGCCCATGTGATGTCATCGGGTCAAACGGTAATTTACCTTTGGTATTTTGTACGCAATGTTGTCGCTAATTATTATTTTAAACCTGAATATGGGTACTGAGGGATTATATCCCTCAATGGTGTTCTAGGTTACAGGTCACTCCCCGATTAAGTCGCTGATGGATGACCCGATAAGAGTCGAGAATAGAGTTGTTCACTTTTCTTCCAAACACTGGCATGAGACGTAGCACGAGCACAGCAGGTTCTGGCACCGCACGACACATGGCACAGCAAGCTGGATGATGGCACATAAGAAAGCATGGGGATAAAAAAGGGACCATCTAAACAACGAGGGAAATCTTGATTGATGACGAAAGTAAGCAATACCAGAGATGCAAAACATTTCACACACGGACAGCATATCAGTCTCTACGTTTCAAAGTTATTCCACACATCATTGGTTAAGCCCTTTTTCCTGGTAATCTTGGACAATTCAGTTCAACATCAAGACAATTTTAGATATATACTTTAATTTTATTACTAGGAGTACCGACACTGGCACGGCAGTGGCACGTACAATTATGGCATTGTACAGCAAAAGGCTCATGTTCCCAGGATTATGGGTTGCCGTGTCTTGCCACTGCGCCAGAAAGTGGAAACTCTAGTCGAGAGTACGAGCATCGCAAAATAAGACCCCCTCCCCGCGAGTTACACTAAGCGGCCACATGCTAACCAGTGACGTTTGTTCCGCGGTCATAAAAAATGGGTGGCAATGTGATACGCTCCTGAACGTGAAAGGGTTAAAGTTAGGCGAACAAAAAGTGTGGTAAGAGCTGAACAATTCCACATGATGCTTCACCATCATCCCACATCCACAAAGGAGGCATTAATCCGCCGCCTTTCCGTATTCTAGCGAGTGAAAATGAAGTGTGTTAAGTCAATAAGTAGTTATATATATATATATATATATATATATATATATATATATATATATATATATATATATTGTTTCAGTAAAATGTTATGCACACCTGTGGCAAGGTAGCTTCATGTCTGACTAAACACGGCCAGAAATTACCCGTTAATTGCATGATAGAAAATATTCGTCTAAGTACGTCGGGATAATACCACGCGCTTTAATAATGTCAGCTTCCAGACGAAAAACGGATATGTATGTAGGTTGTTTTCAGTGAATAGTATGTATATGTATGCAGTGAATAAATGACCACATCTGAAGAACGGGATCCGATCAGGAATCTTTTAAGTAGTCATGTTGGTGTATGCATGGCTTCGGCTATCATGCACTGATTTCGGTTTACACTCAGATCTGAACATGTCCCATCAAAATACACCAGGAACAGAGCTCCTTCCGCTTCTGGATTTTGGAAGGAATTTTCCCCTTTTCTTCTGGCCAGACCTGGCCAACATGATCGTAGATTACACAAATGAAGCAAAAGGGAAGCGCGGTGTTTTCATATCGCACAGCTGTGGAGTGATAACATGAATAAGAAAGAGGATGATCCGCAGAGTATTAACCCGTCCGTCTCGAGGAGGAGTCTTCAACCGCACCCCCTCAGGTTTCTCCCGGATAGTGAACGAACGGCGGGCGGCAGCGCACCCAAATTTGTGATGCCTTTTCCCACGTCAATTTGGCATGCGGTTTCAAAATTTTGAAGTCAGGTCGTCCAGGGTCAACGAGTTAGTCGACGTCAAGTGAGGTCACCTCCAAAAAAGTTCAACCAGTCGTCACGCTTTAACGGATACAGGTATTTTAATGAAACTTTCAGAGTTTGCTTATCTCTAGGGATGCAACAAAACGTATCTGGATTTTGTTTTTGTTTTTTGACTACATATACATTTTGCATATTTGCCAATTGCAGTTCAAATAGAAGATTCTGGCTAAAGTAAGCATTTTGATTAGGGCAAGTTGACTTTCAACAACGTTTCTCGGTCTGCTCTATCCATTGAAAAAGGAAAAGTAAAGAAAACTTGAAAACTGAAACTTCTGCCATTGCATAAAAATATAATTTTCATTTTGGGGGGGCCAGGAAAATGTATTGCCGTGGTCGATTTCGCTGTCTTTTTCTCATTCTAAATAAATTTTGTGCTTTCATGTATCCCCAAAATGAACTCCCCAGAGCCAAAAACATAATGTAAGTTGTGAATAGTCATGAAAATCTAGCCCCCTGGTGACGTCACCTTTGGGGAAATTCTTTTCAGGGGTGGATCTGGACCCTACTCGTCGAGCGCTTTCCGATGACACCTCTTTCGTTTTCGTGCAACGTTACTATCCGCCCCGCCCCCCGAGACGTGGTGTGAGGATCTGACCGGAGGGACGGCGTGGGTTAAGAATATATAGAGTTGCGTACTAAATAGTTTCTATAATAGTGGCTAAGGCCTTGTCAAATATATTTCGGAGTGTCATGGGAAGTACGTGAATAATGGTCTTTCAAATTAAACGGGCTCAGTTTGAGGAACATTTTTTTGGTTCTAACTTGCGAAATCTACCGGATGTTATTAAATACTGCGAACATCATGACTTGGAGAAACAGAAGAAGCCAGGATTGACGCAACCAGCTAAGCCTTTTCGATTTTTTCTATAACACTACACAATGTATTCCAGCTGTGGATGCGTTGATTGCTATCTTGAACGTTTGGAGCTGGTTTTCCAACAAAAATGAAATATTTGGGAGAAAATGTATTATCCCATATCAGTTTGTGTAAGACATAATGATATAGGGGGTACTCCCGCCAAGGAAATAAAATCACTCATGCATTGAGCGAAGGTCCCATTACCCATTTAATACCATACTATTTTCCTAGAGGCTCATTTGATACCAAAATGACGACGATTATACCCAAATTACAAGTAAGTGAGGACATGTGGCATATTTAGCAGCATGGTGCACATAAGAGGTCATGCAATTCGTAGATTTTACGAGTTAACTTTTCGAGGAAGCGTAGAAAACCACTGTTTATCTTTTACATATGCTTGTAGTGGAATACTGGCATTGCGTTCATGTAGTACTCTCTCCGGACCAGGGTGAGGCTCTCGAGAGTCCCCGCCCCACCTCCTCAAGTTTTCCCGGGATAGCTGCCGAATGAGGTGACACATTGACACGAAACTGTAGTACGTTCATGTATATCTGATTTTGCGTATCTTGAAACAAATTTGAGGGCAAGATCATCGGCCCTTGACTCCAAACGGGACAAGCACAGAAATGTTCCCAAACATTTAAAGAGCCACCATTCGGAGCAATTACCGCATATCAACGCCAAGCTCAGACCATGCTGTTCTTTCATCAAGGCGTACAACTCTTTGTCATTAGGGGGCGCTTGGAATCGTTTGAAGGGGCGCCATTTCCTCGGATGGGAGCCACTGTTTGGGGGACGTGGTGCATTGCAGTCTATCGTGGGTGTTTTTCCCCGGTCAGAGAGTCGTCACACTTCTTTGGATTTGGGGTGGGGGGGGGAGGGCACATGCCCAATTGTCTCTCCCTCTATTTAGAACCTCTGGTGCTGAGTAGCCCCATGAAAGTGGGCAGCGTCATCCCGATCGTTCCAATAGCCTGAGCATAGGACGATTTGGCAGTGGGCATGTTGGCGCTAAACCTCTGCTTGGTCTTAATTTTAGACACCATGATTTTGCTGACAAACACGCTGGGCTTGGTAATCTGACTTTTCGAGAGTCACAAACATTGCTAAATATGGTGTGTTCTTATAGCAGCACACCAAACTATGGAGGATGCAATATTATCCATAGAAGCCTGTTCAAACCAGACGTTTACCTTTTCTGTGCGTTTAGCGTGCGCCTGAACGAAACAAAAATTAGTCAGTTGAATTTCCTTTGCTTAAACGCGAAATTCCTGAAGGTGGTGCCTTTGTTTAAAGACTTCGCGTGGCAATTATACACCTACTATGAAACGCATACAAACATCAGCAGAACCCTCTGATTCAATTTGGAATTATCTGAAGAACCCACGTAGAATGCGCCGAAACCGGCATGTCTAAAGAAAATACCAATATTTACGTGCGCAATAAGGTGTCACAATAAGCCGGAAAACCAAACGAAACTTACAACAACCGAGACAAACAACCGGAAAATTAAATCCTCGGGTTACTTTTTGCTTTGATCATCATTAGCAAGACAAATTTTCGCACATAATTATTGTCGATCCGACACACTATAGACGTCGTCACAAATTTCGCTTCCTGTCACTCCACCTTACGAGGCTTATATCCAAGGATCCTGGCTCGTTGCAACTTTTTTAATAAGATAGCTAAAGAAATTACCTCCACAGATCATATACATTCACGTTTCATCCTTTTTGTATGCCTATACAAGTGGCACGAATTACGATTGCTAAGTTATCCACTTGTTCTTGCACCTTGCGCGATATCGCGAGCAATTTCAGAAAGCATGCCCAAAAGTCGGCACATGCAGTGGGGATGTGCTGGGGCTCATCCAGTTGCCGACATCCATTGTGCGCAACAGGAAGCATGTCATGGGGACAGCTGTCCGCCTTTACCCATGACCGTTATGCACACGTATTGTCATGTATAGTGTACGTTGTCACTACCTAGAACGAGGATCTGAAACCAAGCAGATGACGTAACAATTTAAGCCATGGAACGTTCACAGGTTCGCTAAAAACCGACGAAACTTCGATACACATAATGTGTTAAAGTCGATTCCTCAGCACTCTTGTATAAAACCTGCTACGGACCACGAACATTTTTATTTAGAACCCGTAGGCTACGGTAGCAAATAGACTACCTTTGTCGCACTTCTACATTTTGTTGGATCGACGTGCAATTTTGTATGCATACTTACGTTATCAAGGGCAATTGAAGGAAGATGCATCCAGAAGGATTTTGTTTGGCTGTTAGGGGCACACCCTGTGCAATAAAAGGTCGGGACCTAAAGTTGTGCAATGCTCAGTTATTGCTACTGCCGTAGGTATTCATCATTTGTAATTATTTCTGTAGATTTTCATGTCGTTAATTCCCAAGTTCCAATGTGAAGTGCAATAAATCCGAGAAAAAATGAGGCCATATGCTAAGACGAGTTCCTACATCCTTGGTGTAGTCTCAGTCCGACCACATTTTTACCTCCGCCCCACCAACACTTTGTTCTCTCAACGTGGGGCCATGTGAGGAGGGTTTTATCAACCAAATTGGGAATCACACTGCATCCATGTGTTGGGCCACACTAAAAAAAAATTTCTTCTAACTACTCCATCCATTATTTTGGTTGTAGGTTGCAATGAAAATGGGGCGGTTTGGCCCGTCAATTGGTTAGCTGTATCTTCCAGTGAACTGGACCCACCCAAATGTTGGCGTCAGGTTTCCATTGTCAGGTTTTTGTCAAATACCGCATTTTCCCGAAATTGATCAGACCCCATCAAGTAATGGCAGATGGAGCATGGATCCCAAATGCCCCAGAAGTGGCGGCGTCCACGATCAAAGCTAACAATGATGATACAGTTGCACGACTAAATTATAAAACGTCAAGTTCGTTACGAATTCAAATCAAATCCGAATCGAGCAAAGTATATTTTCTACGCTCCTAACAAAAAACCGTATGACATTGACAACTTTTAGCTTAACCTTCACTGGACTGATATGGCCCTTGTGCGGTTCGCAGAATTCCCAGAACGGGAAACCTGGCTACGCCATTGTGAATGAAGTTCTCTGGGAAAATGACACAAGCAAGTACAGACTTAAGGGCTGAGAAGAGTAGCTGCTGTGGGTGGATGTGGTCCTTCGGTATTTTCAGACTATTTTCACTCAGGAAAATGCAGGTATGATCTTAGCATAATATTAACGATATCGCAGGGCCTTAGCTCCGTGTGTGTGTGTGTGTGTGTGTGTGTGTGTGTGTGTGCGTGTTGTGTATGTGTGTTGTGTTTGTGTGTTGCGTGTGTGTGTTGTGTGTGTGTTGTGTGTGTGTGTGTGTGTGTGTGTGTGTGTTGTGTGTGTGTTGTGTGTGTGTGGCTGGAATCTGCTTCAATCTGTGACTGGAAGCAGATCAAGTTAGTCGTAAATTTGTACTATAAACACTATCCATGCATTGGTGGTTCTTAGCCTACTGTTGAACATTGCTGTGCACTGAATCGTTAAATACAAATACGCAAGTAGTATTGCTACAATAAGTTTGCGGGCAGTGAATAGAATGTGAGGGTGACACATTTTATCGGAATTACCGACATATAGAAGCAAGTCACCTCTGTCACGTGAGCAGAAGGATGAGCTCTAATGTTAAATCGAATAAATGACAGACCGGTACTAAATCCTGAAATTCAAAAGATAATACATTTGATAGATTAGTCTCGAAGTAGTAATTTTCACTTTCTTTATTTATATGTGAAGTTCATCATTGTACTAGTGTGATCACTCGATCTCTCCAGGAATTATACTGTCACCTTATCATGGTCAGGCAGTGTTTTAAAAAATGGTAGTTTAAAAAGTTTCGAATTTCAGCAGGCCAGGTAATCGATATAATCTGACCTGAGCCTTTGAGTTTAGATCCCGATATGGCGTGTACCGGGCGTTTGAGACTATGAGATCTGGTGTCATCAGGTGAGCTCAGCACAAATGAACACTGTGCTAATGATGTGTGCAGGAACCAACCTGTTGGTGCGATTCAACTATATACTGACTTCAGGTTACGAATGAATTGGAAGCCTCCTTTGCCAAAGTCTAATCTAATATAATTATGCTTGTAAAACCATGATAATATCATGTATATAACATGAATTTTCACATGGTTATGCAACCGGGTATGATGGTTATGATACAACTCAATAATGCGAAATTGAGCACAACCTCAGTTTTCACATAACTTCGCTCATGAAGCTAATGGGTATGTTGAAGAGCTGCGCACTTCCCACAGTTAGCATTATATTACCAATTTTATTCACGAAATTAAAATAGCTTAACCCATCAGCCAATGAACCAAAATATAATGATTTGGTACGAATATCGGACTGTCTCAAACAATCTATTCGTCTGCGTTTTGTTTTGCTACAGGCTGCGCCTAGGAATGTTGACCTCCACCGGACCGGATCGTCAGCACTCTGATGATGCCCCTGCGGCCAAACAACTCTACTCGCATTCCGACCACACCGCCCGGCATACGGCTAGTAGTAGCGGTCCACCCTCACCCCTCGCTTCCCCCCCCCCCACAGCTCAGCGTTGCAGTGTCCCGTCACACGACTCTGTTCTCCCGCACAGTCGAGAGGACAACGTTTGTGCGGCACTCTGGGCACCGTGGAGGTCCGGAAGGAATCTTCCGTCCACAGACGTGGCTACCGGCGGCTGCCGGTGGCTGCCGGCGGCTCCGGCGGCTCCGGTGACTCCGGTGGCTGCCGGCGACTCAGGCGGCTCCGGAGGCTCCGGTGACTCCGGTGGCTGCCGGCGGCTCCGGCGGCTCCGGCGGCTCCGGTGACTCCGGAGGCTCTGGTGGCTCCGGTGACTCCGGCGGCTCTGGTGGCTCCTGCGGATCCGGCGGCTCCGGAGGCTCCATCTCCAGGCGGCCGAGACGCCGGCCGATGATGGTGTGGGCTCAGCTCGACCGTCATTAGCCGCGTGATCGGTCAGTGACTACGGCGCCTCATCGGCTCCTGCCGCTCCACACCCCGGGGTAGTGCGGCACGATTAGATCAGCGAGCGACGCTGCGACGGCCGCCTAGTCCGACGTGTTTTGTGTCTTCGACGTGGGCGGGTCTTCTGCTGGCGAACAGCAGGTGTCGCCTCACGCCGATCAAACGTCTGCCTGCTGTGTCGCCTCACGCCGATCAAACGTCTGCTTCCTGTGTCGCCTCACGCCTATCAAGCGCCTGCGCGTGCTGTGTCGCCTCACGCCGATCAAACGTCTGCCTGCTGTGTCGCCTCACGCCGATCAAACGTCTGCTTGCTGTGTCGCCTCACGCCATCAAACGTCTGCTTTTTCGCCTCACGCCGATCAAACGTCTGCTTCCTGTGTCGCCTCACGCCTATCAAGCGCCTGCGCGTGCTGTGTCGCCTCACGCCGATCAAACGTCTGCCTGCTGTGTCGCCTCACGCCAATCAAGCGTCTGCGCGTGCTGTGTCGCCTCACGTGCGTACGTCTGCTTGCTTCCTGCCGGCTCATCGCGCTAGCTCATTCGGTAGGGCGTTGGACTCGTGATTGCACGATCGTGAAGGTTAGAATCCCACAATCGGTGGGATTGTCGAGTCCACCCGCAACCAATCGGCGTGAAAAGTTTGCGACGCTGGTTTGCGGTGCAGTGATTTCCTCTACTGGTGTGGCATGCGAGACAACTTTATCATTTCGTGTCCTGTTACAACTACACATTTAACCTGAAGAGGCAATCAAAATCACCCAAGTGCAATTTACTAGCTTAAATTTGGAGAAAGTGTGTCAAGTCGAAGCACATTTGGCTGCGAACTAAAACATTCCATAGTGGACAGGAAAATATATTGAATTCTAACACGAAGATGGGATTGTGCTGATGCTCTCATGCTTCATTATGGCGTGTCTCGGTTTCAGCTCCACTTTCTATCCATGCATGTGCAAAATATCCAATCGAACCAGCCCGCCTCCCGGACCTCACACCTCGTCATATCTTCCAGTATTCCTGTCTGGCATTTGTACTCATGAGTTGTCGGGTTAACGCTGCTCCCGCTCCCAGCTCAGAGATCTGGCCGCATCCCAGATTCATGGTCGACAGACTCACCTTGTCGGCGATATGGCCTTCACTACATTTGCCTATAGTTGTATGTGAATGAATATAAACGTGAATAACGTGAATTCTCCCTCTATACATCATGAGTGCAAGGCTCATCATCCTACTCACTCCAATTGAAGTGATAAATGTGTAGTGACACACCCAATGGCGACCGGTCACGCCCAAGGGCGCCGCCAGGCAGCATATGCAGGGTGTACATACGCCCCAGCCTGAGGGCAGGCCCAGTTGGTCACGCCCAAGGGCGCCGCCAGGCAGCACATGCAGGGTGTACATACGCCCCAGCCTGAGGGCAGGCCCGGTCGGTCACGCCCAAGAGCGCCGCCAGGCAGCACATGCAGGGTGTACATACGCCTCAGCCTATTACATCCATCCACCACGGAGTTTATGATCCAAAACGTTGTGGTGGCTTTCCCGTGGTCGCCCGTATACCGGCCAGCTGACCCATCACCGTCCATCTTAACACCAGCGGGCATAACAACGTCAGGCCGAGCCAGAGGGTTGCCGGTGAGCGCCGGAGGTGGCACGTCAGGTGGCACGTCAGGTGGCACGTCAGGTGGCACGTCAGGTGGCACGCCAGGTGGCACGTCAGGTGGCACGTCAGGTGGCACGTCAGGTGGCACGCCAGGTGGCACGTCAGGTGGCACGGCCGGAGGTGGCACGTCAGGTGGCACGTCAGGTGGCACGTCAGGTGGTACGTCAGGTGGCACGCCAGGTGGCACGTCAGGTGGCACGGCCTGAGGTGGCACGTCAGGTGGCACGTCAGGTGGCACGCCAGGTGGCACGTCAGGTGGCACGGCCGGAGGTGGCACGTCAGGTGGCACGTCAGGTGGCACGTCAGGTGGCACGTCAGGTGGCACGGCCGGAGGTGGCACGTCAGGTGGCACGTCAGGTGGCACGCCAGGTGGCACGCCAGGTGGCACGTCAGGTGGCACGTCAGGTGGCACGGCCGGAGGTGGCACGTCAGGTGGCACGTCAGGTGGCACGTCAGGTGGCACGTCAGGTGGCACGGCCGGAGGTGGCACGTCAGGTGGCACGTCAGGTGGCACGTCAGGTGGCACGTCAGGTGGCACGTCAGGTGGCACGGCCGGAGGTGGCACGTCAGGTGGCACGTCAGGTGGCACGTCATGTGGCACGTCAGGTGCCACGGCCGAAGGTGGCACGTCAGGTGGCACGTCAGGTGGCACGTCAGGTGGCACGCCAGGTGGCACGGCCGGAGGTGGCACGTCAGGTGGCACGTCAGGTGGCACGTCAGGTGGCACGTCAGGTGGCACGTCAGGTGGCACGTCAGGTGGCACGTCAGGTGGCACGTCAGGTGGCACGGCCGGAGGTGGCACGTCAGGTGGCACGTCAGGTGGCACGTCAGGTGGCACGTCAGGTGGCACGGCCGGAGGTGGCACGTCAGGTGGCACGTCAGGTGGCACGCCAGGTGGCACGGCCGGAAGTGGCACGTGAGATGGCACGTGAGATGGCACGGCCGGAGGTGGCACGTCAGATGGCACGGCCGGATGTGGCACGAGTCACTGGATACCACACTCCTGTGGCGCACCTTACGCAAATGTCGCTGGATGAATCCACCATCCAGTACACGCACAGTAAATTTAACCCCACACTTATTGATCATTGTATGTACATACCAGGAGCCAACCTGCGTCCGTCCACCCCACGAGAGTGGTCAGCCACCGACCCATGCACCGGACCATTCGCGCACAGACACCGCTCCTTGGTACCCTTATACTTATACTCCTTTTGTGTTTGCTGTGATCTACCTACGCTCTCCATAATATCCGGTCTAACGACATCTAGTGGTGTTCTGATCAAGCTGCCAAAAAACAGTTCTGCCGGTGAGACACGTGTGCTGTGCGGAGTGGATCGATAGCGAACAAGACACGGGACACTGTTTGCGCCATACCTCCAGTCTGCTTTTCCAGGGACGTTTCGAATGTCAGACTTCGGTGACAGAGCAGGGGATGACAAATGTACCACGCCATGCCTGAGACAGAAAGCCTGAAACGCGTCAGACATGAAACACTGTGCATTGTCGGGTACTATTGTTTTCGGCAGTCCCTAGAACGCTAACGATGTTCGCAAATGTTCGATTGTGACCTGTGGCGTGCAGATCCTTGAAGGATATGTGTACATCCACTTGGAATAAGCGTCAGTGATGATGAAAATCATCTAGCTGTTGACAGGACCCGCATTATTTACATGGGTCCAATCGAAACGTGTCGTTGACCGCGCCAATGGACGCATGAAGGTGTTCGGCAAGCTCACTCTTTGCGCCTGACACACGTGACATTTCCGACACATAGCCGTGATCTCCCGTCAAGATTCGGTCACGATACGTACACACGCGCGGACGACTTCGTTCGGGATGCACCGCAGTGACCGTCGTGCGGTATCTGAGGATGCCACGTCTACCGTGAGGTGGAACGATCACCCGCCAGCCCGGCAGCAGACAGCTATCCTGAACACCCAGCTCGGACTGGCGGGTGGTCCTGGACAGGCGAAGCTCCGGAGATTGCTCTGGGCCGGAGTGAGGCCAGCATGACATGCTAACATACTGGACACCTGACACACTGGGGGACGGCCAACATGGCCGGATCACGAGAAATACGCAGATCTGCTCTGCTGACACTGGGGATGCATCTAGAAACGCCATCAAATGAGCCGTCTCAGTCGGTACTGGAGTCACCTTGCCGACTCCTTGATCTGGCAGACTGCCCCAGTCTGCCGAGCGAGTCACGGTGAGCCTGTTTAATCCGAGCAACACACTGTTGCCTGTAGCCATAGGCACTCGGCGTCATATGGATCACATGGGAGATTGCCATGTGTGGTAGCGGCTTCATTTCTCCTGTCAGACCCAACAGCGGCTTATGGTGCGTGCGCACAGAGAACGTCCGGCAGGCGAAATAGTAGTGGAACCGCTTTTCACCCATCTGTTATCACGGAGAGACTTTCTCCTGCCCTCTCTCTCTCTTCCTCTCTCCCCCTCTATCTCTCCATCTCTCCCTCTCCCCCTCTCTCTATCTTCTCTCTCTCTCTCCCATCTCTCTCTCTCGGGCATATAAGGTTCGCCTTCTGATTTTTGGTTTCATAATCCCGGCTCCCATTGGGTTCCAGATGCACATTTATGCACTGCACTTTGCTGCGCGCTGCAATTGCATTTCATCTCCAATGCATGTAGCTTGGAAATTTGTGCATATCTGATAGCTTAGAAGGAGTGAAAATGACATTTGAAGTGCAAGTACAAAATAGCTTGTCTGCATGCGTTTTCCGTAATATAATGAATACATAAATATTTTGCCTCGCATGGTATGTACCAGCAATTTCCAGTCGGTTGGTTATTGATTTTACGACACATCGACCGTTGAGTCATGTAGCGTCACCAATCTCTCACGCAGATTGGTCGCGGGCGAAGAGTAGCGACAGGTGAGACTCGAACCCACAACATTTCGATTGTGAGACGAGCAATTTACCCCTAGACTACTCGTCCACAGCAATTTCCAGTCGGCAATCCAGACAACAAACTTGTGTACCACCATTCTGACTTCGTTGAACAGTTCGAAGGTGCTGTTTCAGCTTCCTCGCATTGATTTGGTTAGCTCCCAGAGCGAGTCAATTTGTAAGTTGTGTCACTTTGGATTCATTCTCCCCGCCATCATCAGAGGAAGTGCTGATTCGCAGGTGCTAGCTTGCAAAGCTGGACGGTGTCTGCTCTCGTAAAGTGCGCGAACAACGCCCACCGCTGCGCTTTCCTGGACGGAGGTGCCCGGCGAAAACAAACTGGCGACGACCGTTCGACTGAACGCTGAACAACTGGAAACGAACGGAGTCTGGTGGGGAGACTGACGGAGTCGGATGGGGAGACGGACGGAGTCGGATACGGGAAACGGACGGAGTCAGATGGGGGAGACGGACGGAGTCAGATGGGGGAGACGGACGGAGTCGGATACTGGAAACGGACGGAGTCGGGTAGGGGAGACGGAAGGAGACGGGCCGAGTCGGATATGGCGACGAATGGAGACGGACGGAGTCGGGTAGGGAGACGGATGTGGAAGGACCGAGTCGGATAGGGGAGACGGACGGAGAGTGACGGAGTCGGATAGCGGAGACGGATAGATACGGACGGAGTCGGATGGGGAGACGAACAGAGACGGACGGAGTATGATACGGAAGACGGTTGGATCAGAACCTGGAAGTAGACGGAGATAGATGAGACGGATGGAGACAAACGGAGATGAACGGACTGGAACAGGGAGTTGGACGGAGACAGAAGAGGAAGTGGACGGAGACGGTTAGAGTCGGATGGAGGAAACGGACAGATTACAGTAAGGAGGTATACGAAAACAGATTAGGAGATGGACGGAGACGGACACAGTCTGATAGTGAGACAGACGAACTAGAGCAGAAAGGCGACGGAGACTGGTGAGGAGTCGGACGAGGACGGCCGAAGACGGACACAGATGGACGAACTAGAACAAAGAGCTGGAAGGACACAGATGAGGAGACGGACGGACTGGAACAGGGAGATGACAGAGACCGATGAGGAGACTGACGAAAACGGACGGAGTCGGACGGATCAGAACAGGGAAGTGGACTAAGACAGATGAGGAAACGAACGGAGATGGACGGAAACGGATAGAGGAGATGGGCGGACTAGAACAGCAAAGACAAACGAGGTGACGGGTGGAGATAGACGGAGACGGAGACGGAGACGCCGAAGCGGATGGGCTAGTATTCCGACAAGGGCAAACGCCGTTGTGGAGATGGACGTAAATTCGAGTGGCACTGTGGTATAGATGGATGTAGACGAACGCGAAGTCCGACGGAGTTGGATGCCGATGCAGGTGGGACTGGCGTGGAAGTGATGGAGGAAGGAAAGGAGGAAAGAGGGAGAAAGAGAGAGAGAGAGAGGGGACAGGGAGAGAGAGAGACAGGGAGAGAGACAGGGAAAGAGTTGGGGAGAGGGAGATAGAGGGGAGATGGAGAGGGAGAGGGAGAGGGGAGAGAGGGGGAGAGGGAGGGGAGATGGAGAGGGGAGAGGGAGAGGGAGAGGGGAGAGGGAGAGGGAGAGGGAGAGGGAGAGGAGAGGGAGAGGGAGAGGGAGAGGGAGAGGGAGAGGGAGAGGGAGAGGGAGAGGGAGAGGGAGAGGGAGAGGGAGAGGGAGAGGGAGAGGGAGAGGGAGAGGGAGAGGGAGAGGGAGAGGGAGAGGGAGAGGGAGAGGGAGAGGGAGAGGGAGAGGGAGAGGGAGAGGGAGAGGGAGAGGGAGAGGGAGAGGGAGAGGGAGAGGGAGAGGGAGAGGGAGAGGGAGAGGGAGAGGAGAGGGAGAGGGAGAGGGAGAGGGAGAGGGGAGGGAGGGAGAGGGAGAGGGGAGAGGGAGAGGGAGAGGGAGAGGGAGAGGGAGAGGGGAGGGAGAGGGAGAGGGAGAGGGAGAGGGAGAGGGAGAGGGAGAGGGAGAGGGAGAGGGAGAGGGAGAGGGAGAGGGAGAGGGAGAGGGAGAGGGGAGGGAGAGGGAGGGAGAGGGAGAGGGAGAGAGGGGGAGAGGGAGGGGGAGGGGAGAGGGAGAGGGAGAGGGAGAGGGAGAGGGAGAGGGAGAGGGAGAGGGAGAGGGAGAGGGAGAGGGAGAGGGAGAGGGGAGAGGGAGAGGGAGAGGGAGAGGGAGAGGGAGAGGGAGAGGGAGAGGGAGAGGGAGAGGGAGAGGGAGAGGGAGAGGGAGAGGGAGAGGGAGAGGGAGAGGGAGAGGGAGAGGGGAGGGAGGGAGAGGGAGAGGGAGAGGGAGAGGGAGAGGGAGAGGGAGAGGGAGAGGGAGAGGGAGAGGGAGAGGGAGAGAGGGGGAGAGGGAGAGGGAGAAAAGAAAAGGGGGAGAGAAAGAGGGAAATGTTTAGGAAGAGATGAAGGGACAGATGGGGAGATTGAGGAAAAGGTGGAGGAAGAGACGGAGAGCCATGGCGGGAGAAATGGATGGAAAGATTGAGGAAGAGACGGAGAGAGACATGGCGGGAGAAATGGAGGGAAAGATGGAGGAAGAGATGTAGGATGAGATGGCGAGTGGAAGTGATAGGAAGGATGCGAGGAAAGCACACGGAATATTAGGAATATTAGCCATCGTATACCAAGAGCGTTACGCGAGTCTTCACTGCTCATAATGCTCACTCTTCACCCCTGGCCATTCCCCTAATTGTAGTTGGGATATCGGACAAATACCCACACCGCATGTCGAATCCATTGGCACTACGTTCCTAATACTAGTTCGACGAACTATTAGTCCACCATGCGGTTGAAATGTGGAAATGCCCACAAAACTCATATACTGGTAACTCACATAACTCCAAGGATATAATACTTTTTACACAGAGCCGCTGATTTAATATGAGAAGAAAAAAAACAGTCCACGCTCATACAAGACTGCTTACGTGACCATACAGTTTATGCTCACACAATGCTGCTTACTTTTCACTTCAGCAAACAGCTGATGTTCATGTAAGACCGTTCGCGCTTCACTTGACCACATAGCTTCGCTGGTAGGACAACTTATGTCAAACACGGGCAGTTGGCAAGAAGCGTGATTTAGAATGGCTAATGCAAACTTGCACACTTTTCCATTTAGTTGTTAGTGGTTAAAATTCCGAAATTGAACTATGGCATCAAGCTGTTTTATTATTTAGTTGCATTTTGAATCTATGAACGTCACCCGATGCTCATCGAGATGAATAATCTCACTTGACCGTGAAGAGTCCACCTGTGGTACGTAGCGGTCCCGGAATATCTGAAGACATGATACGTTGATAATTGAAGCACACTAACCAAAGTGGCACTGTTATGCACCTGGGTGTGAACCATGACGGAGCGAATCGTTTAGCTCTCTTGTGTGGAATAACCGGCGAAATATCGCCCGGAGGCTTAATGTTTGCCACGGAATCAGCTGTACAAACAATGAAGCCCAGGTGACGTCACATAATCGACCTTCGTCACATCATCATCATTCGAAGATGAATATCCCTGAAAATGGCTCACCACTGAAGGCGTATATTTTGATCGGACGAATTGTTCTGAATTTGTCGTGTGAATTGCATCAATGTATTGAATTGCATCAATGTAAGGAAATTTTGCAAAAGTTCAGCATCATTGGCTTGGAGTTATTTCCGTTTTTTATGGAAGTTCACGGACCTAAAGTTAGATTAATACTGGGACATTTGTCCCGTGTTCTTCTTCTCTTTTGTCGGAAAAAATGCACAACTAGTGCTGATCGACAACATAATTTGGCCTGATTATTCATGGTTTAACAATGGATCAAACCCCGACTTGACTCTCTGAGCTCAGCTGATGCTAGCGAATAATGGTATGATGGATGGTAGGAGACTGAGGATAACAACACACCACCCTGAACGTTAAACAGCCCTAAACACATTAGTAGACAAGTACGCTGTTCAAGAGGACGCGACGCTAGTAACAACAAATTGGGTGCCGATAAAAAAAATGGAGTTTGGCCAGATTTTTTTCCAGGTTTAAGTATTTGCAAGAAACATCATTGCATAACTCATATGATAGGTGATATTTCTTTTGGAGACTCTAGAGACTGTGAGCATGATGTAGTAAGCATAATTGGTTTCGTCAATGTATTAGCATGGTAGGCGTAATGTGAACGTGAGGTATGCATGCAATGAAAATGAAAGTGTTCGCTCGGTGTCCACTAACGAAAAGCGTATATTATTAGTGGATGAATAGTTACCGAGCTTTAAGGAAATAATTTGGATGATCCGGCAATGCCAATGTTGAGGACCTTCAAGACAATAGAGTAGGTGCCTACCTAGGATGGTACGTAGGTAGGTATGGAAGGGAGGAGGGTTCTGAGGTTTTTGAAGAGGGAATAATTGTACGGTGTTTACCAAATGCAAAAAATGAACAAACTACATTTATTCACACCGTTCCTTTCAACGAAAATCCTCTAACCACTCACAAAGAGATTTTAAAACATAATTATTTTGTTGTGATATGCCATATTTCAAACATGAAAACGTGGTTGTGGAAGATTACTTCACTGGAGCTGTTGTGGTACAAGTCATTACTAGTTCTAAAACAATCTAGTGTGATTGCAAGAAAACTATCTGAGGTCACTTCCTTGTGATTTTCTTATGCCAACTGGACTTGGAAGCCTGACAATAGTGCCTGTGAATTTCACTAAACCCTTAGACAAAAAAAAACATGGTGGAATTATGTGATGGGACATTCATATTTTGGTAGATAAAGATAAATTATTTATCAATACTGTCATCGTTTTGTTATTTATATGCTGAGCGTGACGGGAGATTTCCAAAGGCATGTCTTCGGAAATGGAGCATGTTTGGATACCCCGCTTCACCTAGGTGGGTATGGTAATCTTCAAATACTACCCCTTCCACTTTATTTATATCAACAATGTACCTAAGCCACAGACAGCTGCCTGCCTGCCAACTTTTGGTGATGTCTCTCGAAGTATGGATAAAAACCTCCAGCCTGGTACACTGAATGAACCCAGGAGGATTACATTAGGTCAGATTAGGTTATGCTAGATTATCCTTCTGACTCCCCGTAATGAGTACCACATCATCACCTTCAAGATATCCCTGGTGACACCCGCCGAGTTCATTCAGTGCATTTGGCTGCAGGTTTTTCTCCATACTTGGAATAATGTCACCAACAGATGACTGGCAGTCGACTGACATTGACTATGATTGTGATGGGTAATACTTGAAGATTGCCAGTAGGTGCTATACCCAAGTTAGTTTGAAACTCAGAATGAAATATTGGAGGACTTGAAGGCCACCGAAGGGGAATAATGAGTATACATCAGATGTATGCTGATTGGAAATGTATACTGATATCTTCTGAATGACAGCTTAGCGCACACGATCACTCTGAAATGATCACAAAGCCAAAGCCGTCACTCAAAGTTACCTGAGGTTATACGAGGTCACTCTCAGAGCAATAGCCTCATTGTACCTCTTAGATCAAACTCTTAGTCCGTAACATTGAATTGTTACCGACATGGTTATGGGGAGTGAAATCAAAGTACCGTTAAAATACAACGCTGCTTCAAGCCTGAGTCTGGTGGAGTTTCACAAAAGTAGAATCGTTAAGGCCGAATACAGACCCTCCTCAGCTGCGGCTAGGAACTAACTCGAAGCCCCATTCCATCCTAAATAGACGCTTTAACTTCACTTTTCAACTTCGCTTGAGCTATACTCAACTCGGCAGTGTACACTTCCGGCACGCCACGGTGACCACAATGTCCCTGCGGCTAATATGGCTGTTCTCGTTGGGATCGTATAGCTATTGCACGTTGTGCACCGTGCTAGTTACCTTGGAAGCTTTTTATAAGCAATCTTCGATGCAATTGCCATAGACACACAGGGATGACGGGTAAGCGTAGTCGCGATTAAGCTGCTAGTTGTTGCGAGTCACATTCCGTGACTTGTGTAGGGGTGTCAACCATTATTTCCGTTACCTTCCTAGTACTCCATTACCTACTTTTGCCAAATTTTGATATTGCATCTTTTGAGTATTGATTTCGCGGTTTGTAAAGCGAAAGCGTACTACTAATGACTACGCTCGCCAGCAGGATGGTTACTAGGTCAATTGTATGATGCGCATTATTATATAGGAAGGCGAATAAGTCCGATTTGGTATTGGATATATTTCGTGCTTGCTATCAAGGCGAACCGCACCCTATGAGAGCAGTGCGTCCCCACATGTTGTTCCTGTCAGTCCCAACTAGCTATATGTGCATGGTGTCTATCATTGCTCGCTGTCCGTGGCTATTTGTTCGTGCAGAGACGCAACAATGGGGGAGACCGGGAGAGACCAGGAGCTCGCATTCCGTCCCCCCAAAAAGGTACACTGGATGAACAAGATATGTTGTGATATGTCACGCAAAACGAGAAATCGCGCTGAAGGCATTCTTTGGATAATATTTTGGATGGCTGGTCCCCTTTAAGGAATGATAGCTGTGCCATTGCCTACGTGCATAGTTCGGAGCTCAGCCATCCGATGCCCCAAATCTCCGGTCAGGACTAGTTGGGCTGAAGTCGATCCGCTGGATCTGCCTCGCGTGCATTCATTGGTGCTATGGATGACGTAATGGATGACGTACCATCGTGCGCACCCAATCGGGTGTCGTTACTGGGGCCGTCCTGGTCGATCGGAATAATGAATACGGAATGCCGGCGGACGGGCCGGATATACGGTGACATCTGGCAGTTGTGACGATGCACGTAACTGCAGTTGGGTGCAACATTGCACCTCACTGCACGTGATGTGGCGAGGACCGAGCGGATCTGCATGGAGCGTGTTTGGAGTGTGACGTGACGTTCGGAGCACCGAATTAACTTGATAACCCAACCTTTAGCACATTAAGATGTAAAAGCACATTGCGCATAAAGTGCTTAAGGCATATACTACATGTGCTTTTCGGTACCACAAAGTCTGGAAACTACATTTGATGGATTATTTGTGATTTGCCGCAACGAGAAATAAAATTGACCGCCCAAGTTTACGCTTGGTATCGTACAGCATACTTCAACTCCAATACTTGAATTGCAATGCCTTTGAAGTAAGAACAATTAATAGCCCAGTACACATGACATGTCGTGAGCCATTTTATGTTCTTTCCGAGTTCATGCAACACATAACACAAGAGACATGCAGCGGCGTAAACATAAGACTACCCGACATTTAAGACGATTTTCTCTGACTTCGCTAACGCAACACGAAGGGGCGATTTTATACATCGAGCGTGCATCAGACTGGAAGCAACCAGTTGGCCGACTTGACGCCGCCCCCGGGGCAATCTGGCTGACCTGTTTGGCGCTTGTGTTCATCGTATGTTGGTGTAGGCGTGGATGCTGATCTATGTGTCTATATCTGCGCGTCCGCGTTCGTGAGGGGGGATGCGCGGATGGTGGTGATGCCGGTGTGTGGGTTTTGACGTCATTTGCTTAGGATGGACTCTGTGACACTGGTGTGAGTAAATATTAGGATGAAGCTTGTGTGCTAGAGACGGGTTTCTTTATTAGCTTCTGAATTGATATCGAATTGTTGTTGGGGAGGCCTTATACAGAAACAAGCTCATTTATAAGCGCAAGATTTCTGCATTGATCCTGAATCCAATTCCCGATCGGGACATTCCAGCTTTATCCTGCAATTTTGATCGAGAGTGAAATGTGTCCACATATTCGGTCACGATTTCTATGACGTGTGACCTGACCACGCCTGGCCAGTTGCCAACTTCCATCCCAGCCCGAGGACTTGACAGAGAGCGCGCGTAGTGATTCCACCAGTTGTGCCAATGCCTTTTCAGGCCAGTGCTCTATCAACTGAGCTAACCAGGCGGCAAATGGATTTCTAAGTCGTGTGAACTGGACAGCATAACTACGTCTCTGCATGCTGGAAACGTGCTAACACTAAATTAGTGTGATGTGTTTGTATCGTTGGCCCGGTGTCTGCGAGTGTGGTCGTCTGAAGGAGTATTCTGAGTTTGGTTGATTGCTTCTCTGAGGTGATCGTTAAACAGTTGTCTGACACTGTATCTTGTTTTCCCAATGTACGTGTTGCGTTCCGTTGGCGGTTCTACAACACTTTTGCTGATGTCATACCAATGTATTCTGTAAGTGCTATGTCGTCGCATGCAAATTTGCTTGGTATCTGGCTCGTTTCATTTGTCTGAAGGTATCGCAACTTTCCAAGATGAGTGTTTTTAGTTTTTCATCTTTCTGTTCGGTGCTGACCTATACGAACTACGCCATTTTGCTCTCGGTGTCCGTGCTTAGAGCACTGACCGCTCGGTATGGAATGAGTGTGCAGAGATGTAGGAGATAGTAATGGGAGCCGCCATAGGCTTAATGTGAAGTTCTATAGGCAAGCACCGTCAGCGCTTGCCGTCGAGAGGTTATTCAAGGGCGAGATGCAGAATTGCTCCAGATGGCAATCCCACCTGCAGTCAAGAATTTAGGCTATCGAGGTAGTCGTGCGTATTGTGTGAGTAAGCGGACACAAGCATGAGAAGCTGTGCGATGATCTGTTCCAGAAACCTCCAGTTTGTCGAGAGGATGCACACGTGTTGATGCTATGGTTATTACACGTAATGGTTTATCTGGCTTGTAGTTCTCGGGTTGGCGGTAGGGTTTCAGAGTATGATAGCATTATGTTCGGATGGCTGCAATGGGCTTATTCGGAAGTTTGTCTACCACGTGTTACTATGTGCCAGTGGTAATGATTTTCCCTCGTCTTTGCTTCTGTACTGGAGTGCGAGCCTTGCATGTGGGCTCATAATGACACGACCATGTTGGCCTCTTTATGCATGCATTCCGTTCTTCAGCATCGCCCCTGTGTTATTCAGCATGTCCCGTGCACTTATGTGATTTTTAACCCGGGCTCGACCGGGATCAGCCGCCGAACACGCCCTACTGAGGGCTAGAGCTTGGTCCCTGCTTCACTTGAAAGGTTACTGTTTAATTCGGTTGCATTTGACGGCAAAAGACAGATCGCAACACGCTGGACTTCGATAAGTCCAACATATCAGCATAAGTGTAGCAGCGTCGTAGGTCATTCGAAACGAAATAGTTGACCTACTTCACGAAGTTTCTACTTTAGTCCAGGAACATCGAATTCAAACAGGGGAAAGGCAAACATATGGTGCCGTTATGCGCCTTATATCCAAGATTGCTCAGAAAGACATCAATTAATAAAGATAATATCGAGGTCATCATTGCTCACCTACCATTCTGGTGTCAAATATTGAATCTGGTCTTCTGCCCATGTGGTTCATGTAATGTACTACATGTACTACATGTACATGTACTACATGTTCATGTACTACAGTAAACTGTTGTCAGTGACCCGAACAAAACACAATAAAAATATTATGCGAGGATGTGGGGATTTAAAAAAAAAATTAAAAAACCCCCCGGGAAAGAAAAAAAAAAAAAAAAAAAAATTTAAAAAAAAAAAAAAAAAAAAAATTATTTTTTATTAAAAAGAAAAAAGAAAAAAAAAAAATATACACCCTTGATGAAACAAACGGTTCATTCAACACTATGAATAACAGCAAATTTGGCATAATTAAGCCGTTGTACTTCAGGAAATAGCCGACTGATCGAACTATTTTTATTGACTATTGACGTAGCATAATTAGTTATTTTGTTTTGCTTTTCGTCGCAATATGTGTAATTGATGCACAAACAGGTGCTGCAAATTTCCAAACATCTACACGTTTTCGGTCCCCGAGAATATCCGCCAGGAGGCAGATTCTGGTTCTTCTCTAGTGGTGCGATAGTTAGTCACCACGTCTTTGGTGTCTATGTGCTGGACTGCCTCTAGATCCTGTTTGGCACGATTAGGTGAGGAAATCTGGCGATGTTTTCGACACATATTACGTTGGCCACCTTTGCTTGAGGGTTCTTAGCGCTCGTTCCGAACTTAGTGTAGTCGTGGATGTCATGCAAGTTTCGGTGTCACAAAACAATGGGCTTAAGCTGACCTTGCCTGTGCTATTGAGGATATGTAGGGCTGCCACTGGCGCGGAATTCAGAGCGTGATTTCCTGCGCAATATTTATCTGTTTCCGGTCTGCGGTCATTTCAACGCGGAGCGCATGTAACCCGCTCCCTAAGTACCCCTCGGATGATGTTTTTTCCAATTTTAAGCGACGAGAAAAATTTCCCCAACAACAGCGCCAACAACAGCGCCGAGAGGACTTGTCTCTGCATCAAGCCGTATTGCGGCATGAGCGGGGCCCGGGCCAAGCTCTTGAGTGTTCAGCCGTCTCAATTACCAGAGGAAGACTGCCTGTCGCTGTGTTGGGTTCGTGTGGTGGTGTGCAAATCTGTCGTTGGTCTCTCTTCCGTAACAGGTTGGACGACGTTGGCTGTTCGGAGTGTTCAGGGTATCACTTCCGTCATCCCGACTTGGGGCCTACCGAGGATTACTTGAAAGATCAGCTACATGCGAGGCCTCTCTCTCTGGCTGAGATGGAGGTGGTGTACCTGGTACCGAGCGTCTTATTCACACGCTGAAGTGGCGTTAAAATGGCCCGTGTCACTTTAGAAACGAATAACGTTTAACATCGAGCAGATTGGCGGTTTGTCGGCGAGACCTGATAGTGGGCGTGACGCTACATGCGAGACCTGATAGTGGGTGTGACGCTACATGCGAAACCTGATAGTGGGTGTGACGCTACATGCGAGACCTGATAGTGGGTGTGACGCTACATGCGAGACCTGATAGTGGGTGTGACGCTACATGCGTGGTCAGGTACCCTCACTTATTTGGTATAAAGACTGTTCTTGTTGTCGAAATGAACATGACAGCCGCGCAAAGGCATATATTTCGGGCCATGCAATTTCGTTGTATCTTCCCTACCCCATGCCTACCCCATTCTCTGCCCCATCGGACTCTCCTGGGAGGCACATAGTCGCTGGCGGACAATTCTGTATGACGCTGAGCACTATGGTCGCTAGACGACATCTCAGTAAGTAGTTCGTACGCTACAGCCTCTTGCCTGTTTTGGAATGTCAGCCACCTGACTATTTTCCCAATGTTTTGGAGGCAATCAGCATTTCGCTGTGTTTAGGATTTGATTCTCGGGGCACAGTATTGTGGTACTGTAAATGTGAAAGTGAATAGCCGAATTACCATAATGATCAACGGGATTAACATGCCCAACGAGCACAGCACCTACTTATGTTTTACGGTGCCTACTTATGTTCATCTGCCGCAATACGGTAACTGCGACAACGCGTTGTGGCAAGTAACATGGCGGTTTGTTTGTTCGTTTATTGGGTGAATCACGACGCACTTTATGCACATTCACGGCTAATGGCGCCGCCCACACTGTTTCGCCGGTGGCCCGCGGGATTGAGAAATGTCCGGAGTGGTGCGAGTGTTGAACTCAGGACCTTTGGTACACAGGGCCCCAACACCCTTAACCACTCGGTCATCCCGCCCCTAACATGGCAGTTAGCATGTTAGTAAAAATTACGTTGTAGAATGCATCTGAATTGTACAGGAAATCCTCTCCTCACCGCTGTATATCGTGACTAAAAATAATGCAGCCTTAATTTTCCTTAACAATCTCGAAAAACCAAATCGCTTTCTCGATTTGATTAACCTATCGCGTCAAGTCGAACATTAGCGTCAGCTGCTGGGGTGTCGCTTAGCTACATATATGACGTGTGCGGCGATTGTGATCGATAGCGGCTATTATCTGCGCGCACCAAGTGAGCCAATTATAGTACAGCATTTGAGTGACCATTGCTTAATTGGCTTTCGCCGAAGCGGTCTCAAAATCCATCGACCAATCGCCGAGTTTGCTTTTGCCAAATTCACCGGTTGAAAATAATACAAGAGCATGTGGTACCACGCCGGCCAAGCTACCTTAGGATGAATTTTATATGTGAATATAAATACTGCCGAGTTATATAGAGTTGCGTTCTACGAAAGCTATTCATTCTATTGTTATGGCAATTCTGCACCGCAAATGGCTAACATGGCGCTAGCACAGATAAATAGCTGGCATCGAGTACAATCGCCACACGCGTCATATATGCAGCTAAACGACACCCTAGAAGCTGATTGCTGTTGTCCAGGCCTGTGATTAAAAACAGAAGGTCATTCATCCCCTTTGCAGATTAAATGACTGTTCACATCTAGCGTAATCTCGACGCACTGTCGGAATCGACGCAAAGCGGACAGTTAGCATGGGACCCAATGAGTCTGTCGATTCTACCATTGCGCCTGCCTTGCGTCAGCTGTCTGCCGAGTCCTACAAAACGCTGGCGATTTCCGAGCGGTCAAAGTTGTGTTTTCGCAACTTTTTCCGCTTGTCGCACCAGCGGCCTTGGCGTAAGGTCGACGGACTGCTCGGGATAAACTGCGGCCACCATATTTTCTGATCTTCGGCGGATTGGGGCCACATCGCCAGCGGTTTTTTCAGCTTGTAAGTTGCAACATGCCCCAGCATGTGTGTCGGGATTACACCTGGTCAGTCATTGCGCTGGAATTTTTGTGTCCATATTACTCTAGGTGTGAACAGTCCTTAATACGTGGAGTGTCCTTCGCTGTGACATTTATACTCACATGCCGAGTCCACGGGTAGAGTTCATTGTGCTTTATCAGAGCTCACTGTTGGCTCGTACTGCTAAAGTGAGCAGCATTGTTACATATCCAATATCAAATCCAACCGTATGGTCAAAGCTATTTCGAAGTAAGCATCCGCAATCTGAAATAGCGTAACTTACTATATTTCTCCGCCCCATCTTCCTCAGCTCTCACCTGATGTTCCCAACCGAAGAAGCCGAGTGACCAAAATATACTAAATATACGGTATTCAATGTTTCGCATGATTCGACTGCAATAATGTGGAGTATGCAATGCAAGTATGCAAATTACATTTGATATCGGTCAGAGCGCACTTCGAGCGGTTAAACTGAAGTGGTTACTGGCTGTTCCGATTAGAGCTTGGTCCATTATGGCACACGCGCACACGCACACGCACGTGCACGCACTCACGCACACACGCACCCCCCCCCACACACACACCACCTCCATACATCGTCTGCTGCATGGCTATTGCATCAAGACCTGAGTATCCTATCTTATTCCGCCCATTGGAGATGTTAATTTGCTATGAATAAAGCACGTTCGTATTTTCGTCGTATCTATAATACGGGCTCCACGTATCTACTCCCTTCGTCTTATGCCGCAAAATTGCTATTGAATATTCATCATTCGTGCTAGGAAGTGTTTGGAATATCATCCTTCTCACAATATTGCTTTCGCCTGAGCCCTGAAGCGCTTTCTGGACCGATTTCATTTCCTGCACTGATCTGGTTAAAGCCAGATGAGCCCTGAGAGCACGGCGACATCAACAACATCGGTATTTGCCGGGGCATGCAGTCATCTTTGATTGGATGGAATTGAACGGCCCACGTTTTTAATGGCGGCGACCGGCGAGTAATGATAGCTGTGTGGTGAGCACGGCAACACGTGTCTGCAATGACGAGTAATGACGGTTGTGTGATGAGCACGGCAACACGTGTCTGCAATGACGAGTAATGACGGTTGTGTGATGAGCACGGCAACACGTGTCTGCAATGACAAGTAATGACGGTTGTGTGATGAGCACAACACGTGTCTGCAATGACGAGTAATGACGGTTGTGTGATGAGCACGGCAACACGTGTCTGCAATGACGAGTAATGACGGTTGTGTGGTGAGCACAACACGTGTCTGCAATGACGAGTAATGACGGTTGTGTGATGAGCACGGCAACACGTGTCTGCAATGACAAGTAATGACGGTTGTGTGATGAGCACGGCAACACGTGTCTGCAATGAGGAGTAATGACGGTTGTGTGATGAGCACGGCAACACGTGTCTGCAATGACGAGTAATGACGGTTGTGTGATGAGCACGGGAACACGTGTCTGCAATGACAAGTAATGTCGGTTGTGTGATGAGCACGGCAACACATGTCTGCAATGACGAGTAATGACGGTTGTGTGATGAGCACGGCAACACATGTCTGCAATGACGAGTAGTGACGGTTGTGTGGTGAGCACGGCAACACGTGTCTGCAATGACGAGCAATGACGGTTGTGTGATGAGCACGGCAACACGTGTCTGCAATGACGAGTAATGACGGTTGTGTGGTGAGCACGGCAACACGTGTCTGCAATGACGAGTAATGACGGTTGTGTGGTGAGCACGGCAACACGTGTCTGCAATGACGAGTAATGACGGTTGTGTGATGAGCACGGCAACACGTGTCTGCAATGACGAGTAATGACGGTTGTGTGGTGAGCACGGCAACACGTGTCTGCAATGACGAGTAATGACGGTTGTGTGGTGAGCACGGCAACACGTGTCTGCAATGACGAGTAATGACGGTTGTGTGGTGAGCACGGCAACACGTGTCTGCAATGACGAGTAATGACGGTTGTGTGGTGAGCACGGCAACACGTGTCTGCAATGACGAGTAATGACGGTTGTGTGGTGAGACGCACGTGTCTGCAATGACGAAAATGAGTTGTGTGGTGAGCACGGCAACACGTGTCTGCAATGACGAGTAATGACGGTTGTGTGGTGAGCACGGCAACACGTGTCTGCAATGACGAGTAATGACGGTTGTGTGGTGAGCACGGCAACACGTGTCTGCAATGACGAGTAATGACGGTTGTGTGGTGAGCACGGCAACACGTGTCTGCAATGACGAGTAATGACGGTTGTGTGATGAGCACGGCAACACGTGTCTGCAATGACGAGTAATGACGGTTGTGTGGTGAGCACGGCAACACGTGTCTGCAATGACGAGTAATGACGGTTGTGTGGTGAGCACGGCAACACGTGTCTGCAATGACGAGTAATGACGGTTGTGTGGTGAGCACGGCAACACGTGTCTGCAATGACGTGTAATGACGGTTGTGTGAGTGAGCACGGCAACACGTGTCTGCAATGACGAGTAATGACGGTTGTGTGGTGAGCACGGCAACACGTGTCTGCAATGACGAGTAATGACGGTTGTGTGGTGAGCACGGCAACACGTGTCTGCAATGACGAGTAATGACGGTTGTGTGGTGAGCACGGCAACACGTGTCTGCAATGACGAGTAATGACGGTTGTGTGGTGAGCACGGCAACACGTGTCTGCAATGACGAGTAATGACGGTTGTGTGGTGAGCACGACAACACGTGTCTGCAATGACGAGTAATGACGGTTGTGTGGTGAGCACGGCAACACGTGTCTGCAATGACGAGTAATGACGGTTGTGTGGTGAGCACGACAACACGTGTCTGCGGTGACGAGTAGTGACGGTTGTGTGGTGAGCACGGCAACACGTGTCTGCAATGACGAGTAATGACGGTTGTGTGGTGAGCACGACAATACGTATCTGCGGTGACGAGTAATGACGGTTGTGTGGTGAGCACGACAACACGTGTCTGCAATGACGAGTAATGACGGTTGTGTGGTGAGCAAGACAACGTGTGCCTACAGCGACGCACGCGTTATTTCAAACAAATCAGGTCAAGGAAGTGCATGTCAAGTCAAGGAAGTGCAAGAAGTCAAGGATGTGGGTCCTATTTGCAAGCAAATAGGACCCACCCGTGATCGGTGACATGTAGGTCACGTCACGTCACGTCACGTCCAAGCCAAACATGCGGTCTTTGTAGCGACATTGTCAGTTTTGCCTCAGTCTCGCCTTCCTGTCGTTGCAGTCCTGTTAAGTTCACAGACAAGCGGACGATGGGCACGAGTTTGGCGGTGTCCACACTTCGGCGTGCCGGGCTAAGCGGCACTATGAGCAGCCAGAGGTCAGAAGTCATCGGTCGTCAGACTAATCACTGGTGCCGGTGAGCGTGAAGCCCGAGCGTGAGGCCCGAGCGTGAAGCCCGAGCGTGAAGCCCGAGCGTTAAGCCCGAGCGTGAAGCCCGAGAGTGAAGCCCGAGCGTGAAGCCCGAGTGTGAAGCCCGAGTGTGAAGCCCGAGCGAGTCTTCTGCCCTGCGTGTGGTATGAACGCCCGTCGGAGTGGCCCAGGCCGGTTCGGCTCGGACCGCCGACTGTGAACGGCCGTTGTGCTTTTGACACCGTTACCATGCTTTTGTTGTTCTAGCATTTGGCGTTCTAGTTTCTTCACCTGGAGTCAGAGGTGCTTTTTGATGTTGATTTCTACCGTGGAAAGCTATAATATTCTACCCCAAAGCTATTTATTCGTGGAATGCTCCTGGTCTGTGCTCGGAGAAAGAGCTTGCCTGCGGCATTTCCGCTCGCGAGCAACTTTCAGTAACGTTTCACGTTGTAGAACAGCACTTCAGCTCTAATTTGCTCACTTTGGGACAGATTTTCTGTACATTCAGATTTACCAGTCTCACCACAAGTGTTTCTCTGGAGTACTGGAGTACCCAATATGTTTGTTCGGTGAAGGGGGTTTGCGGTGTCATTCCGACGCTCGGGTACCTTTCCATGCATCTCGCTCCGCAGCCGGCACTCAGCAGTCGCGCCGGGTGGCAAATGGCTAAAGCGCTTGGTTGGTGTCCCGTCGTCTGGAATGTATTTCCGTGTAGGGATGACGACTTATTATTTCTGCCTTAGTAACGGCATTTGGTGCGTGTATCGCATGCGAAATCGCATTAGCTCTGCACACATACTGGCGCGTGGCTGTATAAACAAGCAAGGCAATGCGAGTATGACTCGTAAACACGATTCAACAGCACCGTGAATTTAGTACGATAGGGACGTGCGCGGCCACGCTACTGGTGGCGCTTCGTTTGCACCTAGCGGCGGATGTTCCAACTGTAAGCATGCCATTGGGTCGCATGGTGGCCGCGGCCGCTAGACGCACAATCTTGAAGATAATTGTCAAAAATAAAGAAAGTATGCTATTTAGAGGTTTTTCCCCACCTGTTATGGATACATTAATCATTTATGTATCAGCTGATACCACTTAGACTCTACTATAGTGGTCTTTAGTAATCGTCAATTTTGTTATAAGGTTGTCATGTCAGCGGATTTCCCATATAGCTTAAGCATGGGGAACGTCGGAACCATGATGTGGTCGCATGTGAAATTGAATAGTTTGATGAACTAAAATGCCCCCTGGAACGCCTTCGGAATCTATCGCCGATTCAATGAAGGTATTCCTGATCAGCTGACACTGCCGCTATACATCGTCACATTTTATTAAATATGAAATAACATTGCACCGATGTCTGCGAGGACAATGCCCATTTGGTGCAAATGATAAGGGTGTTGGTTTACGGGGCTTTACCTATTTTATTTTCTTTCATATGTAACAAACCTTGTCTTAAATGCATTATTTACCCAAGCAGCATCATACATATAATGCTAAAGTCACCACATGCGAAGGCAAATGTTTGTCTCCGCCTTCGCCGCGAAGTGTGGGTACAGCCAACCTGTTTTCAGTCGGATCGAGTGGTATACAAATTAATGCCAATTATTGCAATACTCATATCTGGATACGGTAGGACCTGAATATGGTATTATAGAATACCCTAAAACAAAAAAAGTTTTTTTTTTTTTTTTTCCCCTTAAAAGACTGCCATCGGCACCGGCATCGGCAAGACGAGTAAACATCATAGGTGTGGAAACACGGTAGGAGTGGTATGGTCTCCACTTTTCATGGTTCAAGGGTTTTGCCTCCTCTCCACATACACATGCACACTTTTTGAGAAGTTCCTAGGCCTCTGGTGGACGTGGCCTAGTCGAGAACTTTGACTAAGAGATCACGTCCTTTGACGTATGCAGGCTTACCATCAAAGCCCACCATACTCCGACCCAATATAAATTATAAGAGTGGAAGTGTTGAATGATTGAAAGCGGGCACGCCTACTTATCCCAGCTAACAGCATATTTGAGCCCTTGGGGCCTGGTCGCTGGAAGCTCCATGCAATTTAGCAACATAAGAATTATTGAGTATTTTGCAGAATTACTTTGCATCAAATATTACTTTTAAATAACCCTCTCGTGCCGTCTCTACCCCATCCAAAGTCCGTCACGGCACCCATGCATGATGTCACTAAGAGTCCATACAACTGCTACAAAGTGGGGCACTTGTGTGCTGTTCATCAATGGAACGTTCACAAGCTCGGCGCCTCGCCACGACTTGAAGGTTGGTGAGATTCCTTTAGATTTATGAAGACGCTCAGCCCCCTCGGAAGTGTCCAACTGTTGCGGCTTGTTCAGTTATTGTTGGGTAAATGAAATGTAGACACACCGCTCAATCCACCGGAGTGGTCCGATAAAATAATTCCGAACTGTCGCGCAGCTGAAGCTCTGACCTAAAGGTACCACAACGCACTCAAGTGGTGGAAGTTGTATTTGGACGCTTAAGAATCCTTAACTTTGAAATGATGTTGACTTTATACCATCAATCATGATTAGGCAGCAAGTGATCCAACATTATTAAGCTGGAGGGAATCAAACATCAGCATGGAGCAAAAGATTCAGGATCACTAGGTTAGCTTCATAGGGTTTTGTAACATTTTGCTGTAATTTTGAGCATATGTTCCAACACACAAAGTTGATTTTTCTGTATTCTTTGGTTTGTCAATTAAAAACATGGGATTCATTACAAAAATTGGTGGTCACCTCGTTGATTATGGTAATAAGTATACTTTGTTTTCACTTTTCTTGATATTCTGCAACAGCCTTGAACAACACATTTACTGATATTCACATTCAACACCAATGCCTGAGGCATTGCAGATTTGGTGAACGGCAAACCAAGGGGAACAATATTCCACACTGGTGTTTGGCATCATTAATACTTTGTCCTACTAACACAACCGGTATGTACAGCATTATTGGGCTTCAAGATATTCACAAGATAGGTTTTAGACACATGCTACCTGCAGTAAGCAAACAAAGGGGTTAGGTTAGGTTTAGCCAACTTTTTTAGTTGCAAAAATTGCTCTTTGTTCCTCAAGTTGCTTTTGATCTTTAAAACCAACTTATGCTGTTAGGTCAAGGTAGGTTTTTAATTTGATGTTTCAGAAGAAAAATCGTTCTACTTTCTTCTCCATTTTCCTAAATTTTATCTTATGTTAAAAGTTAGTCTAGGTTAGTTTAGACCATGTTGCATTTCTCCTTTTAATTAACAATATTTGGTATGCTATATGACCCAACCCAAAGCACCTTTGTATGGTGTTACTTTATTATTCATTGTATAATAAATATTAAGAATTTATTCATTGTGAATTAATTATTAATGTGAATTAATTATCCATTTAGCTTTTAAGATGATTTCTTCTGACAAGAGGTTAAGCTAGGTTAGGTTAATTTATATTCCATCTTCATTCCTAATGTAATTATTATTCGAATGTTACCCAACTCAAAGCCCCTTTATTGCCTGCCTCCTGAAATGTAAGCATTTTCAGAATAATGTATTGGTCATACATTGGTCATCATATAAAATTAAAATGGAAAGTAATCTCCAAAATTTTGCAGAATAAAAACCGATGTAACTGAAGCTAACAAAACATATCTCCTGTTTTCTTTATGGACTTAAAATATATGCAAAACATGTTCTGTGAATGTCTTAAAATACAGCAATACTGTAAGTTATGCACTCTTGCAGCAAATGTTTCATATAAATTTTCACCAGGTATGGTGTGTAGGTACCCACATTGCCACAATCCTACAAAACAAAGGGCAAGCCTAGGCATACCATTTGCATGTGGCATCCAAAGAAAACAAATCTGAACACTGCTTCAAAACTAAAGCGTGTAGGTTTCCAGACGGGGTATGCTTATCCAGTAAACTAACATTCAAATACTGGAATTGTATGATGAATGCTGCCTATCCCTAGTTTGATAATGAGCATGGTCAATTTTGAATTTTCAGACATTCCTATAATGATTCTGAGATGTAATATTTTGGGATATTTCTCACTATATTATTTGCTAGTTGGAAAATTAAATATACCAAAAAAACACATGGTCAGGTGTATTTCTAACTCATGCATCCCTTGCTGTGAAAGCACATGTACTATTAACGCTGGTGTCCCTGTTTTCATCTTTTTTAAATTCCTGATACAGCTAATATCACTTACTCCCATATCAGCTATTTTACAACAAAATGAATATGTGATATTATGAAGACGAAAGCATGATGCTGGACCTCAGGCATTGACTCCAATATAACAAATTGCATGTGCTGGTGAGTGGGTGATGGTGGGGCGCAAGGTTCTAAATACGAAATTCTGGCACTAGCTGACAGCAAAATAGCACAAAGAAATCAAGCCGAAGTCCGACAATCTGAAGAGTACACCTTATTAGCCGCGTATAGCATAAGAACTGCGTTTTTATCGATCAACGAGTACGGTAGAAGTTTGATGTGTCACTTACAGCCAGCTGTATACCATGTGTACCGCTTATATACAGCCAGATGTCTACCCTGTACACTGTCTACGGCTCACATATAGCCTGCCGTCTACCCTGTACACGGCGGACACACAGCCAGCCGTCTACCCTATACACGGCTCACATATGGCCTGTCGTCTACCCTGTACAGGGCTCACATCACTATCCCGTCTACCCTGTACACGGCTCACATACAGCCTCCCGTCTACCCTGTACACGGCTCACATACAGCCTCCCGTCTACCCTGTACACGGCTCACATCACTCTCCCGTCTACCCTGTACACGGCTCACATCACTCTCCCGTCTACCCTGTACACGGCTCACATACAGCCTCCCGTCTACCCTGTACACGGCTCCCGTCTACCCT
The DNA here is from genome assembly GCA_034440575.1 of Imbricaverruca yamaguchii. Taxonomy (NCBI): domain Eukaryota; kingdom Metazoa; phylum Arthropoda; class Thecostraca; family Neoverrucidae; genus Imbricaverruca; species Imbricaverruca yamaguchii. The sequence continues at coordinate 1,847,318 of JAOTOL010001625.1, forward strand.
GTACACGGCTCACATACAGCCTGCCGTCTACCCTGTACACGGCTCACATACAGCCTCCCGTCTACCCTGTACACGGCTCACATAAAGCCTCCGGTCTACCCTGTACACGGCTCACACACAGTCTGGCGTCTACCCTGTACACGGCTCACATACAGCCTCCCGTCTACCCTGTACACGGCTCACACACAGCCAGCCGTCTACCCTGTACACGGCTCACACACAGCCAGCCGTCTACCCTGTACACGGCTCACATACAGCCTCCCGTCTACCCTGTACACGGCTCACATACAGCCTCCCGTCTACCCTGTACACGGCTCACATACAGCCTGCCGTCTACCCTGTACACGGCTCACATACAGCCTCCCGTCTACCCTGTACACGGCTCACACACAGCCTGCCGTCTACCCTGTACACGGCTCACATACAGCCAGCCGTCTACCCTGTCCACCAAACCTGTACACGGCTCACATACAGCCCCGTCTACCCTGTACACGGTCTCAAACGTCTACCCTGTACACGGCTCACACACAGCCAGCCGTCTACCCTGTACACGGCTCACATACAGCCTCCCGTCTACCCTGTACACGGCTCACACACAGCCAGCCGTCTACCCTGTACACGGCTCACACACAGCCAGCCGTCTACCCTGTACACGGCTCACACATACAGCCTGCTACCCTGTACCGTCTACCCTGTACACGGCTCACACACAGCCAGCCGTCTACCCTGTACACGGCTCACACATACAGCCTCCCGTCTACCCTGTACAGGCTCACATACAGCCTCAGCCGTCTACCCTGTACACGGCTCACACACAGCCAGCCGTCTACCCTGTACACGGCTCACACACGTCCCTGTACAGCCAGCCGTCTACCCTGTACACGGCTCACAGCGTCTACCCTGTACACACAGCCAGCCGTCTACCCTGTACACGGCTCACACACAGCCAGCCGTCTACCCTGTACACGGCTCACACACAGCCTGGCGTGTACCTTGTACACGGCTCACATATAGCCTGCCGTCTACCCTGTACACGGCTCACACACAGCCTGGCGTATACCCTGTACACGGCTCACACACAGCCTGGCGTGTACCCTGTACACGGTTCACATATAGCCGGCAGTCTAGCCCTTATACGGCTTCGGGTATATCGGCGAACAGCCGTTAGCTTAGCATGGTGCATGCATTTCGTGACACACATCGCCAAAGACGTCTGCAAGGGTCGCCGAATGATGTGAAAACCACGCATCTGAGACCTGCAAATGCTCACTTGTGCTTGGCATGACTTTGGTTGATATTAGGTTTTTTTTTTTAGACTTCCGCTACTGATACCTGCAGTCTGGCATTTGACGTGATATTTGTTCGCTTCTGATTCTGATCACTTCTGATTCAGTTAAATGATTGTGAAGCAGAGCGTAAGCACCCAGCTAGCTGTGATGACGTTGACAATACATTGTCCAAAGCATACCGATGTAGTTATATAATTTGGATATAATTTTTACTTACAGGCAGGAACAAGAGACATTCCACCGCGTTAAGCTCAAATTCATGGACTTTTTACCACGCCAGCATCCAAATGTTTGTGGGACGATATAATTTGTAGTTATCACGTTCCGTGATAGAGTGCAAGTAGTTAGTAGTCTGATGTGACGGGTGGCTGCCTATGAATGTGGTGACATCACACCATGTATGGTGTGCATAGATGGTTATGCGCACATAATATAGAAGCATGTGGCTGGAGTCAATTCCCTCGGTGGATGTGCAGTGCTTTTGTCACTGGACCCAATCAAGTTTGTCGTGAGTCGAATGCTGTGGGAAACTTCGGACTCGACTCTGGCTGTAAATTCCTCGAAGCATCTCGCCGATGTATCTTATGCTTTACTCAGGTCTGACCACTATATGTCTCAGGTCCGGCCACTACATTTATCATGTCCGGCCACTGCATGTCGCAGATCCGACCACTACACGTCTCAGGTCCGACCACAAAGGAGTACATCACGACCACAGCGTCTGCGCCATGCTGCGACTGGAGTCCAGTGAGTCGCCAGCGGCCATATACCTGTTTCACGTCTCTTGTAAGTTGACGAAATATACCGTTTTGGCGAAGGTTTAATCGGCCCATTATTCTCTGCGTTCAAAATAATTGTCCTGCAATACATGTAATGCCTTGAGGACTTGATCCTCATGAACACGTATGGTCCTGCCACCTTTAATCGGGTACAAAATATCGGTACCTTTAATCGGGTCTCTGATGTGTCTCGGCCAGTGAATCCCATTAATTATGGATAAATGACGTATTTGAGCACTAGCTCACCCAGTACCTGAAAGACGTACACGAGATGAATCCAAGCTTTTGAAGTCAGCTTCGCTGGCATGTTGAGTTTTCTTTCTCATTGCTTTTGTGTCCGGTGGAGCGGGCGTCAATGAGCCATCTGAATGGATCGTGACGGTGCGCGACATAGTCGAGTTGGCTGCTTCACTTAACCGAGTTAAACATTCATCTATATTTGTTTTCATACAAAAAGCATAATCCCACTAGGCACCATGTACCATACCTTCCCATACTGGGCACAATACACGCGCCTTTCAAGCAGCGGGCTCGTCAAGTTTCATGGTAGTTAGAACTTCTTCAGCAACCTACGAAGCTCTCGATCGTGAATATCATTTTGCGCTAGGATTATTTTATTTCCTAGGTACTGTCAGAACATTCATTTAACATCATAAATATACGACAGCTTTGGTTTTTAAGTGTATGAATTTCTTAAGGTGGACATTTTCAGACGTACGAATGTCAGCAGCGTCCTGCTTGCGCTATGTATTCCTAAGCAAGCAGGTGACTAGCGTAGCCGTTGTGGCGTGAATGTAGGTTAGTATTGAGACCGCATAAGTTGACAAAGTTCCTCCACCTTGAACAGCAAACTTTTCAATGCACCCCACATGCCATAAATATTCCAAGGTTTCGTACAATATAGGGGAATGTGTGGGGGACGGGTTAGCAAATGGGGGTCGAGGAACAAAATAAGATTTGGCAATTACTGATTATTATCATGATCTGGTACCACTTTGCTGTCGCTGCCTGGTGTCGCCAGCCCCTGATGGCTCGGTTGGCTGTCTACGGTGATATCACAGCTAAACATTGGTTGTTGTTACGAAACGCCGTTTTTTTTGCAGCGGAATCTAGTGTGGTCGTAGGTGTGATATGTTTAAGATTCATGATGCCTGGTATCCTCATTTTTTATCTCTCCCTACAGAGTGGGTGATCAACAGAGACACCGAGATCCCAATGATTTCGAAAACAATCCGTAACATTAGAGCCAATTCATAATGTGGAAGTGTGAAAAATGGCAACTATATGATCATTTTTTAAAGTATATTTTCCTTGCGTAGGCGAGGATGAAAGTTGTATGGACGAAAGTGAAAGTGAACAACACATTTCTAGCATGTGTTGGTTTCCACTTAAAGTTTGCAATAGAGGTATCATGTCCATTTTCTGTCTCAAGCAAGTCATTCTGTCTAGGCCACACTATAGTGCGTCATGCTCGTTATCTGTTTCTGGCAGGTCATTTTGTCTCGGGTACAATCTGAGGCGTCATGCTCGTTATCTGTCTCTAACAGGTCACTTCTGTCTCGGGCAGAAGCTGAGGCGTCATGCTCGTTATCTGTATCTAACAGGTCACTGTCTCTGGCACAGTCTGAGGCGTCATGCTCGTTATCTGTCTTGCAGACTCTTTATATCGGGTATGTTCTGATGGTTCGGGTTGCGCGATCGCCAAGGTCCCCAGTGTCCAGCACTGGAAATTGAAACATGGCTTGTGTGTTTCAATTCCACGTTCATGCGACAAAATATTCCAAATGTGGCATAAAATGCTTTTGATGTTGTACCTGCTTATAATCGAACGTACGCTGAAAATGGGCATATAGGAAAAATGCACACTGAATATAGACAATAGCCAGTGTCGATAATTTTCAAAGTGGTGTTATAAAAAAACGGCTACTGTTTTCATTTTGCCTTGATATGTGCCGAACAATTTGGCATAAAAATTAGATCGCTGGGCAATCGGCATTTTTTTTTAATGCGTTTGAAAAAGACTCTGTTTTCGGCATTCGGCGCCATATTGGCTGTGAGAACCAACCCAGATAAGTTAGTCAATTGGTACCTTTTTTATAGTATCGACGAGCTGAGTCGATTAAAACAAGGCATTATTGTCCAAAAATCGATAGTTAAGAAAATGTCGATTATCTTATGTCTTCTAATACACCCGGAAATGTCCATTTTTTGCATGCAAGGAACTCTGAGGTTTAAGCAAAAAGTAGAAATAATGATACAGCCGCGGTTTCTGCACATACTCACTTGAAGACTTCAGCATCACTCACTGGGCATGTAAATATAGACAAAGCTTCATATGTATTCGCTGTTTCAACTACCTAGCAGCATGATATGCACTACATAGGCCATGATCTGACACGTACAATGTTCGTGTGCCAGCTGCAGCTCACTTAACTGCAGCATGGGGAAGTCGTGAGCATCTTGATGCCGTACCTCCACTTCAGTGCCTGGTATGCTCACAGCGAAATGGCGCTCAAGACACTTCTCTGTAGCGATGACAGAGCAGAGCGCCAGTTCGCTGCTGAACATATCAGGTGCATCCGCGGCAAAGATGAGCGTGGAGACCCCAGCGTCCGTCCCAGGAGAACTCCGGGACTAAATGCGACCGCGGAGAGTCTGCAGGAGTTGATATCCTGGGACGACACCTTCGAACCGACCCTCACGTGCCACATGCCAAGCTCCGAACTTGAAGGCTATGTGAACATGCCAGTGTCAGTTCCACAGTTTCCCGTACACGGCCAGTCAGTTGAACGATGCGTAAAACATGTGTCGCTGGCTGCAAAAAAACGTGTACGGGCAAGGAGAGGAGCGTCGGCTACATCCGGGCTGGCTACATTTACCGGGAACTTTTGCCCGTGCTAACAACTAACAGGGACGTGGAGAATATGCTAAAATGACTGTGCGTTACATGCAAGATAGAACTGGGATGCTCTACGCCGTCTAGCCAGGTGTGCCCCGCACCTTCGCGCGATATTTGCCTTGGATATCCCATTGTTCATTTATTGATATCTTGGCATGTGTCCCCTTGGGAAAGCAATAGGCATCGACGGTCCCATGGTGATCACGCGAATTTCAATAATCACGGCGAATTCTTAATTATTTTTATCACCAACGTATCTGATTTTCGTCTGAACGTGATATGGAGAGGCTGTCTGAATGTCTCAACATGCAACGGATAAGTAGGTATTTGGTATGTGATGCACATGCCTACAAAGCAGCATCCCTCAATCATGCTGCTATGATAGCAAATAAATAAGAAGCTTTGTCTATATTTATATGCCCAGTGAGTTTTGCTAAAGTCTTCAAATGATGAAGTGCATAAACCGCGGCTGTATCATGATTTTTACTTCTTTAAACTTCAGAGTTCCTCGTATGCCCGAAATGGACATTTTGTGTATTAGAAGACATAAGATAGCTGATATTTTAACTATCGATTTTTTCGACAATACTGTGTTATTTCAATCGACTCAGCTCGCCGAGACGATAAAAAGGCATTATTTGATCCACTCTTCTCGATTGGTTCTCACAGCCAATATGGCGCCGAACGTCGAAAACAGTCTTTTTCAAACGAATTTTGAAAAAAAATGCCGATTGCCCAGCGACATAATTTATACCAAATTGTTAGGCACATATCAAATCAAAATAAAAAAGGTAGCTGTTTTTCATAACACCACTTTTAAAATTATCGACACAGGCAAATAGACAATCTACAGCGGGAGCAGACTATCTGCGCACGTTTCTAACCACAATTTGTATGCTTTAATCGGCATATATGTGCACGATTATGATGTGCTCACCAACGTGTTCTACCATATTTCGTTGCAAATAACCGATACAAAGTGATAAACATTTTGTATCGCAAAGACCGTTCGCAAGGACCAACCTAGATATGGTTTCAGTGACTGTTAGACTGATGCACTCTGCATCTCGCAAAGCACATTTCACGATATCTATTGTTCCAAGAAAATGCAAACCATTACTTTCCAATATTGCAGCAAGCACCCGATACAATTTCCCCCACAACCAGTCTATAACTCCAGATTGCTCTTTACCACAAACAGGAATTTCCAGTTTTGAATTAATATCATATATCAACTGAAATCACATGTGTATGCCTCAAACTGGAAGCACTTCCTAAAAGTTACAATCTCAGGTGGGTGCATATTAATGTATACTAAAAGCATACATTAATCTTACATGAATCTACAGCAGTAGTTATTCATGCCGTCATGCTTCTTTTCTTAGATAATGCAGTTTGCTAACTTTAAGCGTGTCCAAAATGCAACGGCATGTGACCGGTACAAACCGCTATCGGGCTGTGCCGGTCACATTAGGTCATATTAGTGGTCATATTTGGACGCGACTTCAGAAAAAAAGAAACTACTGGCACCAGGAGTCTCCCGACAGCGTCTGGCCGGGAGGTGGGGCCGGCGCCGGCTGCCCCCACCGCTCACCTGTGCCCGCGGTCGGCGCCGCTGTCGCACCTGTCGCACTGGCAGCACGGGCGGCACGACCCCGGTCGAGGCGGCCGGGAGCACATGTGTCGGCCGCCAGCCGCGCCGACCCTCAGCCGCCGCCGGCATCGATCGGCCCGCTGCGAGCCCGCCGCCGCCGCCGCCGCCGCCGCCTCTGAAGTGGCGTCTGACGCCGCCTCTGACACCACCGCCTGTGGTGCCAGCCCTAATACCGTGTCGGACACCATCCCTGATACCGCATACGACCCCTCATACGACCCCTCATACGACCCCTCATACGACCCCTCATACGGTTCGCGATGTGCTGCCGCTGACACTGCCCCTGGTGCCACCCCTGATGCCGCCTCTAATACTCTCCATGATTCTGCATTTGATGTCACCCGATGCTGCATCTGATAATGCCCCTGCTCCTGCCTCTGATTTCTCTTGACGCCGACCCTGATATGGATTGTCATGCTGAAGCCATCACTCATCAAACTGTCATGCTGTCATATGAAGCCGTCCCCGATGTCGCGTCTGACATCGCCTCTGACATCGCCTCAGGCACCAACTCTGACATAGCTCCTACACAGCCTCAGACACCACTTCTGACACCGCGTCTGACATCACCTCCGACACGCGCGGAAGCAATCCCATTGTCGGTGGCGTGCAGTTTGCACGCATTGTGCACAGATAGTCGGCCGGGTGCTGAAATTTCATGACCCCGTGAAAGGTCACAAGTGCAAAGTTCTTCAGCGGTAGTCAGTCAGCGTTACGGAGGTGAACACTCATCCAGCGTGACTGGTCTGGTCTGTGTGGCCACGGAATTTTGCACGAGATTCGGATGTGCATTGTAAATAAAGCAGGGTTTTGTTTTGAAATGAGTTCGGCCCATGGACGTGCAACCCGGACCTGTAGCTGCCTGTATTGCAAGATAAACGTAGGAGCAGGCGCGTGTGCTGTTGGACACGAGCATTGATGACGAAAAAACGACGATGACGAACTATTTGGGTCCCCAAACGTCGTGCGGGTGCTATAACAATCGCACAGGGACCATGAGATGCGGCGTTGAGGAGCGGAATATAGTCAGAGGCCCGAAAATTACGCAGAGCCCCGGAGAAGCGTCTCGGGCTCAGAACAATTCAGAAGAAATCCTCAAAACCCGCATCGGAATTCCCAAAATCGTGCTGGACCACACAATTTCCGTCAGGGCTCCAAAAAAATCCATAGGATCTCGAAAATGCCGTGCCGAAGCCCCGACAAAAATATCGCTGGGCGCGAAGAACCGCGTCTGTGCCCCATCAATATTTCGCCCGGATCCCAAAAATCAACCCTAAGCCGACAAAATCGCCTATAGACTACAAACATTTACCGTCTTAGTCCAACGAATTACGTAAACCCGACAAAACACGTCTAGACCAAGAAAAATATGCATTGTGGTCCAAAAATATTGCGCCAGGGACAAGAAAAGCTGAGCCGGTGCCATGACAAATCACGACGGTATCTCAGAAAACGAGCCAGACTCCGAGATATTCAGAAGATGTTGAGAAAAATCGCATCAGATCCAGAAATCTCGCGTCAGGATCCCATAATATCGCCATCGCTCCAGAGCTCTATTTCGAGGTTCATACCTGCACCCAAAATGATATTTGGTAATATCATGATCGATCTTAATTCTTTATCCTAATCTCGATCCTAATCCTAATGCAAGGCATGCTTCAGGCTCTTCATGATCAAAGCTTTCTAGCAATATTTTGTATTGCATTCTAGCTTATAAACACACACACACGCACACGCACACGCACACGCACACGCACACGCACACACATACGCACACGTACCACACACCGCACACCACACACACACCACACACACACCGCACGCACACCACACACACACACGCACACACACACACACACACACACACACACACACACACACACACACACACACACACACACACACACACACACACACACACACACACACACACACACACACACACACACACACACACACACACACACACACACATTTATATATATATATATATATATATATATATATATATATATATATATATATATATATCAGTATATTTTGGCAGCATACCTTCTTTTATGCATTGGTTGTTGAAAAGAAGAGCGCATTTAGCCTTAGCAAGTTTTCTGTCTAGGTTTTCGGTTGATCGTATTGTTTTCTTCGTTTCGTTTGATAGCTGGTAAATTATTTCACCTAGTGACATGTACAGTTATATTCGTTTATTGACGTTTCGGATACAAACATTGATCCATTTTCAAATTCAGTGCACTTCATAATACAAATATACACACACAAGTACACTTAAAAATATAAATTGAGCACAGGTTTTACACGAGCTATTCTGTCAACATCACCTCACCTATTGTTAATTCCTGAAGGGCCACTCGCATAAACAAGCATATTCTCATCTGACAATTTACAACAATCGTAAAGCACTGGATTCCCCGCATCTACATCGAAACGTGTTTACACTCATCCCCCCCCCAGTTTTTTGGTCATGCATTATTCCAGAGTGACAATGTGACGTGTGTGGTGACTTGTTTGTTTATTTCTGGTGTGTGTTCCCGTATGTACAATAACTCGAGCACCATGAGACGTGTACGGTCCGGGCTAGACGTGATGATGGTGGTGTTGTTGGTAAGGTGTTCTCGTGTTAGTGGTGTTTGGTGGCAGTTTGTCATGTGTTCTCTTCGTGCTCCATCTCTGAGGTGCATTGTGAGTCTTCTGGAAAGAGAGGTCGTGGTGGCACCAATGTAGCTTACTGCACGAAGCCTACAATCTTCGAACCTAAAGCGCTATGTTTTGTGGGTTAGGGAGGGCAGAATCTTCATATTTAAAAAGCCATTTTGTTTGTGCGCATTTAATTATGTTGAATGTACTTCAGACACGTCTAGTTTGCTGGAATATTTACCATAAGTGCGCTAGAAATTAAGAGAAGGAAGCCGAAAGTATGGGTGTATGTGCGGTTCCCAGCTGCCATAAACGTGATCCATCTATCAGGTTTCCAGCAGACTGCAAGGTAAGAAGGCAGAAAATTGATTTGAAAAACAACTATTGTTTGACTGCGTTTCTGTAAAAGACGTAGTGGGAAGCATTTAGGAAAGCACTGGTAAGGTACCAGTGCTTTCCTAGGCATAAAGACATAAAGACATAAAAGATTAGTGCAACTGTGAGCCACAAGGGCCCTTCTTGGTTGCACTCTGTACACTGAACCAGTTGCCCACCAAATCTGTCAATCAGCCCTCCCTGTAATACTGAAAAGCAAGCCCTCTATTCTTATAATGATTGTCTATGCTGTTTTTAAAGATGTTCAATGTGCTGCTACTGACGATGTTTTCTGGCAGCTGGTTCCAGTGTTCCACTACCCTGTTGGTGAAGAAAGTTTGCCTTAACCTTGTTCTGCTGTGGTTAACTTTAATTTTGAATTTATGACCTCTAATTGCATCATTTCTGTTAAATTCAAACATTTCCCCAAGGTATCCCCTCTCCAGACCATGGACAAATTTAAAGACCTCGATGAGATCTCCTCTCAGCCTTCTTTATCTAAGTGAAAACATATTCAATTTCTTCAATCTTTCCTCATAGGCCAGGTTGCTTATACCATTAACCATTTTTGTAGCCCTCTTTTGTACACTCTTTAAAAGCCAACAATCTTTTTCATAGCTAGGAGACCAAGCTTGGATGCAGTATTCCAAATGTGGCCTGACGTATGCACAGTAAAGCTTCCTGATCACTTCCTCACTTCTGTATGATACATTCCTATTTATTGCCCCGAGCATTCTCAGTGCCTTCTTCCTGGCTTCCTTGGTCTGTTCTGATGCCCCCAGTTTTGTGTTTAGAATAACACCTAAATCCTTCTCCTGTTGAGTCACTGATAGCACTTGGCCACCCATCAAGTATGGAGCCTTCATATGCTGCTTACCAACATGCATGATTTTGCACTTATCAAAGTTAAATTTCATTTGACATTCTTCGGACCACTTCACAAGTTCGTCTAAGTCTTTTTGCAGCGAGATATGCTCATCCTGACCTGTTATTGCCCTAAAGACCTTCAAATCATCCGCAAATTTCAAAACTTTACTGCTTAGGCCACTTTCAATGTTATTTACAAATATAATGAACAGTAATGGCCCTAGTACTGACCCCTGGGGGACTCCACTAAGAACATTTTGCCATGATGACTTTGTACCATTTAGCATCACTCTTTGCTGTCTATCTGAAAGCCACAACTCTATCCATTTTAAGATGCTACCTGCACTACCATGGGACTGAAGCTGTATCATTAACCGTTTATGGGGTACCTTGTCAAAGGCCTTACTAAAGTCAAGATATGCTACATCAACCTGATTTCCCTGATCAAATTGTTCTGTGGCGAAGTTAAAAAAGTCCAAGAGGTTTGTGAGACACGATCGTCCTTTTCTAAACCCATGTTGAGTATCTTGAATCAATCTGCTACCTTCCAGATAACTAACTATTCTATCCTTGATAATTGATACGAGTACCTTGCAGACTAGGGATGTGAGACTTATTGGCCTATAGTTTTCAACTTTCCCTCTTTCTCCTTTCTTGAAAATAGGAACTACATTTGCCCTTTTCCAATCGGTTGGAATTTCATTATGTGAAACTGATCTACAAAATATTATACTAAGTGGAAATGCCAGTTCCTTTTCAGTTTCCCGCAACACCCTAGCATAAATTTCATCAGGTCCTGCTGCCTTATTTGGCTTTATTTTCCTGATATGATTGTAAACAACATCACTATCAATGAAATCAACATCATTTGTCAGATCCCATGTCACTGAACTATGGTTTACGGTCGGCAGATTGGTCATATCTTCCAATGTAAACACTGATTTGAACTGCTTGCTCAGCTCCTCAACCATTTCACTATCCTCACCCAATGTAGTCCCGTTTACTTCCAGTGGACCAATTGTGCTAGAAACTTTACTCAGCTTGTAGAAACTAAAGAACTTTTTACTGTCCCCATTACAGTTTCTAGCTAAATCCAGTTCTTTTGCTCGCTTTGCTGCTCTGGTTTTTTGCTTCACAGTGTCTCTAGCTTTGCGATACGCCTTTAGATTAACGACATTTCAGGCTTCTTTAAAAACTCTAAATGCAGTTTTCTTAGCCTTAATTGCTTTTATCAAGTCTGGTGTAAGCCATGCTGGCTTTCCTACCCTTCTTTTGCGTCTTTGCTTTTGGGGGACATGTCTAATCTGAGTTTCCTGCAAGTAAGATTTGAACTTTTCCCACATTTCACAGGCATTTAAATTGGAGAATTCTTCTTCTCATCTGATGGCACTTAAAGCCGCTCTCATGCCGTTAAAGTCTACTCTGTTGAAATTTGGAACCTTTACCAAATTCTCCTTGATAATTTCCCCTACATGTGCCTTGAATCTAACTATGTTATGGTCACTTTTTCCCAGAGTTTCGCCTACAGTCAAGCCTTGAACCAAGTCACTTAAATCCGAGAATACAAGGTCCAAGAATGAACCATGCCTGGTAAGTTCCGATACAAGCTGGTGTAAGAACAGGTCCTCTTCAAGGCATTTCCTAAACATTTTGCATGATGGGGAGCCAACACCAGCACTTTCATAACCTTTTAGATTAAAGTCACCCAGAATAAGGCACTTCCTTTTAAAGTTTCTACTGATTTCCTCACAAATCACCTTGTCAAGCTCCAGTTGCTGAGAATGTGGCAGGGTTCCTGATCGGTAGAAAGCTCCTATCCCTAAGAGTATTGCTGTTGCCTTTTCCCACAGTGACATCAAGCCAAATGGACTCCACAGACACATTTTTATCCCCACCTGCTACTTTTTGAGAACTGAATAAGCTATTCATATAGAGCATTACACCACCCCCTTTCATTGCTGGACCCCTACTGCACGAAAACATATTGTATCCCTGGATCTCATAGTCCTGTAAGTTATCTCCAAAATACCCTTCGCTAACCCATGCCTCCGTAATGCAAACAAAATCTGGTTCCTCCTCAGCAGCATAACACTTGAACTCATCAAATTTGGAACGGATACTCTGAGCATTAAACATCATACACTTAACAAATGCTCCATAACCACCTTTGGCTTTTTCATATAGAGGAGTTCTTTTATCACTAGATGAACTATAACTCTGTCCCCTTGAGTTGCTGCTGTCCCTATTTGCAGACTTTGAGGTTCTATTGCCTTGGCTGACACTATTGGAATATTCCTGAGTTGGCAATGCAATTTCATCCCTCCCCACCCCATTTCCTAGTTTCCCTGAAGGACATGCTCGTATACTTTGCCTAACACATTGACCCCCTTCTCAGAAAAGTACAGGCCATCCCTCTGATAGAGGTCCCACGATGTACATCTGCACACGATGCACACAGGCACATTAGGTGCCAAGGTATGTACCTATCTATTGTCCAGACTGTAAAGTATGGCACAAGATTCACTGGGGCACATAAGCCCACAGTGAAAATATGCACCAATCCACACCAAGGATGGGAAATTGACTCCAATCTGCACCCCCACCCCCACCCCCAATCCATAGCCAGCAATTTGTCATGGCTAATACCTAACATGCTAAGATTGGATTGTTAGCTTACTTATTTTAAACTAATAATTTGAGTTCCACCCATAAGTTTTGTTCAGTCAAATTAGTCTCACCAAAATTGCATTGCAGGTTAGGTTGGGCAGTGGGCATCTGGTCACCTAGAGCTAAAACATATTCTGTAGCCGAGCATAAGCCAAAACATATTCTGTATGACCCACCTATATGGCTCACTTGTATGGGTTCCCCTATACTCTCTGATTACAGAGGAAAATGGTTCTGATTGGAAGGATAAATGGAACCCCTGCTCACAAGACACACCAGTCATTAAGGCTCCATGCAAAAAGTACTCCAAAAAAGTTGCCATAGTTACACTGGCCATGGCTGAGGTGGCCACAGTATATTCTTCACCCATGCTGCTTACCTTACCTTACCTTAAGTACCTATTGTCGGGAAAAATTACGCCAAATAGTTGGTCCTGATTATAACAAAACTTTACTCTTTCCTTATCTCAGTCCTTTTGATTCAGATTAGAGTGGTTAGTAAAAAGAGAATAAGGTAAATCACCCACACAAACACACACAGAGATGCACATATCACATGCACCCTTGCATACACAACACCTACACTCCACATTCACCCAACAAATCTCACCAAAAGCCAACACATGCATTTTTAACAGTAGGTGGGTAGAGATCTCTTACCTCTGGACCAGCTCTTCCTTCCTGCCCTTTGTGGATGCATGCCTTTCCCTTAATAAGCTTGAAAGTTGAGGTGTTGTGAAACTCCCATAAAAATCCCTATCACTATTAAAGTCCATAATTGCGCCTAGTAGCTACCACCGTAGCGTGCAGTCAATAGCAAAGCACTTCCCAGCTCAGACGCGTATATTCTACCCAAGCTAGTTGCCAGAGTCCGATAATTGGCGAGTTCCTGGCACACTGTAACCCATGAACAACCTTTCTTCAACACAATATTTCCGAAATCCTGGGCCTAAATGACTTACAGCCCTAATAAAAGCCACATGCCAACACAGACTCCCGGCAACCCCACGCAAAATGCACAGCAAAGATGGCCGACGCCTCATCGTCGGGTGACCATTGCGTAGAGCGCCGCCCTGGTGGCCAAATCGTAGCTTTCAGACCCATTTAGACCTGTCGACTGTCGGCCTGGAACGTTATTTCGTGCGCTTTTTCTGTCTTCAAGCGTCACCATATATTCACTATACCTTCTGCACAATATATCGTGCAGAGAACATCATTTTTGCATTCTGAGTTATCCCGACGCGCGGGTCTTCTAGTCTATTCACGACCCTACAATAACTACCTTCACTACATATATATATATATATATATATATATATATATATATATATATATATATATATATATATATATATATATATATATATATATATATATATATATATTGGAAGTTAGTGGAAAGGGACATGTTAAATGAGCCTTCCCGGCTCGGTGTAGGTGAAATTGCTGGCTTGCCAGATGTGGAAATGAGGAACCATAAAATTTGTTTTGACAATTGACGTTTGCACACATTCACCATCCCTAAAGGTGATGGTGTATGATGACCTCTTTTTAGTAGCCTAAGTGATGGACCTTAAACAAATGTGGCACTTGGCCTTGGATAGAAGCGTTCACTTGTCTAGAAACGTTCCTCCGCCCGTGCATACAGCTGCTTACGGCTGCACTGCAAGGCTCTCGTAGGCTAAATGCATCCATGAGATGTGACAAGTTCCTCCAGTCTTCACCAACCAAAGCTAATCAGTTATCAGGATATTGATGAACACCATAATTGATCACTTAGTGGCACAGGGAAGTATCGAAAAAGCGGGCTGCAGTAGGAGCCATCCATGCCGATGACTAGCAAGGACGCCTAGAAATGAAACCGATAGGGTGTTACCACGTAACTTTGCACTTGAATATACGATGATATTCAATCATTCTTGCAGCGTTTATTTGATAAAACCGTTAGCAAAGCAGATATAGCTACCGTTGGGCACCGCTTGCACTGTACGAATTGCTGGGTGCTCGTAACCCGCTCATATGAATGACATTAAATCATGGATCATTGGCAATGCTTTTCTTGCGCCACTAATGCTTGCAATAACTGCACGATTGCATAGCATAACGAATCTAACCTGCACCCCAAATATACCCTCAAAATACGCATACATATTTTTGTATCTCACATATATTGTTCATATATATTGTATATTGTATATATACTTTTGTACCTCGCAGATATTGTATCCCATAATGCTCTTCTGCTCCATCTCTTTTTCTCAAGAGTTCATGTGGCGTGCTTCATAATTGATTTTGCCACACATGGAAGTTGGTAGCATATTCCTTCTGCCATTGAATTATTTTTTTTTTAAACAACAAAACGAATTATGTTCGCGCAGCATGAATGGGAAGGAATCCCACGTAACTCACTGAAGAGGAACTATGATTTGTCAAAGATCATTGTTTTGCTTGACGAACTGAATTGATATCTCTCAAAGCACTCGATGTCAAGCCTTTGTTCGCTTGGCAATTTCTTTGCACCATTGAGTGTCATGCTCAGATTCAGTTCGCTGTTTCAGAAGTTTGGGGAATATGCTCCGCTGCAAATGCAGCTCGTCTGGGATCGGCGATAGTTGTTGCTAAGTCTGGCACTCGACATAGCGTCAGATGCCAAGTCCTGCCAGCTCCCGCCGGTTGGGATGCAGTGGCACAGGGTGTGACATGAAAGTCCCGCCGCTTCCGGCGGTGGGGATGCAGCAGGACGTTGTGTAACGTCAATAATATACATATATATATATATATATATATATATATATATATATATATATATATATATGTGTGTGTGTGTGTGTGTGTGTGTGTGTGTGTGTGTGTGTGTGTGTGTGTGTGTGTGTGTGTGTGTGTGTGTGTGTGTGTGTGTGTGTGTGTGTGTGTGTGTGTGTGTGTGTGTGTGTGTGTGTGTGTGTGTGTGTGTGTGTGTGTGTGTGTGTGTGTGTGTGTGTGTGTGTGTGTGTGTGTGTGTGTGTGTGTGTGTATAATTCAGTAGAGTTCAGGATGCATCACTCTATCCAACACCACCCTCATATCGCCTTATGCGTCCACAGAAGTTCCATATCTCAGTATGTTCATCTGCGTCCGAAGAACAATGGCATTCATCAGCTTCTGAGAGGGTTGTGGAAACTACTCCAAACCCTTTGAAAAGAACAGCTCTATTTGCTTCCTACCGAATCCCACACTCACCGCATTGCAACCAAAGAATTCACGATGGGAATCATTGAAGCACCGAGGGGTGAGATTTCACTGCCAGAAACTATTAGTAGGACTAGATATCTAGGTAGATAGGATTGGGAGGTGAGTAGGATGTTAATGGATAGTTTCTTTGAAATCATTATCCGTTATTGGTTGGGGTGCCGAGTATCAAAAGACACTCAGCACCCTAACCAATAGCGGGTCATAGTTTTAAAGAAATTATCCGGCAACATCCTACTCACCTACCAATCTTATCTACCTGCATATCTTGCCCTATTATTCTGTGGGATATCTGTCCAGGCTTATATTATCGTACCTTTGTAGGCTTAACCCAGATGGGCCCTTATGGCCCTTATTAAATCTGAACACTTTATGACTGTGATATAAATGTTGATTCGAAATTTTCTCCTTGTGCTGAGAGTGGGAGCAAGAATTATCCAAGGAAATATCAGCACATGACTATTCCTGCGAAGTCATAGTATCGCCGCACTTCCCACAAGCTCCGCCCACCTTCTGGTGACGTGAGACAGAGAGCGAGGGACAACGAGAGGCTGGAGGCCAGGTCGCAGCGCTACCGGACCAGAGCAAAATGCGGCGGGCGGACCTGAACTTTTACCACATATGGTAAAAGTATACGGTGAATATATAGCTTCTCCGGTAGCTCGGTTGGTTAGAGTGCCGGCCGGCCTTGGGTCGCCTGTCCTGGCGACACAGGGTACGAGTCGCTTCACGCGTTCGCATTTTGCTCCCGGCTGGTAGGGTCAGTTGGCAGCTGGCCCGATAAGGCCGGGGACGAACTACCGGGCGGCCGTGTCGGTGTATTGGCGGTACGATATACTTTCATTCAAAATTCTTCCGTTGAACTGGAATTCATGGATCTGGTGGTGAAGCCATGGTTCACAAAACAAGCTCTGCTTTGCAATAGGACCCTGGTTCATAAAGCCACCCCAGCAAGAACTCGGAATATTTTTTGTTTAATGATTAAAAAGTTCCCGTGCGGCCGCCGATCATTTGTCCGGTGGCGGTGTGAACCGGGTCCCACGCGCCAACGTTCCAGCTGTCACCGGAGTCCGGTCCAGCAGCCGCACTGCTAGCCAGTCGGAGTTGAACCGGGCTTTACACATCAGCGACCGGCTTCACTTTTGCATCGCTTTCAAAGGATGCTAGCCATCGCATCACTTCGTCTTAATTTGCGTAGGACAGTTCAGTTCAATTCATAATCGCCTGTCAGGAGTACGCAGTCCAGCGATATTGATTTCGCACCGCAACCGGCA
>JAOTOL010001625.1:1870000-2012500 GCA_034440575.1 Imbricaverruca yamaguchii
TGAATGCGCTGGCTGATTCTTGTGAGATTGCGGCGCAACACCTTGAATCTTGTCTGGCAGCGGCTGCCGTGCGCTTGAAAGTAGATCCAGTCCGCCGCGGGTCGGGTTTCCGGTTTTATTAAGTATAGTTACCCTCATCAGCTTACTAATAACTCGATTCGTCAGTTTTGTTGTAATTATGTTTGTTACTGCGCTTGCATTTCGATCGTTCATGGTACTTACACATACACACTATCATATTAGTCGTCAGCTTATATTACTAGGTTTGCGACAGGGACAGACGTCCTCATTCTGACCCTAGACACGGGGCGCCCATATTCCGCTCGGTGCCCGCCCTTCCTGTCAGGATGAGAAGAGCAGGTAATGTCATATGGCCTCAGCTGCTGGGTGCATCGTAAAGTCACAACCACCTCCATTCAGACCCAAGGGCAGCCGGGAGACGTCTCGCGCTCTGCCGCTCAAGATCGCCGGCATACCGCCGCTCTGATCGCTGCATTGATGCACTGCACTGATCGCTGCATACACTTCTCGCCCGCTAGCATGTAAATTTCCTCGTCATTTTCTGCCTTATGGCGAAATGTTATCCTCCATGAGATCGCATGACGTGGTTTGTAAAGGGACGTGGTTGATATGCATTGAAACCAAGGCTGGTTGGACCCATAGAGCGTTGGGAGGCTGCCCGTCCCCCAGCAAATGTAGTACAAATGTTTATATGATTGATGGGGTGAAAATAGTCTGCTTGCAGGTGCTTCGTGCCGAACCCCACAAGAACATCTTGGTATACAAAAAGGCAGCATGGTTGTCATTGCAGCCAGGTCAAGTTATTCACTTCCTCTTGTTCACCTGAACTGGCAGAAGAGGGTATTCGAGGATTGGAATTCCGTTTGTTCTTAACTTTGCAGACTGCAATCAAGTTTAGTTGCACTGTTCTCTGGCCGAATATTGCAGGTCGAAATATTAGGATGGTGGCAGGAACAAACTCCCTCAAGTCGCACTGTGCCTGTACGATTTTTTTCCTGATTTAAATCCCCTGAAATCTTGAAATCTCGAAATCTGATTTGCTCTCATGAAAATGTAGACGTATTGTGACGACGTCTACCCATCCGCTCCGTTTGGATGTAAACAGCTAACATGGATGCGCTCAGGAGCCCAAAGAGACGGAGAGTTCAGGTCCCCTTTTCTCCTTTAGGATCTCCTTGTGTTTGCTCCGATGTCCATACATTGGTACTCGCACTGTTTCTGAAGGTCCGTTCTACCATCTACACATGGCAGATGTGTAGGTGATAGGTGGTACCATCTTCAGTACAGGAGCGTAGCTTGTAATGCCTAAAGATAGCCCGCTCCATGTGCTGCCCACCAACCGACTATTGGATAAAAATTCATAGTTTGATTAGGACATCTGATAAAGCATCTCCCCTCAGTCAGAATCGCAGGCCGTGTCAGCTAATGTGCATGGGTGATTCAAGATCAAATCACCAAGGCAGACTACAAACTGTTCCCCACACCACTTCCAATTTTGACAACAATGGGTACATGAGGATATCTACGGCACAGATTGCGATTCTACGATATCTACGTTTCTACGATGTTTGCGTCTCTACGATGTCTACGGCCAGGAGGTAAATGTCATTACAAGTTCGAGGTCACGCAACAACTTCATATGTCAATCGCATCCCTGGTCAAAGAGGTCATATGTGGGTTAGTTGCCTGACCTCGATATAGTATGTTTTACGTACTGTAGGAATGGTTGATGAGTGTAATTTGAATCCCCTTCGCTGATGGATCACGATCATTTCATAGTTAGGTGCATCAGAGGTTGTCACGTGTGAGCCAGCGGCCTGTCCTTTAGCAAAAATGTGGAGCGTATTTTAGACGGTACTCCACATGGGTGCCTTTTGGGAGCACTTTGTTCGGAGAAACACACGAAGTCATCAACACGCCGGAGCACACGCCGGAGCAGGCGCGGCGCCGGGGTGGCAGATCGCTTTCCTATCACTTCTACAAACCACTCGTTTTAGCTAGTTTTGCAAGACGGTGTGTATAGTGCGGAGTGATATGGGTATTGTATTATGTTGGTGCACGAATGTTTGTTGCGCATCTGCTCCTACTGACCACAAATCTATCCTTTCTTTGTAAATATCTGTGACCCAGACTGTCCGTAATAACCACTGCACGTGGGGCATGATTGTTAAATAAATAAATAAATAAATAAACGTGCTATGAAGTTCGCAGGTGTACCATTTTTAATCTTCATAAATATACCACTGTACGGTGCCTAGTGGGACTTGGTCACGATGTGGTCTGCTCGGTATCACTGGCGCCTGCTGACTCATGGGCGATGCGCTATCTTCCCTCGGTCATCACCGTTCGATGGCGTTGTTCGGTCGTGTTGGTGGAAACCGCTACAGCCATCCAAGTCTTATAACAGGAATCAAACAGGAAAGTGGGTCTATTATAAGTCCAACGACAATAGGCTGTGCTCTGAGGGTCGGGATGTCATAACCCCACGCGATGCAGGTTACGAAATGTGCCATATAAAAGCGACTACGTTTAAACCATCTCCGCTAACTGTACATTGCCTTTTAGGAAGAAAATGCTAGCCCTGCCATCTGGTTTTCAACCTTTGCGGGTGTGAGCCTGGCACTGCGTGCTAGTCGACTGCAGAATACTCCTAACGTCCGTGTATGCTCTACGTGTCTTCTCTCTGCCCCTCCTTCTCTTTCTGCCCCTCTTTCTGCCCCCGTGCTGTCCCTCTGTCTCTTTCTGCCCCCTTCTGTCCCACTCTGTCTCTTTCTGTTTCGTTCTGTCCCTTCCTGTCCTTTCCTACCCCTTACTGTCCTGTCCTATCCCTTCCTGCCGCTTCCTGTCCTTTCCTGCCTCTTCCTGCCTCTTTCTCTATATCTCTCTCTATCTCTCTCTATGTCTCTCTATATCTCTCTCTTTCTCTCTCTCTCTCTATATATATCCATCTCTCTCCCTCTCTCTCCCCCTCTCTCTCTCTCTCTCTCTCTCTCTCTCTCTCTCTCTCTCTCTCTCTCTCTCTCTCTCTCTCTCTATATATATATATATATATATATATATATATATATATATATATATATATATATATATATATATTTATATCTCTTTCCGTCTCTCTGTCTCTTTGTCTCTGTCCTTGACAATGAGACGGTCATGGTCGGCAATTGTCCATTTTCATTCCTTATCCAGAATTTGTCCCAATTTCATTCGGGACAACTCCGCATACATTCTTCATCAGCTATCTCCATGTACCAGCGATTCATACAGAATATTTTGTGTAAGTTCTGACTCCCTGGCACATAGATGGCTGCAGTGACAGCATTTCATGCCGTGCTGATCTCTTACATACGGCAGATTTATTAACCCGCGCCGTCTCTGGGTGGGGGTCTTCAACCGCCCCCGTCTCAGGTTTTTCGCAGATAGTGAACAAACGGCGCGCGGCAGCGCGCTGAAATTTGGCATACCTTTTCCCACGTCTATTTGGCATGTCATGTCAAACCTTCGAAGTCAGGTCATTTAGGGTCGACCAATTAGTTTTGGTCAAGTGAGGTCACCCCAAAAAAGTGAAACCAGTCATCACGCTTTAACGTATATATATTTTAATGAAACTTTCAGCGTTTGCTTATATTTAGGGATGCAAACGAAACGTACGAGATTAATTTTTTATTTCTGTCCGTTTTTAACTACTAATTAATTGTGCATATTTGCCTATTAGAGTTCAAATCGAAGATTCTGGCCAGAGTAAGCATTTTGTATTGGAGCAAGTAGACTTCGGACAACGTTTCTCGGCCTTCCATATACACTAGGAAAGGAAAACTAAAGAAAACTTGAAAACTCAAAAATGTTAAATTTCAAAACAATCAAATTTTGATTTCGGGGAGGACAAAACATTGTATGGCCCTGGTCGATTTCGGTGTCCTTTTCCGATTATAATTATTTTTTCTCGGACATCTCTCAAAATTGACTCCCCAGAGGCAAAAACATAATATAACTCTTGAAAAGTCGTGCAAATATAGGCCTCCCTAGTGACGTCACTTTTTGGAGAGAAAAAAAGTTGTTTTGGGGGTGGACCCCGGCCTTACTAGGCGAGAGCTTTCCGATGACACCTCTTTCGTTTTCGTGCGACGCTTAGTTTGGATATTAGAGAGTATTACTCTCCGCTCCTCCCCCCCCAAGACGGGGTGTGAGGATCTGACTGGAGAGACGGGTTAAGAACGGGAGAAAGTTTATTACTTATCCGATGGCTGCGCTGTGAAATACAACAACGGGCATAGTAAATATTTATACAAGCAAATAAAATGAAGTAACTACTGAAACACCACCATAAAAGAAGTTAATATGCAGCGGCCACTAGAGAGAATGGAGCATCAGATGTGAGTGGGTTTTGCTTTGGCAACCACGCACTGCAAAAATACACTGGTGGGTCGGCTCGGGCTGTGTTTATTGTACCGCCCTGCAACGGCTGCCAGATTGGTGAATCTCAATCTCTTAACCATTCTTTGTAATCTGTGGGTTGTGCCTCAGCACGAAGATAAAATTTTTATTCGTCTCAGAGTCTGACATATGTGGCGTAGCTGCTGAACTAGCCGCTAGGCCGCGTGAAGCGCGTTTCGTGCGAAGAGCATAAACGACGTCACCGCTTTGCGCCGCTAACTGGAGAATGGAAATTTCAAGAGGGCGTATAATACAGCTGCAAATGACCACTGTGTCCGCCTTATCCGTACCTGACATGCATGACCCTGCCTCGAATAGTGCTGTGTTGAACTTTGGAGGATTATGCATACGGTGTACACGTACCACTAGAGTGCTCTTGACTTGCTTTTCTGAATGCATCGTATGAAATAGGACAGTGTCGAGTCATTTCCTAATAATTCCTTTATGATTACACTTGGATATATTCTTAAAAGGCGAACTATGTTTTTCATTTGATGCAAATATTCAATTCAAGGTAATGTCGACGTGCATGCCTGTTACCTCTAAGACCTCGCATACACTGCATTGGCACAATCGAGTTTTGTGAACAATGTTTGAATGCCACCTGTACCAAATCTATTCTATAATGTACATAGAGCCTTCATTTTGAAGTCGGGTCAATGGGTCCTGTGTGACCTTTGTGATTTCTGATCCATTTACATTTCTAATTATCTTGGCTTATGAGATGATTTCTTCAAAATGAGTCGCACATCGTTCACATTCTATTCTAAACGCTCAAAGCCAATACTTCGGGGTCAGCCCACTGAACCAGATTTCATCTCTCTGATGCCTGAGTACTTAACATCATCATCGTGTTCTATGAACTTCTATGAACTAGCTTTGATACAACACCCTTACCGGCTGTGCTCGCAGTATTGACTATATATGCTCCAGGCCGTACCTGGAGGTCAGATTGGACCCGGACACTTCACCTCACTGACGCATTATGGAATCGGCCTTATAAAAACTATGGATGTGAAGAGTTATACAGTTTGTGGGGCAATGTTTGATCAAGGAAGGACGAAAATCAAAGATTTTTAAAATAAATACATTTGTATTTAAAAACCTCGCGAAACCAATAAAATATTCCGAGTTTAGGAACTTACCTGAAGATAATCACAAGAAATCGCAACTATTTTATTGCATCGGTCAGGTCTTCTTCGTTGACATGACGTAGAGGTTTTTAACCGTAAGTGCAGTAAATAATTCAGAACTATTTTCTATATGTATTTTCTATGTGACTTCAAGATCTCGATGACCTATGAGTCCGGGAAAACTGAATACCCTAATCATAATATATTCGCAAGCAATATAAACTCGCAAAGCGCAGAGCATCGATAACCGCACACATCAACTTACTCAAAATCGGAAAGGCTTTGATGAACACGCCTTGGCGATATGTTCTGGAATGGCCCAAAGGCCAGGTGGGCACTATGGCCGAGTAGCCCTTATTGCATCCGTTCGCAAGGTTTGCAAATTACGGCTACTTGCCACAAGTTGGTATCCACAATTTTAGGAGTTCCTATATAGTAGCAGTCACAGTACATTGCAGTAGCGAGACGGCGACAAGTGGTTGACCTTAAGTTGTGTTGTCATGCTTTTGGTAACCGAACTGATGTCGATTGACACGGTCGTAAAATCGGACAAAGATGTTCAAAAGCGAATAAATTAATTGTGAAGGAAGTGGCAATACTTTGGTCGGGACGCATTTGGTTGCGAAAATGCATGCTTGTCGTCTGTTGAGTGAGCTTGGCGAGACCGTCAGCTGAGCTGTGCCGGTCGCGGCGGCCAATGCGCATATCGGTACGAAGATCTAGCAAGCTGGCCACCGTACGGCTTGCTTTGCTCTCGATGAAGCCGCGGCAACGACGCCTCTCGCAGCAGTCCCAGGTGTGTCGACCTCGACGTCAGGTACGTCGTTGCGCAGCTGTGCATTAGTTAGCGACGACTACTGCAGGCTGACTGAAGCTCGTAACTTCCCCGTGGGAAATCGTTTGATACCCCAGCTCATTTGAATCCTTGCGCTTATTATGTCCACGGGGAGAGGCGACAGTGCCATCGCTTGTCTGGCTCCAACATTCACAGTTTGCAGCGTCCCAGGGTGATCTCTGACAACGCCGTAGGCAATCTTAGCGCGTGTGTCTGCCAGCTCTTTAGTCCATTCATAGCGCTCGGTGTACGGACGTAAAGATCGTATTTTGTTAGAGCCAGAGGGCGATATTTCCTCACTTCGGCAGATCACGGTATCGCCTTGAGCTACCCAAGTTTGGTCCGGAGGGACCCACGCCGCCTGCTTCGAAAGGTTGCCCTTGCAACCATTTTACCGGCTTTCATCTCGCACGGTGCAATTGGCGAAACTGGTGATTGGTAATGACACGCTGGGCTGTAACGATATCGAGTTCTTCTTGTTCCTTCGAACATAGAACTGCCAACTCGAGCTGAAAGTCCGTCTGATCCGTTGCTCGCATGATCGCGATTAACTGCAAACAGTGATCAATGCCAACCGTAAAGATACGCGATAAGATAAAGATACGCAGGTGTTAAGCGTCGGAAGAGAATGCGCAGGGAACTTTTATGACAGACGTGATGACTCCTGCTGACAGACGCCGGGCTCTCAGCTGACCTTTTCCGTTCTGTTGTAATCAACACAATCGTTCGGATGATTACGCCAACGTTTAGAACTTGACTAACCCTGCCTGCTCCCGCAACTATGCTGATGATGATGACATGCTGACACTACTTCTTGCGTCATCTTCATTCCATGGTGAATCATGCTGTCTGAAATCGTTCAAAACAAACGGCTCTGTCCTGGCATTTCTCTTGCCCTTGAGGGAGTAGATGTGCTCCACATAAAGTTATCAATTTCTTTTATCTTGAAGTTTCAACGACACCACCATCTTACAAGGAATTGGACTGAACTCATGATTGAGAACAATTTTTACTTATTACTCACTAATAAGATAATCGTTTTCAAAGCATAGCATTTATAAAACGCATAATTCATTGGTTATATGTATGCATAGTACATCGCTTCTGCGCTCTTATTCTTCGGCTTTCATTTCGGTCAAACCAAAATGTGTGAAGAAAACTGACTTGTCTCACTTAAATTCCTCGCAAAATACGCAACACAATTGGATTGTCAAAATTACCAAATGTGAGGAAGTTTCCGATGTTAAACAGAGTGTAAATTTGTTTTCTTCTCCAAATTCAAGAGCTTACCTTCCATGCTCCACAAATCCATGTTCAAGGTGCAATCCAAACACGTTTTTTTCACATTCTACAGTCCACACGTATGATACTGTCTCGCATGCCATGCTGTGCGACACTGTCTGGCATGCTATAGCGAATCATGTAGTGAACAATTTTTCGTTCTAGTACATTAGTGCAGGGTTGGAAACATCTCACGAAGCCAGAGGGTTGACGTCCTTATCCTCAAGACATATTTTCAGATTGAATGAAGAAAATAACAAATTAGCATTAGCAGGGTGCCAAACCAGGGAATTCAGATCGCCAGACCCACCCGGGATGGGTCTCTAGTCATGGATGAGTGCAACGTAACATTTTTGCACGGCACGTAGCATTGCTGGGGAATTTATTACATTTTGGGAACTTCGAAGCCTAGTTTTTCCGATTGATACCTCAGCGACCACTCCATGACGTTCATGGGAAAGCTCCAGTTGTCTGGAGAAAACTTTGCTTCAGTCGCTGACGCGCCGATTCCCGGGTCACGTCGCCGAGCCGGCGCTTCTCGCCCCACCCGTCGTACCTTCGTCGCCAGTCCCCGTGGGTGGAGGTGTGCGACGTGTGTACGTGAGGAAGTTCGAGCAACGTCGATCCGGTTCTACATGGACGCGGCCAGGCAGACGTGACACCTAGAGTTTTGCGGAAACGACGGTGTCTGTAACATCGCTCGCAGATCCGCTACTTTTTCTGTGTACGGTAACGGAACCAAACAGAGCCTATTTCGCATAAAAAATGTGAACTATTCAGCAAAAGCAATTGTCAGCCGCAAACAGCATGGCCAGGATTCTGATCTGCTGAGGAGACTGGGCTGGCCCAGTGCGGAGAACCTAGTGGGACACCACACCCTGTTCCTCACTCACAAGGTGCGCCGCCATGGTGAGCCTGAGTCACTAGCGCATGGTTCCACCACCTTAGCGAAAGCTCGCTACCGAACCACCCGTCCGGAGCAGCACCTGTGTGTCCCCCGGTCCAGCTCTGAGATGGGGAAGAGGCGATCTGTGTCCCCCGGTCCAGCTCTGAGATGGGGAAGAGGCGATCTGTGTCCCCCGGTCCAGCTCTGAGATGGGGAAGGGGCGATCTGTGTCCCCCGGTCCAGCTCTGAGATGGGGAATCTGTGTCCCCGGTCCAGCTCTGAGATGGGGAAGGGGCGATCTGTGTCCCCCGGTCCAGCTCTGAGATGGGGAAGGGGCGATCTGTGTCCCCCGGTCCAGCTCTGAGATGGGGAAGGGGCGATCTGTGTCCCCCGGTCCAGCTCTGAGATGGGGAAGAGGCGATATGTGTCCCCCGGTCCAGCTCTGAGATGGGGAAGGGGCGATCTGTGTCCCCCGGTCCAGCTCTGAGATGGGGAAGGGGCGATCTGTGTCCCCCGGTCCAGCTCTGAGATGGGGAAGGGGCGATCTGTGTCCGTCCCGGTCCAGCTCTGAGATGGGGAAGGGGCGATCTGTGTCCCCCGGTCCAGCTCTGAGATGGGGAAGAGGCGATATGTGTCCCCCGGTCCAGCTCTGAGATGGGGAAGGGGCGATATGTGTCCCCCGGTCCAGCTCTGAGATGGGGAAGGGGCGATCTGTGTCCCCCGGTTCAGCTCTGAGATGGGGAAGAGGCGATATGTGTCCCCCGGTCCAGCTCTGAGATGGGGAAGAGGCGATCCGACTCTGAGCTCCACGGCTGTACAGCTCGTTACCACCCGAGCTGCTGTGGCTTCCCGTGCCGATATCTTCTGTCGTCTCCTGCGGCGGAACCTGTCTGACTTGCCGCCCGAGTCGGATTGATTTGCTGCTCGCCCCGATGTATTTTATTATGACGTGCATGAAACCCCTTGAAACTGTTGTGACTTTGTGCCTGTCTGTCCTGTTGTTTTATCTCATTAATGCGAGGCTGTAATAACCACAAATTCATCGTGTATTTTCTCAATGCAAGCATGTATCTGGATCGATATATCTACTGTATGCTTTTATGGACAAACAATTTTACAGTTCCCAGGGTGAAAACATTTTCTCCCGACGTTGCATTATGTCCCGTAATTTGAAAATAGCACTTTCTACCGAGAGCATTGCTATGAAACTTTTAGTGGCGGTGGGCACTAACTACAATGTTAGGGCGATGTGAATGCGGCGCTTTAACGTTGCATTGCGTCCCAGAGCAGCCTCCATGATCATATTTTCCTCTTTCTTGTTACCTGGTATGAATCACGGGTCGGAGACATTAGCATAGCATAACATCAGGTGTGTAGTACACACACGCACATGGGCGCTGTATGACCAACCCAGTCGATGCGCCCGAAAGCCCAAATAGCCAACCAACCAACACACACGCACGCACGCACACGCGCACACGCGCACACACGCAAACACACACAAATATATATATATATATACATGCATCCAAGATATATGTGAAATAGCACCGGCAGCACTGGGCAAGTCGCCCTTTGTTGATGATTATGCAGCATGGGTTATTTCATCGACCAGCATGGCTGCTGAGCAGCAACCTCAGCTCTGTCTTGATAGCCTGGATAGGTGGAGCTGTATACACTCCCGTTTTTATTCCACCAAAACGTGCATGCATTTTTGTCGCAGATAACGCACATGCAGAGACTATGATATGTATATATGTACCATCGCTGGATTCAAGTTGGTCAGAAGCAGTGTACCTTGGTGTACTATTCGGCGATCGACTGGCGTACTTACCATTTACAGAATCCCAAAGACATACGCTTCAAAAGCATGAACATTATATGAGTCGCTTCTCGCATGACCTATGGCGCTGATAGGACAGCATAATCACGCTTATGTGGTGCTCTTGTTCGCTCCATTCTTGATTGCTCGTGCATAGTTTACGATGGCGCACTCTCCTCCGCGAAAGAGACCCTAGATGCTGTTCACCATGCTTGTATTCGGATTTGCACGGGGGTTACCCGTGCAAATCCGATGCAAATGGGTTGCACGGGCACTCCCCGCAGAGCATGCCTTCTAGTCGAAACGAATGAACTCCTACCAGATTTCCGTCGAAAGTGTGCGACTCTAAAAAAAACGCACTTCGTATCTTACAATTCCTATCAAATTGTACAATGCAACGTTCAACTCACACCAGGCGGAGCGTTCCCGAGCTGAGTGCCGATCCTCAGGGAGACAAGTTCAGGTGCGCGTGCTTCAGTGGGTGAGGGATATGCGACTACCAGTACATCAAGTTGCACATGTTGAAGCGCCCACAGTCGAGTCCTGGCCGGTGCTGCCTGTCTGTGTGGATCTTTTATTAATACTCAAACCACTCCCGCTGAACTTGATAGTCTAGCTATGCGTAATATTTCCAAAGGCTCCGATTGCCCCGTTTTCCACACCGACGGTTCATGACCCATTCTGGTGCAACCAGACTGGATACACCATATCACAAAGGCTTTTGTTGGTTGGTGAGGTTAACACGCGCATTGGAGGGGGGGGAAGGCGAAATCCGCCCACCCCTCCGGTTTTTCGTAGATAACTCCACATTTTACTGGCCGATTCACGCCATTGTTTGTATACCTTCCAATAAATGACCGGCGCGTTGTTTGAAGTAGGAAAAATGAAAATCGACCGAACATTTTTCGAGTTAGGGGTCGCTAAAATAAAAAATGTTCTCCGCGCCAGATCACAAATATCGGCGCTGATGCGCTTCCCGTACATTAGCAAAAAGGAAGTGTTGTTGGCAAAACTAGCGGCTTGTTTGATGTACATTGTCATGCTACATTGTTCCAGAGTCATGTCAAGTCACCGAGGTCAAGTCAGGTCAAGTTCATAACAGGTTAACACACGCCCTAGAGTGGTATGGCGAAATCCGCCAATCCTACGGATTTTTCGTACATAACTCCATATTGTACCGGACGATATACGCCAAAGTTTTCACGTAACTGCTTACAAATGACCGGCGCATTCTTTAAAGCAAGAAAAGTGGAAATCGGCCGAGAAGTTTTCAAGTTAGGGGCCGTTAAATAAAAACAATTCGCAGAGCCAGACCACAAAAATCGGCGCTGATGCGCTTCCCGTATCTTGGCAATAGGGAAGTGTTCTTGACAACACTAGCGACTTGTTTGATGCATATTGTTATGCTATAAAATTTAAAAGTCATGTTAGGTCGCCGAGGTCAAGTCAGGTCAAGTTCATTTTAGAATAATGGAACCAAACTTGGTCAACTGGAATGTGTCATAAATACAAATGACTGTCATACGATTGATGTCACTTTACATGTTACTCCCTATACATCCCGAAATCTACTGTTTGTCATTGTGTTCCTAAGCGTTTCCATACTTTATGCATGTGTTTCACTCCTTTCTTTGCGAAGCCGATTGTGTCGAGCGGCCCAACCAGGGGTGAAAAAAAATTCCGAGGCTGTCACCGACGAACCTGTGAGCTGTCTCAATTTTTTTGCATATATGTTTCATAAAACAAGTGCCTCGCACACCTGCTTCGCGGCGTTGAAAAAGAATGTTTGATCCTCGTTGCAGTTCATACATATTTCAGCCAGAAATTGGAGAGACACTTTTTAGGTTTGGAATCGTGAGCTGTGTCACCATTAAGTGCACGAAATATGTTTGGGGGCCACCGGTGGATGCCGCAGGAAGAAGCTGTTTGGACCTTGGTTATCAGTTCGAACAATGCAGCTTTCGCCCGTGGCTACGTCATAAGGCTTCCTGGTTGACACAGCAGAGAGCTGACCTAATAAGCGGATCATTCCGATACGACATGCCAAGGTACTTCAGCGTTCCCTTAATATTATCCTTCAGATTGAGCTGGTTATCCAGCAAATGGGAAGACGACAGAAAGCGGTTGGCGGGGAGCGGGCTCGTGCGGCCGTCCCCAACGTTCTCAAAATGGTGTAAAACTGGAATTTTCCCGCACACTCAGGTGCACGCTGTTGGTAGGTAAGAAGAGTTTGAGGGCAAAGACCTGAGCTAGGGTAGGTCGTGGAGTCATACTTTTTGTGTTATTTGTGGCTAATCAGTTGGGGCCACATTGCATCGCTTGCCTCTCAACTTGGCAGGAAGGGAGGACACCGCCGAGAATCGACCGAACACAGCACCTCTTGTTTCTCAGACACCCAGTTTCCTACTGAGCTGCAGACGCCCTGGGGTCTCACTTTCCTTCTACTGAACAGGCGCGTGCTATTCCGTATACGCATATATTGCGCACTTAGCAGATGCCGTGCTTTTGTGGCGCGTGATGACAGTGCCAGCCAGCGACTGGCGGAGACTTGTCGAGTGCCGGGTAAAGTTGAACCCGGCTTTGCGCTGAACGGCCCGGACCACATCATCGGCCTGGCACGGGTCCGGCCCGTTCCAGCGCACTACCAGCTCCTTCGCCGCGTTGGCGTGGTCGAGCTGACGGTGCATGCCGAACACTTCCTGCACTGCACTCCCCATGCTTTCTACAACACTCTCAGTAGGGAAGATGAGCCACAGTCGGGTTACCAAGTCCACGTATGGTCCAAGGCTGGGCGTACTGTCGCGGCTCTTCCACAGTACCTTGAGTAGCTGCTGGTTGCACCCATTCGCGCAGCGCGGCTCGTGCAACACCTTGTAGCCTGCGGTTGCGGATTCGAGGGACAAGCGGCACGACGGCGGAATGACGCGGCGGGCCACCAGGCGACTGGCAGCACGCTGGATGGTGCCGGCACTGGCGTCACTGGTGGCCCTGATGCGCTCCACATCGGCCACCTCCCTGATGTCGAGCATGGCGTCCATCAGACTCTGGTTGTCTGTGCCCATTCTTGAACCGGTCGCATTCAAGCCACCTCGCCTGTGCCTCAATTGCCTGGCCAAGCTACGACAGAAGGCTGTGGCGTCCTTCGTCTGTGAACGAATGGCAGAGCCTGAATTAGCTGTACACGATAAGTATAAAACAATACGGCCTGGATATTTTGAAAGGAAATTAATTCGAAGTGCTTTGGCAGGCAAATGCCACGGTCAATAGTGGAACAAAATAACTACTCAGCCATCTATCACAGTACTCTCACTTATGATATGCATGTGCAGTTAGTTATTAGGGCTTAAGGGCGCATCGACTACATTGGTCATGTAGCGCCCAGATGTGCATGTGCAAATACATGGAACGCATCGTTCGTGAAAAGACCGGAAAAAGCGTGTGTTGATGGAAAAGGTTAGCCTTGGCAGTCACAACCTGTTACAGCATTGTACAAAGTGATTTTACTTGGAAAAACTAACATATATGGCTCAAAAGTGCATTCATCAATAAGCCAAGCCCATCATCTAGGCTAAGCTAGAGTAAATTTGTAGTAGCGAGCGATTTACTATTTGCAAATCGATGAGCTACTTTATGTTGAAAACAAAACAGGTAACCTACAATGACAAATAAATAAATAAACAGAACAGAACACACACAGAGCATACAGAGATTGAACATGAACAGAACATACATAGAGGCCATTGGTATTGCGGATGCGAGACGACTGAATGCCCACGTGGGCGACGATGTGGGCTCAATACTGGCTTTTATATGTTGGATAAGCGCAATATGAATGCTAGAAATACTCCGGATAAACGTAAATAGGTATGTTTCAAGGAGAACTCTTAAGGGTAAAATAGCGCTGCTCACCACTGCTTTGTCGCACGGCGAGAAGCTCGACAGAGTTGGCCATCTGGTATCCATATCGGCCAACTCAATCATGTCTGCCACGGAGACGTTGCCGCGGGTGGGGACATCCAGAATGTCAGCCATTTCACGGATGGTGCAGATGGTGTGTCCGAAGCCGGCCACGTACTGCCACGGTATGTTCTGCACCTGTTGCTGTATTCGGCTTCCACTGGCCAGCACCTTGTACAAGTCGATTAAAACAGCTACCCATGCTAGGAAGTCTCGATCTGTGAGTGCACAAAACACTGTTTATTTCAACTGCTTATATAGTGAAGAATAGATAGGACTCCTATGACGAAAACATACGAGGATTCAAGGGATGGGGAAGATACCCCTTAGTTGACGAGCATTGTTATTATATCGTGATGAGCTCAATTATCCCACGTTTGGTTGTTTAAAGGGCTTTGAGGTCTCACATTTTAAGTCCACGATTCCGCAGGTGAACATGACTCCAGCGAAAACAATACAGTGATGCGTGCCGCGCAGGGTTCACACCGCGAATTTCTATATCATGTATGGAAAAATGGGAAATATTACTATTATCAGGCAAACAATCAAACTTAACTAACCTTTCAGCGCCCTCCAGTCGGCTTCCAGTTCGTTGCGGACGCCGCCTCTCTACTCCGTGGCGATGCGCCCCTGCAGCACGCGCGTCATCGCTGGGATGTTGGTTTGAAACGTGCTCAGGACATCCGCCGCGTGGGGGGCGAAGCGCGTTTCGGACCACAGCTTTGGCCTGAGTACGCGGTGCCGAAGCTGTGTTCCAGCCTCCAACAGACTTTCTAGACCACTGCCATGGGAGAAGCGTTTGGTGGCACGGGTCACGATAGCGATGGTGGCATCTACCCAGCGGCACGTCGAGTCGCGGCGGGCGTCCCCGTCGGCCAAATTGACCAGGTGCGAACCGTCCCACACACACGGCACGCAAGCAGCAGACGGCGGCCGGTTTTCATTTTCACGGTTCATCATCCTGAACAGCTTGCCTGGCACACTATTGTGGTGCACCTGGCCATCTGCTGCAATTGCAGACAGCTGCTCGGTGCATGCGATGCCGATTCCGCCTAAGGTAGCTCGCAGCTGCCGAGCATGCCCGTCGCCGTCGTGGTCCTTGACTACGGGCGCCCCAACCACGAAGCTTTGTAGCATTTGCCCTACGGGAGCATCGGGCACGATCGTCGTAATGGCAGTGATGTCGATCGTCCTGTGGTTGATTGTAAGTTTGTCAGCCATCAGTGCGACACACGGCTGGCTTCTGACGTGATCAGCGAGCTTTCGAATGATTTCCGCTGTGAACTGCTCTCGCACTTGCATCATGAACATTTTTGAGTGATTAATATCACCCACATTCACTCCATTAATATGTTGGAGGACGATGAGGTCTTCGACTACGGTATGTGACAACGACTTTTTCAAGACATAATATGCCGTCCTCAGCACTCGCATGGCGACACTTCCGGCTTCCTTTTCTCGAGCTGAGGCCTGTCGAGACTTCTCCTCGGACGCTTTCCGAGCTCGGACATGTCGCTCGCTGTCGAAGTGCCTCTTCACGGTGTCCTTCAGCCTTCTGAAAGGCAGTGGCAAATGCTCGGCGTATGTGAAAGCAGTGACTTTGCTGAAGTTGTACGAGAACACACCTGCAAGGCTTTGTTGGGTGCCCGATGCGTCCTTCGTACACACAGAGCAATAAAAGCCATCCGTCGTCTCAGCCGTCTTTAAGAGGCCTCCACAGGCTGCAAGCAGATCATCGACGCCTCTGGCAGATCTGATGGCGGCGTCGACGTTGCTAGGTAGCTGAGGATTGGTCGAGGCTACCGCACCTGCACTTCCCATCAGTCGAAAAATTCTGGTGGTGTCCCTCTCTAACGCCGATACCCTCGTTTCCAGAGCGCAGCTTGGTTCAACGGACGACGACACTGAAATAGAAACATGATATATTAATAATTTGTGGTGTGGTTAACTGGCGTTTACATAGCTGTGATGCCATAGGTGGCACAAACTCCCGCATATTCATTTTTTTAAAAGCTAAATGGCAACCACATCTCACTTTTTGTTCATGCCCGAGTGGCACATAAATGAACGGAACATGAATCAAGTGACGTGTGATGCAGCCCAATGTTTACTCCAGTGTTAAATGTCGGCTTACACCAGCGACATCCTGGTTACTGGTTACGTCACATTCGTAATGCCATTTTGAACACCTGGTGCCACATTTGTACGTGGAAGGATTATAGGACGCATTATCAGTATGGATCTTCGAATTATAGATACTGAAGACAATAACGTTGCTAGCTTGCATGTTGGGCAAGTATGGTAGGGAAAATCGACTACGAAAATTATTATTTTTATTACTTCGCAATTTCACTAATATTGCTCCTACCCAAACCTGACCAAAGTAACCTTGAGTAAGGAACTCCCACACCACACCATGAAGCATCGTGATGCCTTAACGGCGCCCTCGAAATTTCCTGAGGCACCCTCGGAGTGCCTTATGGGTGCTCTCGGAGCGCCCTTATCATGCCCAGTGGCTGATATGCACCACGGCGGGTTCACCGCTCGGCCCCACCACGCAATGTTTACCGCGGGTAGTGATAGAACGGCGCGCCGTTTTTAATTTGACAACCATTTTCCACATAAATTTGGCATCTTGTATGGAAATTTTGAGGTCAGGTCATCTATGGTCAACGAGTTAGCTACGGTCAAGTGAGGTGACCTCCAGAAAAGCTAAACCAGTCGTCACGTTTTAACGGAAAAAGATGTTTGACTTAAACTTTCAGCATTTGCTTCTCTTTAGGGATGGAAGAAAATGCACCAGAGGATTTTTAATGACATTAGTTTTGCATATTCTCCCATAAGGAATATTATTTAAGATTCTGGCTAAAGTAAGCATTTTATGAGAGCAAGCTGACTGCAAAGAACACGCTGCAGTCCGCTCTATTCATTAAACATTTTTTTATAGAAAACTAAAAAGGATAATTTTTAAACATTTGATTCTTATGGACAAAAATGTTATGGTCATGATCCACAGCCTCCCTTTTCTGACTCTGAATATTTTGTTTTGTTTTTTAATTATCCACAAAATGACCCCCCCCACACACACACAGAAAAACAAGTTTTTAAATACATGGGCTCATACCTGATGAATGTGCATGTCCAGTGGCAAAGAGTGCTGCAAATGCATAACATATTTATATGATCCTAAATTACTAAATATGAATTACCTCCTGCAGCAGTTCCTTGTTGACTAGTAGTCTTATTTAATCCAGCATTCGCACATGCCTTCTGGACTGGTTCCTCAAGTTGGGCATCAGCAGCATCCATGGCTGGATAATCCACATCAGGTGCTTCCTCAGCCTTAGAGCCAATGCATTCCATGGCTGAATCTGCAGGAGATAATGAGCACTGTAACCCACAATGATAGCGATGAATCACACCACATCCTCTTTTTCTGTCAAATACCATAGTTAACAGAACATGGTAAGGATCGAAATGAATGCTTGGTCCTGTGATATGAGTGAAACCTTGGCACTATTTTTAAAGCTATTTATGACAATAAAATGTTCATTTGTAGGCCTTTTCCTGGTATGTTCCAATTTCATGAAAATTCAGACAAATATGTAATATAACCTGTAATGTATTCCACCATACATATAGTTCAAGAGCGTGCTATGAAAAATAACTCATATGTGTACTTTAAATGGGATACAAATCAGTGCATTTCCATGGGAATTTGCATCATTCATTGAATAAATTGGAAATTCCATGGGAAATGGAATTGGTGAAGCCCAGGCAGTTTGAGGCAGATGTTAACAAAAGGAAACTGGATGCACAATTGGGCCATTCCCCAAAACAGGTTGCAAATGCGTGATTCTTATTGATTTTTCAGTCTTGAGAAGTGATGGTTGAAAGAAAAATGATTTAGGACCTAATGAAGGCATGGATGTGTCCCCAGGTGGAGTAGTCCGAAAATATGTGGTTTCAATGAGATATGTAACAGAGCAGAATGAGCCATGAATTCCTTCTCAAATGAGCAAGGAAATGTATCATCTTCTTGAATACATTATTGTAAAAACTATTTTGACAGGTTGGGAACAATCCATGTCATCCTGTACATATTCATTGTAAGAGAGAAGTCAGCACTGATATTATGTCAGTCAGTACATGCTTGATGCAAGTATAAAATTGAGTTCAAATCAGCTCCGTATTACATACATATGCATCAGCTCTTTTTCATGGTGCAACAAAATCACTACAACATTGTACCAGTCTCAAAGCAAGGTTACCATATTGTTGCATTATTGTATACCTTGTTTTTTCTCCATACTGGCATGTAGTTACAAAATGCTCAGCATAACATTTTGTCTAAAATATGCTGACCATTGCCTGATGACAATGATTCCTGGACTAGTTGTGGTGGTACTCACAAAATCACACAAATAATACAGAAAAGAAGTAACCAAGCCTAACATAGCCTCACCTCCACTTCAAGAAAAGAAATTACATGAATTGTATTTTTAAAGAATCACTAAAATCCAAAAATATTTCAACTAGAGCATCACCTAACACCTTGATATGTTCATGAAGTAAAATGTGTGTAAAACTTGTCTTCTGGCTACCTTAAAATGCAATAATACCATTGAATATTTCCAGTTTCCCTTTTGTTTTGTTTTTCTTCAAGGGGAGGACAGACTAAGTTGAATTTGTATTTTTAAAGCATTACTTTGCATGCTGTTAGCAGGAATGCTGACTGAAAATGTGGACATTACTTTGTATGCTGAAAATGTGGACATGATACAGAATTAGACATTGACTATTGCTAGATTAATTTTTGCACCTAGAACATCATCCCCCACTTAATTATCATCTCATTCTTATCTTGGGTTGAGTGGTATTGCTTGACAATTAACAGCTCTGCAACAAAATCCTTGACTCATTGGCAGTGCAAGCAGATTCAGATGTTTAAGGCTGGAAGAAAAGCATCCTCTCCATATTGCTTTACCCCACAACTTCTTGTCCATATTTAGCTAGTTAGTTATTTGGGCTTTCGGGCGCTTTGACTGCTCTGGTCATATTGTGCCCATACTTGTCCATATTTAGGATTACAAAGCACAAACAGAGCCCTGTGTTAGGCGGGTAGGTCCTACCTACCTACCTACCTACCTACGTGTGTGTGTGTGAGTTTTGCCAGCCTGCCACCGCTTGGTGATATCGGCTGGCTACCTGGGTACATAAACCTGGTCAGCCGGCACAGCCAGCACAAGAAAATAAATTCCTCGCCTGCATAGAATTGTCCAGTGAATTACCACACACACAAAAAAAGCATTAATTACCTGCTCCTGATGATTCGTTGACATCGTCATTCGGCACCGGTCTACACCATCGTTCCCACTTTCCTCCTACACCGAATGACATATTTTTTACTCGCAACGGCCCCCCTCCGTGCCTCAACTTATTGTGCCTCTTCATGTTGCGCATTTCTCCTTCATAACTACAGCTTTCATAGCCGCAAGTCACCTTCTTCCTTGATGGTGCAGAAGGCATCGACTTCCCCATGGTTCCAGCTACTCTACAAGGGCAAAAAAAGAGCGCAGAACTGCCACTATTCGCACAGAGGCCTGACGAACGAACCAAACGGTGGACAAAGATCATGGCAAACGATTCAAGCCATCAAGTATCTCCATTCTCCAATTCTTCATTTGCCATTCTCCAAATGACATCACAGAAAACTATATACGTACCCATGGATCTATAAAAGGAAGTGACAATATTTTGGGTACCTGTTGTGATTTTCTTGAACAAAAATGTCTTCGTGTTGATTTGTTTTTCTTTGTTTCACGAATTATTGCGTTAATTAAGAGCAGGCAGATGCACTTAACTTTCATGACGTCATTTACCAGGACCCGATTCTCCTTCGTTCAGCAAGTTTCAGCGCGCCACAAATGTCCCGCATGAGACAGCTAGCGGCTCACTCACCGACACGGTGACGACCTCTATGAGGATTTAGTACAGGCCGCCGCTCGGACTGCAGCTTTTTTCAGCCAGCAGCTGTCTCATAAGGACGCCACCACTATATATAAAATGTGCCGTCTTCTAATGTAAACTAGCCAAAGAATGGACTGATACGATTCGTTCTAAAAAATTACGTTAAAAATACGTTTTTTTCAAGCTCGGAAAGAAAAAGACATGTCAGACTTTGGCTGTCTCACTAATCTTCCGTGTCCCTTTAGCTGTCACCGGCATGCGTCGGCGTGTCGCCGGTTTTTTTCGCCTCTGGGCCCAACGGAGCAGTCGGGATGGGAGCCCGGTTCCGGTCAAATAAAGTGCTCCTATATAGGTGACCTGAGGTCAAATTGCGGATCTGACATCTGTATTGCATCATTAGTAATGTCCAAAACATCATTAATGCCAATTTTGGAGCATTTAATCACAACCACAGTGATCCATAACAATGACAAGCCAAGCCACGCAAAACCAGAAAATATTGCTACTTTGACCTCATTTGGCCTTGAAGATATTGACGTAAGGTCATGAACTTTGCGCACAATAGATTCCACTATCGTGCCCATCCACCCTGTGAATTTTGTTGCTATACCC
The DNA here is from genome assembly GCA_034440575.1 of Imbricaverruca yamaguchii. Classification (NCBI taxonomy): domain Eukaryota; kingdom Metazoa; phylum Arthropoda; class Thecostraca; family Neoverrucidae; genus Imbricaverruca; species Imbricaverruca yamaguchii. Next base: position 1,890,952 of record JAOTOL010001625.1, read on the forward strand.
TTCATAGGAGCTGAGATCTTAGGGCTGGCAGAATCCGCCCCCTCCAGTGCGCGTTATTTTCAGAGGCCCTCCAGGGCGCGTGTTAAGAAAGGGTATGCTTTACCTCACGAGTGTTTTGGTTTTACCGCAAAACTATTCGCAATATGGAAGACGTCCCGTTGTGTTTCTCGACATGACTATGCAAATGCATTGATCGTCTCAGATTCAGCGAATTCGTTCCACGTTCTCATCAGGTTACTGCATCCATCTTGCTTAGCATCACCTAGCCTGGATATACTGACAGCTTTCGCAAGTGTAATGCCGCATCAGTTGTATTTTAATTCCCAGTCATGCTGAAGCCTATGGAAACGAAAGGCAGACGCAGCTACCGAAGCCGCTTCAGAACTTCCGATCCCAACTGATACAAAGATGCCGGCATCATATTTGTTTACGATGGTGAACTCAGCAACCCTGGGAGACCGACAACATCGATGGTCCTCAAATAATCCATGCATTCTAAATCAAATCAAACCATCTGCAGGATACAGACAGTCTGCGGCTCGGAAAAATAGAAGGGTGTAGGTGGCATCGTGTATACTGCGCATCGGCCATATATACCAAAAGATATTTCTTCCAGAAGACCGAGACCAGTGCACAGCCTTAGTGACTGTAGAGCATACACTTATTTAATGCACACTTCTGAATTTCAACTAAAAAATTAAGACATCTAGTATTGTCGATATATTAGACGAAACCGCCTACGTGGGATGTTCTAAGATACCTCAACTTCAGCATAGTGCATGTTGTGCATGTCCCACCGGCGGTTCGTTAGGCTGGGCATAGGTAGGGTAGCTTCCCGCCTCTCGTGGGTGTAGCACTGCGAACCGTGCCTCTAACGTTCTTGTTGATAACACAACTGACATGGCTCAGACCGACTGACTTGTTTTCTCAACTACCACGCGCCGTCTACATTGTTTTCGATTGTTTAGATTGGTTCTGTATTTTGCTCGCACTCTCCGTGATCGCGTTTGTGCACATTTTGTTCGATTTACTGAAGCACTTCTAACGTATTAGTTATGGGCGTGATATAGCCGAAGCAGCTGACGTGCTCCATAATCATGACACACACTGGTTATATTAGAAACCTGGCTACAGCTTCGCAGAAGTAGCCCATGGAATTGTTCCACTCTTGGCCATGGTTGTGCAGATATGTACATAGCTGGTGTAGCGGGATGTTGTGCAGATATGTACATAGCTGGTGTGGCGGGATGTTGTGCAGATATGTACATAGCTGGTGTAGCGGGATGTTGTGCAGATATGTACACAGCTGGTGTGGCGGGATGTTGTGCAGATATGTACATAGCTGGTGTGGCTGGATGTTGTGCAGATATGTACATAGCTGGTGTGGCGGGATGTTGTGCAGATATTTACCTAGCTGGTGTGGCTGGATGTTGTGCAGATATGTACATAGCTGGTGTGGGGGGATGTTGTGCAGATATGTACATAGCTGGTGTGGCGGGATGTTGTCCAGATATGTACATAGCTGGTGTGGCGGGATGTTGTGCAGATATGTACATAGCTGGTGTGGCGGGATGTTGCGCAGATATGTACATAGCTGGTGTGGCGGGATGTTGTGCAGATATGTACATAGCTGGTGTGGCGGGATGTTGCGCAGATATGTACATAGCTGGTGTGGCGGGATGTTGTGCAGATATGTACATAGCTGGTGTGGCGGGATGTTGTGCAGATATGTACATAGCTGGTGTGGCGGGATGTTGTGCAGATATGTACATAGCTGGTGTGGCGGGATGTTGTGCAGATATGTACATAGCTGGTGTGGCGGGATGTTGTGCAGATATGTACATAGCTGGTGTGGCGGGATGTTGTGCAGATATGTACATAGCTGGTGTGGCGGGATGTTGTGCGCACACCTGTCGGCCTCGTCAGCGGCCGTCTGCGCTCGGCGGAGGTTCTCGCCAGACGACCTCCAATTGGTCCATCACGGAGACTACGCCATTCAATGGCAACTGCCTTTGTGGCGTCCGTCGGCCGCGCTGGTCGGCGTGCAGCTGCCTGATCGGCTGTCGGTGGCAGATTTGCTGCCGAAAAAAAAACCTGGGCGAAAATCCTCACGGAAGTCAGGTGGCAACCGGCCTACAGACCGCGCTGTAAAAAGGGAATTGTGAGATGTTGGGGCTTGGGGCATCTAATTTGGTTCGTCCCGGTGAACAACTTGGGAGTAGTCTCAAGCGGTCTCTGAAAATCCACCACGGGCGTGGAAGCCCGATGGTAGCAGCATTGCGGGCACGTCAACGCTAAGCCGTGCGACAAGCCACAGTAGTAATATACCTCGTCCGGCGGATCATGAGCGTGACCCGGTAGGTTGTATCTCGTCAGATGTGGAATTGTTATGAAATGCTCTTTGGTATATTCGCATAGCCTTGTTGTAGACGAATGCAATAACCGTTGTAGTTAGGTATTGGGGTAAAATGGTCTTTCATACTGAGGAGTGCATGCTGGGAGCAAGCACAGATCCAATTGCATTCAATTGCATCCCGCCGCCAAGGAATTCACAGTAACAACTCATGTGCAGCCTTCATATTTCATGCTGTAAAAATTGTGCTGCGCAACAACTTCATTACATAAAATATGTCACCGCTCAAAAACATGACCTCATATCGCATGCGGAATATATAAGCCAGCCGAAAACATGCATCTTGAAATATGCCAGCAAATGTATGCAAAACACGATGCGGCCGATCATGAGTGAGAGTTGCAGGCTTCGTCGGTCCGATAGCCTGGAAGTTTGAGAGCCGCTGTTCTTTAACCAGCACTGCTGTTAGGCGGGCGGAGAGTCGAGCTCTCTCTCTCTCTCTCTCTCTCTCTCTCTCTCTCTCTCTCTCTTCAGCAGGGCGAGATTCATCGACTGGGATTGTTCATCTCTGCTGTGTGTGTATGGGGGGGGGGGGTCATTCATCTAGGGACTGATTTCCCCAGGCGTATTGTATTAAGTGAATAAAAACGGAGGTGACATCAGACGAATTGCACGTCGCGGGGGGAGGGCGTATCAGCATGAGTCATATTTGGTTTGCGCGCGAAAATATTTGAGGATAAAACTTAAAGACGTAGTTAAGAATTTCGGGGAAAGCACGGGTTGCCTGGCAGTTCAATTGCACGTTTACATGTGGTTGTTGAGATCGTAGATGGGCTGTGTATGCCTGGTTTGTACCGAGTATCCACACATGACTCATTTGTCCTCGCTCGTTTCTTTCATTTATTGCATTTTCAGTGGAATGTCCTTCGCACGTAGACATTGGCAGAGTTGCATGCAATTGCGCAGTGCCTTTCCCATTTATACAACAGGACCCGAAAACGTTTAGGGTACTTTCCCATAGGGTTCTATGTTGAAGTTCAGGGGTGCTCTGCAGGTTTGAGGGATGCACAGGAACCTCGAAAAGAGCGCAATTTTATACGCATGTTCGAAAGATACCTTGATATATGTCCGCATACGAAGTTGGACAGAACCAACCAAATGAAGTACCTTTAAATGCCAGTGGTGGCACAGTAGTGGCACAGGTCACCAGTGATCACCAGTTTAGTACAGTTGTAGTACAGGTAGGGGTGAATATCATAGGTCCTGCTAGGAGTGAGGAGTTGCTGCAGGACTACAGGGCCCTTCTAGCCACCCTGAAGGATAACAATGGGAGAGTCATTGTAACTGCAATTTTGCCTAGGTCTGGAGCCTCCCCTGAATGGAGCTCTAGGGCACTGGTAGCCAATGCCAGAGTAGGTAAGCTCTGCCATGAGTTAGGTTTCACCTTTGTTGACGAGTGGTGCAGGTTTTATGGATCATGGAACCTCTATCAGAGGGATGGCCTGCACTTCTCCGAGAAGGGGGTTCATGTGTTAGGCAAAGTGTGTGAGAATGTCCTTCAGGTAGACTAGGAAATGGGGTGGGGAGGGATGAAATTGCATTGCCAACTCAGGGATATTCCAATAGTGTCAGCCAAGGCAATAGATCCTCAAATTCAGCAAATACGGACAGCAGTAGTTCAAGGAAGCAGAGTGGTAGTTCATCCACTGATAAAAGAACTCCTCAACATGAAAAAGCCAAAGGTGGTTATGGAGCATATGTTAAGTGTAAGCTTAATGCTCAGAGTATCCGATCCAAATTTGATGAGCTCAAGTGTTATGTTGCTGAGGAGGAACCAGGTTTTGTTTGCATGACGGAGGCATGGGTCAGTGAAGGGTATTTTGGAGATAACTTGCAGGACTATAAGATCCAGGGATACAATATGTTTTCGTGCAATATGGGTCCAGCAGTGAAAGGGGGTGGTGTAATGCTCTATGTGAATAGCTTATTCAGTTCTAAAAAAGTAGCAGGTGGGGATACAAATGTGTCTGTGAAGTCCATTTGGCCTCATGTCGCTATCGGAAGAGGCAACAGCAATACACTGAGGATAGGAGCGTTCTACCGATCATGAATCATGCCACATTCTCAGCAACTGGAGCTTGATTAGGTGATTTGTGAGGAAATCAGTAGAAACTTCCAGAGGAAGTGCCTTATTCTTGGTAACTTTAACCTAAAAGGATATGGCAATGATGGTGTTGGCTCCCCATCATGCAAAATGTTTAGGAAATACCTTGAATAGGACCTGCTCTTACACCAGTTTGTATCGGAACCTACCAGGCATGGCTCGTTCTTGGACATGGTATTCTCGGATTTAGGTGACTTGGTTCAAGACTTGACTGTAGGAGAAACTCTGGGAAGAAATGACCATAACATAGTTAGATTCAAGGCACATGTAGTGGAAATTATTAAGGATAATTTGGTAAAGGTGCCAACTTTCAACAGAGCAGACTTTGATTGCATGAGAGCGGCTTTAAGTGCCATAAGATGGGAATAAGAATTCTCCAATTTAAATGCCTGTGAAATGTGGGAAAAGTTCAAATCTTACTTGAAGGAAATTCAGATTAGACATGTCCCCCAGAAGCAAAGATGCAAAAGAGGGGTGGGAAAGCCAGCATGGCTTACACCAGACTTGATAAAGCAATTAAGGCTAAGAAAGCTGCATTTAGAGTGCTTAAGGAAGCTTCAAATATCTTAAATCTAAAGACGTATCGAAAAGCTAGGGACACTGTGAAGAAAAAAAAACAGAGGAGCAAAGCGAGCAAAAGAACTGGATTTAGCTAGGAACTGCAATGGGGACAGCAAAAAGTTTTTTTAGTTTCTACAAGGTGAATAAAGTTTCTAGCACAATTGGTCCACTGGAATTAAATGGGACTAGATTGGGTGAGGATAGTGAGATGGTTGAGGAACTGAGCAAGCAATTTAAATCAGTGTTTAAATTGGAAGATATGACCAATCTGCCGACCGTACACCATAGTTCAGTGAGATGTGATCGGATAAATGATGTTGCTTTCATTGATAGTGGTGTCGTTTTCAATCATATCAGGGAAATGAAGCCAAACAAGGCAATAGGACCTAATGAAATTTATGGTAGGGTATTGCGGGAAGCTGAAAAGGAACTGGCATTTCCACTTAGTATAATATTTCGTAGATCGGTTTCGCAAAATGAAATTCCAACAGATTGGAAAAGGGTAAATGTAGTTTCTATTTTCAAGAAAGGAGAGGGGGAAAGTTGAAAACTATAGGCCAGTAAGCCTCACGTCCCTGGTCTGCGGGGTGCTAGAATCAATTATCAAGGATAGAATAGTTAGTTATGTGGAAGGGAACAGATTGATTGAAGATGCTCAACATGGGTTCAGAAAAGGGCCATCGTGCCTCACAAGTCTCTTGGACTTATTGAATTTCGCTATAGGACAATTTGATCAGGGAAATCAGGTCGATATAGCATATCTTGACTTTGGTAAGGTACCCCATAAACGGTTAATGATGGAGCTTCAGGTCCATAGTATTGCAGGTAGCATCTTAAAATGGATAGAGTTGTGGCTTTCAAATAGACAGCAAAGTGTGATGCTAAATGGTACAAAGTCATCATGGCAAAATGTTCTTAGTGGAGTCCCCCAGGGGTCAGTGCTGGGGCGACTACTGTTCATTATATTTGTAAATAACATTGAAAGTGGCCTAAGCAGTTAGGTTTTGAAGTTGGCGGATGACTTGAAGGTCTTTAGGGTAATACAGATCAAAATGGACATATCTCGCTGCAAAAAGACTTAGACGAACTTGTGAAGTAGTCCGAAGAATGGCAAATGAAATTTAATTTCGATAAGTGCAAAATCATGCGTGTAGGTAAGCAGCATATGAAGGCTCCATACTTGGTGGGTGGCCAGGTGCTATCAGTGACTGAACAGGAGAAGGATTTAGGTGTTACTCTAAACACAAAATTGGAGGCATTAGAACAGACCAAGGAAAAACGGTTCATGGTGTAAGCAACCTGGCATATGAGGAAAGACTGAAGAAATTGAATTGTTTTCACTTAGATATAGAAGGCTGAGAGGAGATCTCATCGAGGTCTTTAAATTTGTCTATGGTCTGGGGAGGAGATATCTTGGGGAAATGTTTGAATTTAACATAAATGATGCAATTAAAGGTCATCATTTCAAGATTAAAGTTAACCAAAGCAGAACAAGGTTGAGACAGTCTTTCTTCACCAACAAGATAGTAGAACACTGGAACCAGCTGCCAGAAACCATTGTCAGTAACAGCACATTGAACATTCTTAAAAACAGCATACACAATCATTATAGGAATAATGATCGACTGTAATAATGCTTTTCAGTATTACAGGGGGGGCTGATCGACGGATTTGGTGGGCAACTGGTTGAGTGTACAGAGTGCAACCAAGAAGGGCCCTTGTGGTTCATAGTTGCACTAATCGTGTATGTTTTTATGTCTTTATATTTGAATTTTTACCTACCTATACGTCAGAAACTGAAGCATCTGGTTCAATTTAGACCCTTGCCTAAGCAATGCATCATTTCACAATTTTTTTGACATGTCGCTTTATACGATTAGGGACCTGAACGAATAGAAATCTTTGAAATCCTTTTGAACAAACAAGACCGAGTGTGAATTGATCTCGTTTGTAAGATTGCGTTCGTTCGCTCGCTCGCTTCGTTGGCCGACTAACGCTGTCTGAAAAAAAAAACTTACAGCATGGAGTTGTCTGACCGTGCTTACTTTGTGTTTGTTTGGTGTGCCATGGCAGAGTTGTAAGGCACTCAGGAATGACCCATCCTGACCGTTCAATCAGGCGGCTCATATTTTGTTTTCTGGTATTGATATGCAGGCACTGTTGGCCCTCGGTATCGTTAGGAATATAATGCCGAGGATTCCTCCTCAGCATTATATTCCTAGCATTATATGCTGAGGAGGAATCCTCGGCATTATATTCCAAACGATTGTGGAATCTCATGTGACCAGGGGAAAACTCACTTTTGTTTCTCAATACTCCCCAACGCCACAGGGCAATGCCAATATCAACAGATTATGGGTACTCCTCCTCTGACCCCTTAATCCACTGTCCCTTGGTGAGGTTGCATCTCAATATATGCCTGGCAGTCATAAAGCTGCGGCTTTATGAGCTGCTCGAGCCAGCATTACATACCATCATATTGCAAGATCGTACGCGTTCACGGCTTGATCTAAAGGAACATGCTTACAGTACTTGTTACAGTACTCATTACGTACTTTGCAGTTCTCGATGACAAAGATAATTGAGAAGAAATGGAATCCGTCTAAGATGTGGCAGGGCAAGACCACTGGCAGTTACAAAAATATCTTCTAATTCCAAAAAAAATAGGCTAAGCAAAAACATATTTCAGCTGGAGACATATAGGAATAATAGCGCTCTCCGTTGGTATCAGATTGTTTACCTTGTTTGCGTCCCAATTTGTACACTTTTTGTTCAATTTCAAGGACCTCGGTTTTGCAAACTACTTGCATACGAAAATGAAGCAATTGGAGCACTTGAGTACCCAGGGTGGGGAGGAGGAATGGCCTAGATGTTGGTTTCTGGAGTCTGCAACTAGGTTAGGCATGCATGCAATGGATACAAAAAGTGACATTTTATTTGTTCATTATAAAAAGAGCTGTCTCAAAAAGCCCTCATCCGTCACATCGTGCCTTAGCAGCAGAGCAAGTGGGGTTCAATAATGGAGTTCAATAATTCAGTAATGCTATCCCTCAAGGCTTAAGGATAATTTATATAAGTTTATAAAGTTAGCTTTAGCCCGAGTTCAAATTTCACATTAATTGATGGTAGGGCACATAGATGACGTGCTGCTAGTCGGCGAAAACTCAGGTTATCATATAATCACCAAGGTCATATTACGTACATTTTTTTACAGAAGCAGCTAGGATAGCAAATCCGTATGCGACGAGAAATATAAAGGTCTTTGTTACTTGCTAAGTAAATAATTTGTCTTTATCATATCAATGAGACAATTGTTGACGTTTTGACTCGTCAAGGCATGCTATTCTCATTTTTAATTCATTGCGACTGAACCTTGCCAGATCAATTATCATGCCAACGCCGAAAGCTTTTTTGTGACAAGCGAGGCTCAGAGGTTCAAGGGTCAAATAACACGAACTGATCTCATCCTTGAATAAGTCACTTTTATATGCGATACGAAAAATGTTCCATATGCGTTTCACATAAAAGCACTTGACTCATAGATCACCGTTGTAGAACAGCAATATGCGGGAGGCTTCATAGAGGTTCCGTGTAGTTGAGTGATCTAACATCAAATGGAAGTCTTGTTTGTATCACAAGGTGGCTCATGTGATGCCATTGAAAAGACTGCAAATTCATAGAAATGAATCGTGGTGTAGAAACCTGGATTTCATGCCACAGAGGCCACGTGAAACATATGCCACACAGGCGTTGGTGCTGTTGTGCTTAGACACACTACGCACGTCAATTTCTGATACGGCAAACACGGTAGCCGACAACGGCTGATAAGATTATGCATAGCGATTATCCCTTCATGTGAGGTACAATTTCATGATTAGTTCCTTTCGACAAACGTGCTTCTTCAAACTAATCGGAGAATATGCCAGCTACATCATAAATTCCCAACCCTGTCGCAACTGGTAAGTAAATATCGTTGTTCCAATGGTTGTCCCATGTTGCTTTAATTTAAAAATAAAAAGAACTCCCATCCGGGATTTGGTCCTTCGGTGCTGGCGTTGGAGGCTGACACGAGACGCTGCGTGTTTTATGCAGTTACCAAGAGCATCACATGCGTGTTTGTCGTCTGCAGTGACAATACATGTCCATTCATATCTGATACAATTTGCTCATGTTTGCCTATCTTTAGAGGCACATTTTCATGCTATTGCACAGGCCTTCAAGAGACCATGCGGTTGCTCAGGGCCTGATAATCTTTGGAGAAGGTATGCTGCTAATAATCGCAAGCCGCCACCGTAACCGCGTAATGCGTGGGTAAGGTAGACGGAAGTGACGCATAAACTTTTGTGGTTATTTCCCGCAGGCACTATAAGTGGATGACGAGCCATTACGAGCCATCCTAATAATACTCTGGGCGTCGTCTTGCACGGCGAACTAGAAATATTCTACCTCCTGTTGCTCGCCATCAGCAGATCACTTAAACCCTCAGCAAGTTTCCTTTTCAACTAACTTTCCTAAACTGCTTGCTGAATGTCGCCGTGAAACAAAAGGCTGCTTGCGCTACTGAAACTGAGCGCAGCGCGCAAAGACGGTATGTCTGACGTGACATGTAGAGGCACAAACCAACAGTCGATGCTGACTGACGAGCACCATGCAGACGCACAAACCCACAGTCGATGCTGACTGATGGACTCCATCACGGCGACTAGTTTCTGTCAGCAGAAGTGTCATGGCTTGGCGAAGATGGTGGGGTGGCTGCTACAAGTCCCCGTCGCACTTGTACTACGTTGAATGACGACGGATGGCTCTAACGTTTGTGACACGTACAGATGCCTTGGGTTTAGGTCAGGTCAGTGTATCGTTCGTGAACTTTGTGACCACCATCATTCACTTGAGCCGATCCCATTTAATCGATTTATATGGTTGCAGTGTTTTCAGAGGACTTCAATGTCGACATGTCCCTGCATAAGTAAATAAACTGAAGGTCAGGATTACTCTTCTCCGCATAATCCTTACATGATTCCTATTAGCACACATTCATTTGTATATTCTAGCATGACTTTCTATGAATTGTGTGCATTCACTGAAGTTCATAACTTTCTAAACACATACGAAGCAACATTTTGAAGTGATATTAATGCATGCGACCTCCGTAATATTTGATCCACTTTACTATGTCACAATTGTTATGTATGCCCCAGCTGTTCTTTGTATGACATCAATATCGGCCGCGCTCCCGGTCACATGTGGCTTGTTGATTGGTTCTTGGTTCGTACGGCACGTCAAGCATTTTACCCACCTGGCGTCGCCAACCTTTCACTCAGATTATCCGTCGGCGAAGAACAACAGCAGGCGAGACTCGAACCCATAGCCTTTTGGTTGGGAGACGAGCATCCTACCTCTAGAATGTTCATCCCTCAGTCTTCAATCATTTGACAAGTAGGTGCGCAGTGATGAAAGGAACGTTTCTCCGAGTACTTGTAGTTCAACGGTAATGCATGCATTGTTGGGCCGTTTAAAAAAGGTCGTCGCTTTGACACATTACCAGATCCTGCTTGTTTTCAGCAATGTGTCTCGGAGACCACCCCCTTACGATGACTTTCCGACTAGCAGAGACCATTCCACACTCGGTCGACATTTTCCTCGTGACTCACGGTCGGCCGTTCGGTATTGACTGACAAAGTCAAGTTCAACATCCGGTGTTTACATTTTAGGCGTTGGGAAACGCCACAGGTGCCAGTTTGTAGATAGCCGAAATATATCGTCACTGATTGGAAAGGTGCATCAGAAAGGAACGAAGAGCTAGGCGATCGCTAGACAAGAGCGCTTGCTAATTGTGTTGAATGTGCTTACGGGGTGATAAGTCACCAAATCCTGACATGCCTCTAAAGTATCAGCATGGCTGATTATAAGTTACGTTTGTAATGGAAAGGTGAACTTGCTATTATCCGAAGGCTATTTTAGATCATCTTAGATTATTTTCGTACTATTACACCGTTACTTACTGGTTGGCTGTCCATTAGGGTGACACGTATTTTCGAAATTTTGAATTTTTATCGGGACAGACGCATTTCTGGTTCCATTCCGCCAAAAATATCGTGTGTAAAATATTTTTGAAAGAGAACAATATTTAGAACTGCCTCAATACGGTCAAAGTTAGTATATTTTCTCGAAAAGTATAAATTTTAGAACATGATGTTCTATGCCTCTAGCAAATCAAATATCACTTCTAGTTTGCTCAAGCTACTAATCTTCATCTAAAGTATATAATTGGACTTCATACTTTCAACTCTAGGTCCCCCTAAACTCGAATATTAGCCCCTCAAAGTGTGTGTGTGTGGGGGGGGGTGTCATGGGCGCCCATCTCCCACTCCCACTTGCCTACTTTGCAGAGGTCACGGTGGACTTGCGGGCGGTTGGGAAGTCACAGCGGTGCTTCTCGACCACTTGTAAGAGGAACTGCTTTTGGTCTTCACTCTTGGTAAGGGTCAGGTTCAAAGACTGCATGAACGCCACCCCGCGCTCAGCGAAGTCGTTGACGACTTGAAGGGCCTGGACTCTGTGATATGCGACGATGAAGGTTGGTTCCGTCTGCCACTCCTCCTGATCCTTGAGCAGGAAGGCGGTGCCGATGTCCAGAACTTTGAAGAATTCTTTGATGTAATCGTTTTGAACTTGACCAATGTTTTGTTAGAGATTGAGGCGGTGGACGGGTCAACATACGCCGCGGGGATCCTTCCTTCCCCTTCTTCCATCGCTTTAATCATCTCCCGCTTTGTCACCAAGTCGATCCCTCGAAGATCTCGAAGTCGAAGATGGTCAGGGTGACGAGGCGCTCGATCAAGTACCATAGGTGCCTGGCGAAGACTGTCCCCGTCGCCTTGGCCACCGCTGAGTCCGGATAATAGACAAGGGCCTTGAGCAGTGCGATATCCGCGGCTGGGGCCGCTGCCGGAAGCGGCGCTTTGTGCCAGACCGTCACACAGATGGACACGGCGAAGATGGTGAATCACCGGATTCCACCCGCTTCGCCTGATATCTGGAACTGTTCCCGGAACAGGAACAGTTTGATGGCATGGATGACTTTTGCCATCCGGCGCGCGCGATGGTACCCCGCTACCGAACCGGGTACCCCGCTTGTTCGGACCGCCCAGCACAATTACAGATAACTTCAGAAGCTCCCTGTAGTAATCACGTTATGTTGACTGTCGAGGAGGCGGCTGAATTCGAACAGCAGGTCGTCGCGGGCGTCCTTCAGGTGCTGCTGCATGGTTCCATCATCGAAAGGTTTCGCTTTGGTTTGATCGAAAAAGTCCCACTGGGCGGTGAGTCGTTTGAACAAGGAGGATGTCAAGACCAGTAGAGGGAACGAGGAACGCCGTGAATGCGTTCTCGCACGCCAGTTCGTGGATGTAGCGGCGGGAAGCCAAATGAAGCAGTCTTCTCGAGTTTCTCCTCAATGATAGAGCAAGCTCCTCCTGGGAGTTCTGTGTTTGAGGCGGTGGTGTCAAATGAGAGGGCACAGATCCGCTCCTTGATGTTTCAATCCTCGAGGGCAGAGAAGACGGCTTCCGCCATGGCGCGGCCGGTGCCGTCGGGGAGGTTGGTCACAGCCAGAAGCTTGTCGACGTTCTCCCCAGACACCAGAACTGGAAGGCGATCTTCAGCAGGGCCTCAGTCAGCCGCTGGTACGATTTTCCCGTCCCAGTGAACGGTCAGCGGCACAGTAGGATGGAAGGCTGCCTTCAGTTCCGCTGCGGCTATAGCACGGAACTTTGCTCTGTCGCGGCGGGATGATTCGCGGTTCAAGACCAGCTCCTCAGGGTCGCGGCCCAAGCTTCTCGCAGCTGCCGACAGAAAAAAAAAACACCTCGGTCGGTAAGTTTCGTCCGATCCACCACTGCGAAGAGATCAGGGGTGATCACCGTTTTCGACGCGCGGAATCGCTTGGGTGATAAAGGGGTCGTAGATGCTTTTGCATGCGACGTGGACGGTACTGGGAGAGTGAGTTATTCCTCTTCTTCTCGGCAACGACGCCGTGTCGGTGACTGAGTCGGGCTGCTTGTACCTGAGCTGGAGCTCGATGCCAGTTTGGCGAGTTCTTCTCGGCTCTCCTCGTTCGCCCTTTCAGCATCTTGCTGGCGGCTCCTTCCCGCTTCCTGTCCTGTGCAGCGTCATGTCACGTGTGGAGGAGAAGTGGCCGCGCCGCACTTCGGACCTTTATCCTTTATCCCGTCAGGAACTCTCTGTCCTCTTCGATTGTGATCATCGACATCGACTGTTCGTATGTGATATCGAACAGGCGGTCTAGGGATGAGAGGAACTCGGCCTCGTTCCTGGTCTGGGTCACAGTGCGCCGTTTCGACGGTGTGGATGGATATGGTGACAATTAACTGATCGATAGCCTTGCTCCATCACCCCGAACGCATCATTGGACATGCACTGTCCGTATTAATTTTCCTTTTGAACTTGCCGCTAAACAAAGCTTTAACATGGATATGTGCATACAATATTTTATACTTTTAAGAACATGTCCTCCTGTATCAATATTTGGATAAACTCGTGCTACACCCTGTATAATACCTCATTATTAGTCTTCTGTACACCAGTGCGGAAGACTAGACCAACGACTCTGACCGTCTCTCTGTTTGTCTGTCCGTGTGTGTGTCAGTCCGCATGTCTGCCTGTTGTCCTTTTTCAACTCAGAAACTACAACAGCTATCGAAACGAAAACTGGCATGATAACAGAACGCCATGAGTACTTTTCGACGAAAAGCATAAACTTTGACCTTGTTCAGGCAGTTCTAATTGTTATTTAATTTCACAAATATTTTACACACAATGTTTTAGAGGGAATGACACCAGAAACGAGCCAGTCCCGATAGAACTTCCCCCCAAAATGAAAAACACCCCAAAATAAGTGTCACCCTACTGTCCATATTTCCCTGGCTGGCTGTCCTCATACCTGACAGTCATTGTCCATATCCCCCGGCTTGCTGTCCCCATCTCCCAGTTGCTATCCATATCTCTCGAGCTGACTATCCATATCTCAATCAATGTCCCCGGGCTGGCTATCCATGCATCAGTCATTGTCAATATTTCCCCGGTTGGCTGGCCCTATCTCCCCGGCTGTCTCTCCATATATCCCTGGTTGGCTGTCCCCTATCTCCCCGGCTGTCTCCCCATATATCCCTGGTTGGCTGTCCCCCATCTCCCCGGCCGTCTGCCCATATCTCCCTGGCTAGCTGTCCACATCTCCCAGTCACTATCTACATCTTACAGTTGCTGTCCATAGCTCACGGCTGACTGTCCATATCTCCCGGATGTGTGTCCATATATCCTTGACTGGCTGCCCCTATCTCTCGGTCACCGTCCATATCCGTCGGCCGGCTGTTGATGGGCCCATCTGGGCCTTGTGCGGTCCGCGCCAGACAACGGCAGCGATAAACGGCGGCACTGCGGCGCCACCTCCATTACAGCGCCAGTGGCCTCTACTGTAGCTGAGCCCATCTATTCGCCCGTGGGGGTGGGGGTGGGGTGGGGGTGGGGGCACATCACTGGCCCTCTGAATGAGGCATGAGCCGCGACGCCGTACCCGACGGAAGTTGACCACCATCTGCGTGCTCGGATCGGTTTCCGCAGCCGATTTGCCGTCGGAGGTGGGGTGACGCGGCCTCCGGCCAACTGTTCAAGCGTTGCCGTTCGCGGGTCCTGGTGCTCTGATTTGTGGTGGACTGGGAACGGGTCCCATGGTCAATTGGTAGCACGGTAGGTGGCGTTTTGTCATCAAAGCTTCTGGTGCAGCACTTGTCCAGCAGCGCGCATCGGCCGGTGATTCTCTGTTGGTCATTCAACACTGGCTAACGACGATGTGACAAGTCCTGCATATGATTACAGTTGCTTTATCGAACCACCAAATTCGCTTGAAAATTACTTTTTAAGCGAATGTTTAATGCTGGCAATAGCACACCATCTTCTCAAAAGAAGCCGGCACTTCCTTCAATGATCGGAATCCCGGATCTTCAAGTGGTCTGACTTCACGAAATCTTTGACTCCGTGGCGAAACCTAAATATAAACATGCGGCATCGGCAGCATCTACAGCGCACGGTGCCTCTGCAGAGCCGGCAGGGTGAATTCGGGCTGCTAATGTCGCAGTACTTAGAATCATGGTGGATTCGGGGAGCGAAGTTTTTTTATTAGAACGGACGATTTTAAACAGTACTCAATTGTCCTTTCCCCAGCCAGGCAGGCACATTGGAAGTGGTACGTGCATCACCTGCAAGTTGAAAGTAACTCTGTGATGAAATGCTTCATGAAAAATAAACGAAGTGTGTATGCGCGACTTCCTGAAGCCCTTTCGCCAAAGCTGGCGCCTAGATACGCTCCAACTGCACAGTGTGAGAAGAAGTATGCTAAAGAGATTTGAAGTAGTTGCACATTGTGGGATGCTGCTAGATATGCGTTTTTGCATACATTTCCGGTTTAAAATGTTAGTGCTTTATGTAGTGAGAACTACATACGGGCGGCAGTGCATACGGCTAAATACGGCTGCCAGCCTGCCACTGCCAGCCTGCCACTGCCAGCCTGCCACTGCCAGCCTGCCACTGCCAGCCTGCCACTGCCAGCCTGCCACTGCCAGCCTGCCAGCCTGCCACTGCCAGCCTGCCACTGCCAGCCTGCCACTGCCAGCCTGCCACTGCCAGCCTGCCACTGCCAGCCTGCCACTGCCAGCCTGCCACTGCCAGCCTGCCACTGCCAGCCTGCCACTGCCAGCCTGCCACTGCCAGCCTGCCACCGCCACCTGCCACTGCCAGCCTGCCACTGCCAGCCTGCCAGCCTGCCTGCCAGCCTGCCACCCCTGCCACTGCCAGCCTGCCACTGCCAGCCTGCCACTGCCAGCCTGCCACTGCCAGCCTGCCACTGCCAGCCTGCCACTGCCAGCCTGCCACTGCCAGCCTGCCACTGCCAGCCTGCCACTGCCAGCCTGCCACTGCCAGCCTGCCACTGCCAGCCTGCCACTGCCAGCCTGCCACTGCCAGCCTGCCACTGCCAGCCTGCCACTGCCAGCCTGCCACTGCCAGCCTGCCACTGCCAGCCTGCCACTGCCAGCCTGCCACTGCCAGCCTGCCACTGCCAGCCTGCCACTGCCAGCCTGCCACTGCCAGCCTGCCACTGCCAGCCTGCCACTGCCAGCCTGCCACTGCCAGCCTGCCACTGCCAGCCTGCCACTGCCAGCCTGCCACTGCCAGCCTGCCACTGCCAGCCTGCCACTGCCAGCCTGCCACTGCCAGCCTGCCACTGCCAGCCTGCCACTGCCAGCCTGCCACTGCCAGCCTGCCACTGCCAGCCTGCCACTGCCAGCCTGCCACTGCCAGCCTGCCACCCTGCCACTGCCAGCCTGCCACTGCCAGCCTCACTGCCAGCCTGCCACTGCCAGCCTGCCACTGCCAGCCTGCCACTGCCAGCCTGCCACTGCCAGCCTGCCACTGCCAGCCTGCCACTGCCAGCCTGCCACTGCCAGCCTGCCACTGCCAGCCTGCCACTGCCAGCCTGCCACTGCCAGCCTGCCACTGCCAGCCTGCCACTGCCAGCCTGCACGCCTGCCACTGCCAGCCTGCCACTGCCAGCCTGCCACTGCCAGCCTGCCACTGCCAGCCTGCCACTGCCAGCCTGCCACTGCCAGCCTGCCACTGCCAGCCTGCCACTGCCAGCCTGCCACTGCCAGCCTGCCACTGCCAGCCTGCCACTGCCAGCCTGCCACTGCCAGCCTGCCACTGCCGGCCTGCCACTGCCAGCCTGCCACTGCCAGCCTGCCACTGCCAGCCTGCCACTGCCAGCCTGCCACTGCCAGCCTGCCACTGCCAGCCTGCCACCGCCAGCCTGCCACTGCCAGCCTGCCACTGCCAGCCGCCACTGCCAGCCTACTGCCAGCCTGCCACTGCCAGCCTGCCACTGCCAGCCCTGCCACTGCCAGCCTGCCACTGCCAGCCTGCCACTGCCAGCCTGCCACTGCCAGCCCTGCCAGCCTGCCACGCGCCTGCCACTGCCAGCCTGCCACTGCCAGCCCTGCCAGCCTGCCAGCCTGCCAGCCTGCCACTGCCAGCCTGCCACTGCCAGCCTGCCACTGCCAGCCTGCCACTGCCAGCCTGCCACTGCCAGCCTGCCACTGCCAGCCTGCCACTGCCAGCCTGCCACTGCCAGCCTGCCACTGCCAGCCTGCCACTGCCAGCCTCCTGCCACCTGCCAGCCTGCCAGCCTGCCACTGCCAGCCTGCCACTGCCAGCCTGCCACTGCCAGCCTGCCACTGCCAGCCTGCCACTACCAGCCTGCCGCCGCCAGCCTGCCGCTGCCAGCCTGCCGACACCAGCCTGCCACTGCCAGCCTGCCGACACCAGCCTGCCGACACCAGCCTGCCGACGCCAGCCTGCCGCTGCCAGCCTGCCGACACCTGCCTGCCACTGCCAGCCTGTCGCTGCCGTCATCGACACTAACAAAGGCACCAGGTGTCAAGATGCGCACACACACAGGACGACCGGGGCCACACTGGATGCATGTCCCGGCCACCGGGCTGCTACGCCCCGGGCTCGAGCAAGTCACCTCAACACAAACGTCATCTGCCTCACTGTCTTATGTGACCGACAGGCTCGCAGCGGCCCAGCTGCCCCCTCCCCGTATTCAGGGGTGTAGCGAGAGCCTGGCCAGAGACCTGCTGCGCGGATTCCGCACCAGTTAGCTTTCATCGCTTGAATGCGGCCGCGCCGAACCCACTCCGAACAGCCAGAGCAGCGTCGCGCCACGCGGCTGATGAAATCTGCCGCAGGATGTTGCTGCACGGTAGGAGTGGGCGGGACCTCTGAGGAGTTGTGATCTCCGTGCCATTGGCAGTCGGTAGAGGGCGAGGACGGTCATGTTTCCCGTGGGCCCCGAAAGCGCTCAAGCGGGCTGTTGGGCACATTGTGTTCAGACACAGGTCCTGACGAGTCACATACAACATTTGGCGCTCCAGGGGGCCCTCGGACGACCGGTGAGGATCCCCGGTGACGTGAAGGGTCACTGGACCCATCAAAGAGACCCAGGACCGACGGAGACGGTCTCAGGCCGATGGAGAAGGTCTTTCGTCGTTAAAGAGGTTCCATTGATGGAAAGTATTTTTGAGTCGATTATGAGTCGACGGGGAAAGGGCCAGCCACCGGAGGGGCCCTGGACTGCCGGGGAGTGCTCTGACGTTGGCAATATGAAGGGCCCTTGAGCCGATGGAGAGGTCCATGCCGATGAAAAGGCCCTGGTTTAATGAAGACGTCGAAATGGTTGAAAAAGGACTTTGGGAGGACTTTGGCCTGGCGGAAAAGGCCCTGAGCCGTTTGGAAGGCCCTGTGCCGACGAAGACGTCACCTGAGCTGGACGCGCAGTCTCTGAACCAACTTTGGTACGTACCCCACGCTCACGGAGGGCCTAGCCTTGACAGAGCAGATCTTTGGACAATGAAGGGACCCTCGAGCCACGAGGATCGTTCGGACCGAAGAAGAGGGCTCCAAGGGCGAGGTAGAGAGCCCCAATGTCCATGGAGGGGTCCTGGCTCTCAGAAAGGCCCTTGAGGTGACTCGGTCCTGGGAGGTCTCAGGGAGACCTCCCAGATTAAGGGCGGTGACTGTGATTAAGATGCATCTGTTTTGCGGACATTTACGGAAGTGTTTTCTGCCGGTTACGTCGATATTGGGTGCTTTGAGGACGGCGAGGTGAATCCGGAGCTTGAACGTGTTACAATGTCGTGTCTGTCCAGGTCATACGTGCCGCGGGCGAAAGAAAAACGCATGGAAGAACGTTTATACAAATTGAAAGCATGTCACGTGATCTCTGTCTGTCAACTCTGTAGCTGGAATGCGCCCGTTATTATAGTGCCAAAGGGAGGATGTCTTCATAATTGCGTTTCCCATAAAGCATGAGAGGAATTAATAAGAGCCTGCTGTTCAAAAAGTGTATGATGTCCAGCAATGACGGCTATCTGTACTCTCTTCACGGCTGGGACATAGCTTCTCCTTTGGGTATTAAGCGCGCATATTGAAACCTTTTTTTTCTTTTTCTTATTTTCCCCCCTTTTTTTTTGTAGAGAACAAACCTTTTTTTTAAAAACACCAAAAAGGCGATTGTTTGGGCTTTCTGCAACTATTAAAGTTGGACAGACAGCTTAGGAATGCCTCATGCCAAATACATGTCATTGCTTTCCACACCTAAGTTCACTATAACTATTTGCATCTTTATTTGTTTTTTTTGAGATAGGCCACCACCAGTTATTAGTAGTAGCCCCAGGAGCACCTCAGCTAGGTAGCAAGCTAGTAACGCCAAGGCACTCCTGGGGTCACAAAGTGAAAAGTGCTATGAGGGGAAAACTGTACACACATGTGCACTATCACACAAATATGTGTGACAGTGTCTCAGTATATCCACACACATGAAACATTTATACCTAAACTTACTTCACATACATAAATACATGCACTCACACATACATACAAATATATATACATACAGATATACTAGCATGTACATACATAAGTATACACTGATCTGCATCCATGCACATCCATTCATAGACATGCACACAGTAGCACACAGCTGAAATCACATGCAATTAATCATACAGGTACAAATGCATCATCGCATATGCATTTATTTGTTTATCCAGCTTTACTCATGCATACGTATCATACATATCAACCTACATATATCCTCTCCTTTTTGTAATGCGAAATTGTTAATTTGACTAACCATTTAGCTTGAGATGTATAAGTCAATAAAATATGTTCTGATAACTATTTTTATATCTTCTTTCTTAATAGGTACATGATTACAGGACGGAAATTTTGTACCAATGATAGTATTCCAAGTTCTTGGTGCTATAAATGATATGGAATGAAGTCTATAGGTTTTTGATGAAAAAGGTACATGGAAATGTTCAGCATGCCTCAAGTTACTTGGTGATGTGTATTTGAACATATTCATTACAGTGATTGGTAATGTTTGATTAAGAAATCTGTGAAGTAGTAGTATGTTCTGTTCTTGTACAATATGAGGGAACTTCAATGTGTTATATTTGACAAATAGTTCAATTGTAGGGTATGAATAGTGCTGATTATCTATGATTTGTAACGCCCTTTTTTTGTATTTTAACAATTCTGTCTAATCGTGTTGGAAAATTGTTTCCCCATATTAATGCACAATAATTGAAATATGGAAGAATCAAAGTATTATATAAATATTTCAATTCACGACTTGTGATAAAGAATTTTGCTCTTCCCATTATTCCTAGATTTCTGCTAGTTTTTGCAGCAACATATGCTATGTGAAATTTCCATGTTAATTTTTCATCAACTATTACTCCAAGATATGTGATTTGCTGTTTCCTATGAACTATTTGAGAATTTATTGCTATATTTAAGTCAGCACAAGGCATACTGGAGTAAATTTGGTAGTTTGTTTTGTTGACATTCAGTGATAATCTATTGGCCTGGAACCATTCAGTCATTCCTGATACATAGGCATTAATTTTAATTTGTAATTCTTCAATATTCGTAGCTTTGATCATGACAGCAGCATCATCAGCAAATAAATAGAATGTTCCATCTAAAGAAGTACCCAAATCATTAATGTATATAAGAAAGAGTAGTGGACCGAGGATGGAGCCTTGTGGAACTCCCATAATAATGCACTCTGCATCTGAGACTACATCATTAATTTTAGTTTGCTGATATCGATGTTTTAAATAAGACAGCAGTATCATGAGCATAGTTCCAGATATGCCAATATGTTGTATTTTTAAAGTAAAATGTCCATGCTCACAGTATCAAACGCCTTTTTCAAGTCAATATAGAGACCACATGTAAGTTCTTTCTTTTCCAAAGATGTTGTAATTTGGTCATACATGCGAGCAATCGGCATGTATGTGCTATGTTTTTTTTATTTTCTAAATCCAAATTGGAGAGTGCTGAGTATATTATTCCGCTCTAGATAAGATAAGAGGTATGAATATACCATTTTTTCAAGAATTTTTGAAAATACTAATAGCATAGAAATTGGCCTATTATTTGTGAATTTGTTCAATTCTCCTGATTTAAATACGGGGATAACTATGGCTTGTTTTAGTTGCTTAGGAAACTCTCCACTTCTCAGACAGAGGTTAAAAAAGTGGGTGATTTGTGTCAGGATACTTTTAAAGACATAAAGACATCAAAGATTAGTGCAACTCTGAGCCACAAGGGCCCTTTTTGGTTGCACTCTGTACACTGAACCAGTTGCCCACCAAATCTGCCAACCAGCCCTCCCTGTAATACTGAAAGGCAAGCCCTCTATTCTTATAATGATTGTCTATGCTGTTTTTAAAGATGTTCAATGTGCTGCTACTGACGATGTTTTCTGGCAGCTGGTTCCAGTGTTCCACTATCCTGTTGGTGAAGAAAGTTTGCCTTAACCTTGTTCTGCTGTGGTTAATTTTAATTTTGAATTTATGACCTCTAATTGCATCATTTCTGTTAAATTCAAACATTTCCCCAAGGTATCCCCTCTCCAGACCATTTACAAATTTAAAGACCTCGATGAGATCTCCTCTCAGCCTTCTATATCTAAGTGAAAACATATTCAATTTCTTCAATCTTTCCTCATATGCCAGGTTGCTTATGCCATTAACCATTTTTGTAGCCCTCTTTTGTACTCTCTCTAAAAGCCAACAATCTTTTTCATAGCTAGGAGACCAAGCTTGGATGCAGTATTCCAAATGTGGCCTGACGTATGCACAGTAAAGCTTCCTGATCACTTCCTCACTTCTGTATGATACATTCCTATTTATTGCCCCGAGCATTCTCAGTGCCTTCTTCCTGGCTTCCTTGGTCTGTTCTGATGCCCCCAGTTTTGTGTTTAGAATAACACCTAAATCCTTCTCCTGTTGAGTCACTGATAGCACTTGGCCACCCATCAAGTATGGGGCCTTCATATGCTGCTTACCTACATGCATGATTTTGCACTTATCAAAGTTAAATTTCATTTGCCATTCTTCGGACCACTTCACAAGTTCGTCTAAGTCTTTTTGCAGCGAGATATGCTCATCCTGACCTGTTATTGCCCTAAAGACCTTCAAATCATCTGCAAATTTCAAAACTTTACTGCTTAGGCCACTTTCAATGTTATTTACAAATATAATGAACAGTAATGGCCCTAGTACTGACCCCTGGGGGACTCCACTAAGAACATTTTGCCATGATGACTTTGTACCATTTAGTATCACTCTTTGCTGTCTATCTGAAAGCCACAACTCTATCCATTTTAAGATGCTACCTGCAATACCATGGGACTGAAGCTGTATCATTAACCGTTTATGGGGTACCTTGTCAAAGGCCTTACTAAAGTCAAGATATGCTACATCAACCTGATTTCCCTGATCAAATTGTTCTGTGGCGAAGTTCAAAAAGTCCAAGAGGTTTGTGAGACACGATCGTCCTTTTCTAAATCCATGTTGAGTATCTTGAATCAATCTGCTACCTTCCAGATAACTAACTATTGTATCCTTGATAATTGATTCGAGTACCTTGCAGACTAGGGATGTGAGACTTATTGGCCTATAGTTTTCAACTTTCCCTCTTTCTCCTTTCTTGAAAATAGGAACTACATTTGCCCTTTTCCAATCGGTTGGAATTTCATTATGTGAAACTGATCTACAAAATATTATACTAAGTGGAAATGCCAGTTCCTTTTCAGTTTCCCGCAACACCCTAGCATAAATATCATCAGGTCCTGCTGCCTTATTTGGCTTTATTTTCCTGATATGATTGTAAACAACATCACTACCAATGAAATCAACATCATTTGTCGGATCCCATGTAACTGAACTATGGTGTACGGTCGGCAGATTGGTCATATCTTCCAATGTAAACACTGATTTGAACTGCTTGCTCAGCTCCTCAACCATCTCACTATCCTCACCCAATGTAGTCCCGTTTACTTCCAGTGGACCAATTGTGCTAGAAACTTTACTCAGCTTGTAGAAACTAAAGAACTTTTTACTGTCCCCATTACAGTTTCTAGCTAAGTCCAGTTCCTTTGCTCGCTTTGCTGCTCTGGTTTTTTGCTTCACAGTGTCTCTAGCTTTTCGATACGCCTTTAGATTAATGACATTTGAGGCTTCTTTAAAAACTCTAAATGCAGTTTTCTTAGCCTTAATTGCTTTTATCACGTCTGGTGTAAGCCATGCTGGCTTTCCTACCCTTCTTTTGCGTCTTTGCTTTTGGGGGACATGTCTAATCTGAGTTTCATTTAAGTAAGATTTGAACTTTTCCCACATTTCACAGGCATTTAAATTGGAGAATTCTTCTTCCCATCTGATGGCACTTAAAGCCGCTCTCATGCCGTTAAAGTCTGCTCTATTGAAATTTGGAACCTTTACCAAATTATCCTTGATAATTTCCCCTACATGTACCTTGAATCTAACTATGTTATGGTCACTTTTTCCCAGAGTTTCGCCTACAGTCAAGTCTGGAACCAAGTCACTTAAATCCGAGAATACAAGGTCCAAGAGTGAACCATGCCTGGTAGGTTCCGATACAAACTGGTGTAAGAACAGGTCCTCTTCAAGGCATTTCCTGAACATTTTGCATGATGGGGAGCCAACACCAGCATTTTCATAACCTTTTAGATTAAAGTCACCGAGAATAAGGCACTTCCTCTTAAAGTTTCTACTGATTTCTCACAAATCACCTTGTCAAGCTCCAGTTGCTGAGAATGTGGCAGGGTTCCTGATCGGTAGAAAGCTCCCATCCTAAGAGTATTGCTGTTGCCTTTTCCCACAGTGACATCAAGCCAAATGGACTCCACAGACACATTTTTATCCCCACCTGCTACTTTTTGAGAACTGAATAAGCTATTCATATAGAGCATTACACCACCCCCTTTCATTGCTGGACCCCTATTGCACGAAAACATATTGTATCCCTGGATCTCATAGTCCTGTAAGTTATCTCCAAAATACCCTTCACTGACCCATGCCTCCGTAATGCAAACAAAATCCGGTTCCTCCTCAGCAACATAACACTTGAACTCATCAAATTTGGAACGGATACTCTGAGCATTAAACATCATACACTTAACAAATGCTCCATAACCACCTTTGGCTTTTTCTATTGAGGAGTTCTTTTATCACTAGATGAACTATAACTCTGTCCCCTTGAGTTGCTGCTGTCCCTATTTGCAGACTTTGAGGTTCTATTGCCTTGGCTGACACTATTGGAATATTCCTGAGTTGGCAATGCAATTTCATCCCTCCCCACCCCATTTCCTAGTTTCCCTGAAGGACATGCTCGTATACTTTGCCTAACACATGGACCCCTTCTCAGAAAAGTGCAGGCCATCCCTCTGATAGAGGTCCCACGATGTATAAAACCTGCTCCACTCATCTACAAATGTAAAACCTAGCTCTTGGCAGAGCTTTCCTACCCTGGCGTTAGCTGCCAGTGCCCTAGAGCTCCACTCGGGAGGCTCTAGCCCTAGGCAAATTCCTGTTACAAGGACTCTATTGGTACCCTTCAGGGTGGCCAGAAGGGCCCTGTACTCCCGCGAAGCTCCTCGTTCCTAGTATGACCTATGTTATTTACCCCTACATGCACTATGACTGTGTTAAACTGGTGATCACTGGTGACCTGTGCCACCGCAGGTACCAGGTCCTTCACCTTGGCACCAGGCCTGGTGATGCACCTCCTGTCCCTCCTACCTTTACAAAATACCCGCTCTAAATGACGCACACGAGAGTCTCCTATGACCAGCACTGACTCCTTACTACTGCTATCCTGGGGGCAGTCATCCAATGCCTGGAACATATTTGTTGTTACTATGCCTGCCCGCTGGCCGGTCGGCTACACTTCCTCCCGCTCCTACCACCTGCCACCTGCCACTCACTGACCCTTTCCTTAGGTTCGCGTCTCCAAATCCTCCACCCCTGACCTCATGCCACTTCCCTCCTGTGACCTACCAGAACTACCCCTCCTCTGTTCACTATTAACACTATTAACACTCCCTCTTGAGAGATCCCAGCCACCTCCACAGTAGGGAAACCTCAGCTACCTGGTGGCCTGCGACCACCTGGGCATATGATGTCCCTGCTACGGATTGACCCCTTGTTGCTTTATCTAGCCTACCCTGTGCAACAAGGGCAGCCTTGAGGTTGGAAACCTCTGCCTTAAGGGTCCTAATTTCTTCCTCTAGTGCCTGCATCCTGGTCGAAACCATCCTAAACGCTGCAGCTTATGCCTAGATTTAGATTCAAATTAACTTGCTAAACAACCGACAAAAAAGCTAACTATCATTCACTATAAATCGCTACCTCCTATACTGGCAGTTAAATATCTGAGTGCCCCAAGAAAAGCAGAAACTATTAAACAATTGTTTGTTTGTTTTTTTTTGTTAAAAAAAAAAATTAAATAACTAAACAAGATGTCTAATCTAATTGTCTTCCACACAAGTAGACAACTATATAAATATCCCTTTTGATATCACTTATGGCTAGACAGAAAAATGAACAGTCACACAGCACTTATGAATACCCCCAACTTACTACTAATTAAACTATCTTAACCTTCAACACCAAACACACTATGCACACCAAAAAATAAATAAAGTATGTTAGGATAGTGTGAATGTTGTCTAATGTGCTTATCAAATCTACACACTTGTAATATCTCCTACTACAGAAATCGAAGCGTCGAGAACACGCCGAAGCCACGAGGCCTGCCTTTGGCGCACACAAGATGGGGTCCTGCGGCGTCGCTAGGTTAATATAGTATAGTTTGCGTGCTACGAAAATGCTTATAAGATAAAAACTAATGAAATATAATAAGAGAAGTAATTGCTAAGCACCTATCCACAGCTTAGACTAGAGTACTGCCCTGTTCTGCAGCGACTTATCTGGAAACCTGGAGCTCTGACGCGCGTCCTTCCACCTTGACAGCTGGCGGCAAACTCCATATGTCAATAAGAGAGTTTTTGTGCTGATGCCATCAGCCCCTCCTCCAACAGTGTTCAGTGACTTTATAATTGTTTCGACTTGGATTTCATTAGTATACATTTCTTCATCCCAATTAGTATAGTCATGCCCTGCAATGTATTCTATTGGGTCTTTGTTAGAAATAGTGATATTCCTTTCTAACTTGTAACCAATGGTTGAAAAGAAATTGTTGAAGGCATTAGGAATTTGTCCTGTTTGATATTCATTGTCTTCTTCATCTAACATGGTTTCTGGGATTTTTTTGCTTTGTACCATGTTTATTTATCAGCTCATGTAGTAGCTTCCAGTTTTCTTTCCACTTGATTTGCTGCACTGAAAGGCATTTGAATAGTATAGCTTCTTTGCTTCTCTAAGTATTTTGATAAGTATGTTTCGAATTGTTTATATTGAACTGTTATGTGGATTTGGATTTAATAAACTTCTTATACAGTTTGTTTTTTCGATTTATAGAACATAATATGCCAGAGCTAATCCAGGCTTTCATTGGGGTTTTCCTCCTACTTGGGCAATTTTTTTGTAATAAGATGCATGCCATCTTTATATGCTGAGAGCAAATCATTACATGCTATAACTTGAAACGATCTGGAGAATCGCGAAAGATTTGTGCATTCTATGTGCTCGGAAAGACGTATCATCCACAGAGGATGCCGACGGGCTTTGCTCAATCGTCGCACTTTCTTCAGTCATGCATCGCGTTTTGGGTGATACATTTGGCGTATCTATTTACGCAGACGGATGTATTATTGGCCAGTCCCGATGGAGACGCTTATACCAAGCTCTTACACACAGTGTTGGAGATGCTGATTAAAGTTGGCATGAAGCTCGCTCAAAAAGTGCAGAACAGTCGATATCACCGATAAGGTGATTAGGATAAGGCTAGCCAAATTCAAGAGCAGCAACAATAAGATGCAGCATGGACAAGCGATCGTACCTGGTCCATTAAATAACACCGGATGGTATATCAATCGATCTTGAGAGTGCACTATATCGCGGACTTGAAAGTACCTGCGAGCGTGAAGGAGACTAAACGAATATTTTGCTTTTCCACATGGTTTATGAAATTCTTCCCGTCTTTCTCGAGCATCTCGTCTCCATTAGTCGTGCTTGCAAACTCAGAAGCAATGTATTGGGATGCAGAGTTGGGGTCAGCATTCGTTTTGTTTCGAGATTGCTTGCTTTCGGACCGAGTGCTAGCTTACCCTACCCGTGGAGCTGGCAGGTATGTAATATACACGGACAATAGCACAGTCTGTTCTGGGCAGATCCTGTGTCAAATCAAAAGTGATACTTGGAGATTAATCGTGTTCAACGAGAGTAAATACAGAAAAGCTTGATCCCAATGGTGCATATATATAACTTGAGTTGTTCAGTTGTATTGCAGGGTTGGAAATGTTTACAGATATCTTGCCGGAAAAGAGTTCACATGGATATGTGACAGCAAGAGCGTATTACAAACTTTGAAGAGCAAAGATGACGTCAGCCCTAGAATTGTGAGGTGGCGCTCTTACGTCAGTCAGTTTCAGTTCACCACTGAACCGCCTGTTCATGTTGCTACAAAGCAGCATACGGATATGACCTCTCGAATTTGAGGGTGTGAGCAAGAAGAGAAAGTTCAGTCTCTTAGCAAGAGGGAAGTTCAGAACGAAGCGAGGGACATAGTCCGTACACAGTCAATCTCGTTAGAAACGTTTTTCTGGTCCATGTGTGACTCAGTACAGATGAGATCATCTGGTATCAGAATCACGACAAAGTTTGCCGCGCTCTTGTTCATCGTCGGCGGCCATCACTATGAAGCCCTTAGTGAAGTTTAAAGGTGCTGCAGGGACATAAAATGAAGGTTTCAAGCCCTTTCGGACAGCTACGGCGTCGATTAGGGAAACACCCGTTACCAGTCACCCGCATGTGAAACATTTGCAACCAGTCGTACCATGAGACGCATGTTTGTGTGATGCATTTGGACGGCTCTGTTCGCACGCGAAAGTTGTATTCTTTGAGGCAATGCTTTCGTTTGCGTTCCGAGATGAAATGTGAACATGATTCAGCTTCTGTTGTCATGCTGGGATGGTGAGTGTGAGCTCAGTGTGGGTTGGCTGAGCGCGTCTCTGCACCCGACCCGTCTCCACTGTATCGCTGGCGGCTGAGGTGACCTGGGCCGGCTGAGAGCGGCCGGCAATACAGACTTGGCCCACCTCATCGTGTGTACGGGCGTGCGGATGGTAGAAGTCCAATACGCACATGCACATGCACATGTTTCTTCCATTGTGGATGTCTTGTGTGTGGTGAGTGTCTGGGGTGAATTTTTCCAGCCTGTCACCGTAGGCTGTCCTACATCGTGTGGATGTTCTACCCACCCTATAGTAGAACTCGACGCCTCATTAGTTCTTCATTAGTTTCACTTGTGCGTCAAATCTAACTTTATTTTCCGCTGAAAAACATCGAATTCGTGTAACCAAGGACGACCTCATTCCAGTTGTCATATGCGTTGGTGGTGGTGATTTTGCTTAATTCGGTCTGCATTTTACCTCTTTTGTGGCCCAGCCGTGGCCATCTTAGCCACCATGTTTAGCCACCATTCAATGCTATCGTATTGAATGCCGTTCTACACATTGGTGAACATAACGTGAAGCATCCCGATATATACCGCTTGCAAGCGAAAGCAGGGGTCAATTTCCACCATTTTAGACGACCAGGTGACGTTAATTAGATTGTAGGCACGTATCGTATTTTGCATAGCACACAAATCACGAGTTGCTCTTCTGTTGGAAATGGACAAGAGATTTTAGTGGAACCGAATGCGTCCGTAACGACTCACTTGGACCGCTCTGAGGATCAATCGTCGGTATGCAAATG
Organism: Imbricaverruca yamaguchii; assembly: GCA_034440575.1. NCBI lineage: Eukaryota > Metazoa > Arthropoda > Thecostraca > Neoverrucidae > Imbricaverruca > Imbricaverruca yamaguchii. Next base: position 1,919,918 of record JAOTOL010001625.1, read on the forward strand.
TGTTTAGCGTGTTTATCTTTTCACGATGTTTTTTTTTAGGATGGCAATATCTCCAGGTCGAAATACTTTCACTTGAGCCGTCCTGTAACATAGTCAGTGATATCTTGGTGAACACAATTATTTGCCTTCAATAAAACGCCTTGGGCTTTCGATCGCCTCTCACACCAACTGAATCTGTCCATCGGGCACACATTTACGAGAGGCGCAGGATGTCTCCACTCCCATATTGATCCGTGTAGCACATGCTACATCACGATTTCACCTGTAATATAGGCCACATATTTTCGGGGCGCACTCCCCTCCCCTCCTTCCACCTTCCACTCAGTCAACAAAATATTTAATGGTAGGGGCACTCAGCGAGAGAAGGTGCACTAAAGTCCGGAAACGCAGAATTTGGATGCCCCCACTATGTTAAAGTCCTGGATCTGCCACTGTCCTGGTCATCGGAAAGTATGGTCACAATTGTTTGGGAGGATTGGATGTCTGATTTGAAGAAAAAGTTGCAATTTCATGGAGGAAAGTGGAAAATAATCATGCAAAATACGGGACGAAAAGGAAAGGTACTTAAATACCAGTGCAAAAAGGGGCCATATGAATTCACGTGTCAACAACATATTGCTGTTGTTCGTCAATGCTAGATAATGTTTGGTAGTTCACTAGCTAACTGTTTACAATGCAGGAAAATAAGCACACGGTGGTATGATTAAAAACGTCCTGCAGGTAATGCATTATGTAGTGTGTGCATTATATCAGCACCCAATTGCAGCTAAATCAAACTTGGTGACGAGAGTAACATAGCGGCCTTAAAGATCGCCTCGGTGGCGCAAGGATGGTTCGAGTCCCACACGTCCTTCGTTGTGGCCCACTAAGCCCGACTGGCGCCCGGAGATAGTTGGTTTCTGCTGTCAGGGCTGCATTGATGCATTGGCTGAACTTTTAGATTTATGTTAAAATTATGCCGTTGAACTGTTATTTCCAGATTGATTTGCGGGTCCAGAGTGGATGCAGCAAGCTTGGTTTACGATATGCGCCAGCTTGGTTTACGATATGCGCCAGCTTGGTTTACGATATGCGCCAGCTTGGTTTACGATATGCGCCAGCTTGGTTTACGATATGCGCCAGCTTGGTTTACGATATGCGCCAGCTTGGTTTACGATATGCGCCAGCTTGGTTTACGATATGCGCCAGCTTGGTTTACGATATGCGCCAGCTTGGTTTACGATATGCGCCAGCTTGGTTTACGATATGCGCCATTCCCGCGAAAGAATCGTATCACACGCTGATATCGAAATTACTGGAAAATACCCAAAGCAAAGAAGTGGAAAATTAACTCCCGAAATTTGCCGCTATGTGAGTGGAGAAACTAATATTTCTAGTTGACATTTCTCACCCAATACGGCATGTTCCTGGAGACTGAGTGCGTCCTTGTGTTATTGCGACGGTCTGTATGTTGACTCCGTGGCTGTAATGATACTGGCAGGCTGAAGACTGAATGCTCATGCTATGTTCTCCACAAAGTGGCTGTTGGGTATTGCACAAAATTAACTTGGAGCACGTGAAGAGGCAACTGCTCCCCATCCGTATCCTGGCTTTACGCCACAATTATATCGTTTCCTGGGCGCTATTTTAGGTTCAGCAAGTAAAAAACTGGAACGGAAGAAATAATGCCAGTAATATAATGTAATCTAATCGTGCTTTCAGGGTTAGTTGACTTTCCCTGACAACCCACCGTCACCTTAATGTTTTCCCGTTGTTGCCGTCGAAAACACATTTGAGTTCACACAATTGAGTCCATTTTTCCGGTGGCCACAGTGATCTCCTAAAATATATCAAAGACCACATTGATCTCTTGAGGTCCACCGTCGACCACATTGATCTCTTGAGGTCCATCGGTGACTGCAGTGATCTTTTGCGGTCTATTGGCGACCACAGTGATCTCCTGAGGTCAACCGGCGACTACAGTGGTCTCCTGAGCGCCATCGGCGACCATCACGTGTTTCTGTTTACCTCTCGCTGCGCCAAGCAGTAGCGTGCCAGCCCACACCGTCCTCCAGTGTTCATGAAAAGTGTTATCGGTGAGGGGAGGTGTGTGTGTGGGAGGGGGCTAACACAACATTCAATGTGCAACATCCCAAGTGCAACGTCACATGTGACCGATGATTGTGTCCTGTAGTCCGATTATCAATTATGCTTGGAAGCAAAGTAAGTGGGATCTACGCTTAAGCAAGGCTGCACCTTACCATGAACGAGACATGGACTATAGTGGCACAGTGTTTCAATGAGAGTATGCTATCTGTGAAATTCGGCGAGCGATACCAGCATTACTAGTGTCGAAGCATTCCGGAGAAGGACATAATTGTTCATCGGTATTCATAAGCGGTGCCAATTTGGTAAGATGAATGAAATTAATGACGTAAGTCTGGTATATTTCATATTTTTGTGCCAAAATGGCTTAGCCATACCATATCTGACCTGGGACATTCCAGCCTGGACTGTCGCCAGCATCCTCTACCACATCACTTACCCCAGCGTCGGATATAAATTCCGCATCCTGACATGCATTGGATTTCTGGAGAATAATGTAAAAGTAACCTCATAATTCAATTTAGGTACAATAAAAGTGATTGCATGCAGCCAACCAGGCCTTACCCAGTCCAGCCGCACAAATCACAGCCTTACCCAGACCAGCCGTACTCATCGCAGCTTGCCCAGCCAAGACATACTCATCACGACCTTACTCACATAATCCAAGTTTTCCCGACTTATCGAAGCCAGCCCGACCAACCTCCATCCGACTCGAGACAGTCCACTCCGTTGTGACGTGCCTTACTACTACGACAATAGCGGTAGTTCATTCGGTGGGGCGTTGGACTCTTGATTGCAAGATGGTGGGTTCGAAGCCCGCAACTGGCGGGATCACCGAGTCCACTGGCGATCAATCGGCGTGAAAGGTTGGCGACGCTATGTGACCCAGCTTCCGAATGTGTTGTAAAAGATTCCAAGGCTCGTTCGACTGGCCGTTCGCCAGCAGACGAGTCTGGCGGATTAAGTGCCGCGTGACTATCACGGTCGTAATCTTATATTATTAGATTATGTTTATTGGCCAGCTTACACGCCCGTGGTCTTTGTTCACGATGAACAACCATGTCACTTCCAGTGGCATTTGGCTTGTCTGGCACCTTGCGTGTGTTGATAACTTCAAAGCTCGACACCATCATAAACCTTATTAATTACGTGTGGCTTCAGCCGGTGAAGCACAGTTTCACAGGGTTCAGGCTTTGGCTGTGGTTCGAGTGGGTCGCGTTCGGAAGAAATTACCTGGGAAGCGGGCATCATGTTCATCACGGTAAGCGTGCGTTCTCCGGTAAAATAATATAGATAAAAGAAGATACGGTTCCGGCGACAGTCGCTCAGGTGATCTACTTTATCTTGCCGCAATCTATCGGGCCTGCCTCGGAACTAACTTCCAGGATGCCTGCTGACACACTAACACGCTCATGTACTACTCCTGACGAAAAATTGTTTGGCGATCTATGCTCTGGTGTTAGTGTGTTTCTTTTGGCGATATCAGTCAATGAAGTCGATAGTTTCCAGACAACACAACTCGAAGACGGAATACAGCTCGAAAGTGCGTCGCCCCCCCCCCATTGTGTTTAATCGGAACGGCGTCGCTGCGAGTTTGGCACGCGCGCGTTGGCCGCTGATCGCACATAGAACCTCCGAAACTGTCCAGTCGCCGACAACTCGCGCCAGACGCTCCAGGCCAAAAGCTAACGCCGAGACTGGCCACCGCCGGCCGTCGCGGCCTCGATTGATAAAATCCGGACATGTACTGATGATATGACTTGCCGGGTCCGGCGGACTCGGCTGGGGTCTGCTCAGATGCACCAGTGGTGCGGCAGTCGGCACGTCAGACTCGGCTGGGGTCTGCTCAGATGCACCAGCGGTGCGGCTGATTCGTGGCCGATGCGTTCTGGCCGGGGAAACCAGCCACGACGTGACAGAAATTGATTCTGCGCATTGGTCGAAAGTAAATGTAACATCGTGCAATGATCACCCTTTAACGCTTTGTTTGCACGATAAGTGCTCGCCAGGATGGTTGTATGGAATAGTTAGCTCCAAAGTGGCATTGTCCCATAAACATTTTAAATTGAATGTACTGGTCTCAGGCAGAGCTACTTGAAAGACAATTGTGCTGCAAGTTGCTCGGTGGTTTTGTTGTTTCCCTTCAAGTTGACGTCTACATATTGGATACTTCAATTACAGTTGCAACAGCTCAAGTTTGATAAACGTCACCACATGAAGGTCACTACATGTATGTCACATTACAAGGATGTCACATTACATGGATGCCACATTATATTGATGACACTGCATGGTTGCCACATTACATGGATGTCACATCACATGGATGTCATGTTACATGGATGTCACATTACACGGATGTCACTGCATGGTTTTCACATTACACGGTTTTCACATTGCATGTATGTCACTGCATGGTTGTTACATTACATGGATGCCACATTACATGGACATCCATGTAATGTGACATACATGTCATGTGACGACCATGTCGATACTACATGGTTGTCACATTACATGTATGTCACATTACATGGAGGCCACATTACATGGATGCCCCTGAATGGCTGTCGTTACATGGGTGTCACATTACATGGATGCCACTACATGGATATCACCACATACATATTACCTTACATGGATATCACTGCGTGGCTGTCACTACATGGATGTCACTATATACATATCACCTTACATGGATATCACTGCGTGGCTGTCACTACATGGATGTCGCGTTACGTGGATGCCACTACATGGATGCAACTGTATGGCTGCCACTACATGGATGTCAATACATAGATGTCACTATATGAATGGCACTACATAGCTGTCGCTGCATGGATGTCACATTACATGAATGCCACTGCATGGACGTAACAGTATGCTTGTACTACATGGACTTCACTGCATGGATGTCATTGCATGGATGTCACTGCATGGCTGTCACTGCATAGATGCCACTGCATTGCCGTCCCTACATGGATGTCACATAACATGAATGTTACTGCATGGCTGTCAAATTACATGGATGTCACTACGTTGATGCCACTACATGGATGTCACTACATGGATGTCACATTACATGACTGCCACTGCATGGCTGTCACATTACATGTATGTCACTGCATGGATGTCATTACAGGGATGTCACTACATGGATGTCACTATATGGATGTCACTATATGAATGTCACTACATGGCTGTCATTACGTGGATGTCACTGCATAGCTGTCACTCCATGGATGTCACATTATATGCACGTCACTGCATGGATGCAACTGTATGACTGTCACTGCATGGATGTCACTGCATGGATGTCAAATTACATGGATTTCACTGCATGGATGCAACTGTATGGCTGTCGCTACATGGATGTCACTGCATGAATGCCACTACATGGGTGTCACTGCATGGATTCCACTGTACATCTCCTCCAGAAGCCCCTTCATGTTCCGCCCCGGAATCGCCTCTCATTTCATGAAATGCATCATTCAAACCACAGTAAATAAGAAGGAAACCTGTGGATACCAATTGCACATAATTTGGTTGCCCTAGCAGCTCAGTTGGTTAGAGCGCTGGCAAAGCAGGTGTCGAATCGCTCCACGCTCTCGCATTGAGCCCCGATTGGGAGTGTCAGCTGGTAACTGGCATGAAAAGGCCCAGGACTTGGCAATGGGACAGCTGTGTTAGTGCATTGACGGCATGTTAAGTTTTCAATCAAAATTATGCCGCTGAACTGGAAGTTCTGATCGGATGGTGGGGTCAGGATTCACGCAACAAGCTCTAATTAGCTCAAGATCGTGGTCCATAAATCGACCTCGACAAGGATTCGAACCGATACAAAAATAGTAAGAAAAACTATCAGTGGAGAAGAGCTGGCAGAAAACCTGGATTGCTGAACGACCGGCACCCAACAGCGATTGTGGAAGCGTGGACACCGAGGGATCTGCTCCCGCCAGCCAAGGTGGAACTTTTCCAAACTCATAGGGATGGGAGGGATTTTCCGCCCTCACCTCATTCATGCCGGCCAGCACTCATCGTAGTATCGTAAATCTAAAGGCGTATCGAAAAGCTAGGGATACTGAAGCAAAAAAAAACAGGGCAGCAAAGCGAGGAAAAGAACTGGATTTAGCTAGGAACTGTAATGGGGACAACAAAAAGTTTTTTAGTTTCTCCAAGCTGAGTAAGGTTTCTAGCACAATTCGTCCACTGGAAGTAAATGTGACTATATTGGGTGCGGATACTGAGATGGTTGAGGAGCGGAGCAAGCAGTTTAAATTAATGTTTACATTGGAAGATATGACCAATCTGCCGACCGTACACCATAGTTCAGTGACACATGATCGGATAAATGATGTTGATTTCATTGATAGTGATGTTTTTTTTTCTCAATAATATCATGAAAATAAAGCCAAACAAGGCAGCAGGACCTGACGAACTTTATGCTAGCGTATTGCGGGAAGCTGAAAAGGAACTGACATTTCCACTTAGTATATTTTGTAGATCTGTTTCACAAAATGAAATTTCAACAGATTGGAAGAGGGAAAATGTAGTTCCTATTTTAAATAAAGGAGAAAGAGGGAAAGCTGAAACTATAGACCAGTAAGTCTCACATCCCTAGTCTGCAAGGTACTCGAATCAATTATCAAGGATAGAATAGTTATCTGGAAGGAAACAAATTGATTCAAGATACTCAACATGGGTTTAGAAAAGGACGGTCGTGTCTCACAAATCTCTTGGACTTTTTTAACTTCGCCACATAACAATTTGATCAGGGAAATCAGGTTGATGTAGCATATCTTGGCTTTAGTAAGACCTTTGACAAGGTACCGGATAAACGGTTAATGGTACAGCTTCAGGCCCATGGTATTGCAGGTAGCATCTTAAAATGGATAGAGTTGTGGCTTTCATGTACACAGCAAAGAGTGATGCTAAATGGTACAAAGTGATCATGGCAAAATGTTCTTAGTGGAGTCCCCCAGGGGTCAGTACTGGGGCCACTACTGTTCATTATATTTGTAAATAACATCGAAAGTGGCTTTGGCAGTAAGGTTTCGAAATTTGCGGATGATTTGAAAGTCTTTAGGGCAATGACAGGTCAAAATGAGCATATCTCGCTGCATAAAGACTTCGACGAACTTGTGAAGTGGCCCGAAGAATAGCAAATGAAATTTAATTTCGATAAGTACAAAATCATGCATGTAGGTAAGCAGCATATGAAGGCTCCATACTTGATGGGTGGCCAAGTGCTATCAGTGACGCAACAGGAGAAGGATTTAGGTGTTATTCTAAACACAAAATTGGGGCATCAGAACAGATCAAGGAAGCCAGGAGGAAGGCATTGAGAATGCTTGGGGCAAAAAATAAGAATATATCATACAGAAGTGAGGGAGCCATCAGGAAGCTTTACTATGCATATGGCAGGCCACATTTGGAATACTGCATCCAAGCTTGGTCTCCTAGCTATGAAAAAGATTGTTGGCTTTCAGAGAGAGTACAAAAGAGGGCTACAAAAATGGTCAATGATATAAGTAACCTGGCATATGAGGAAAGATTGAACAAGTTGAATATGTTTTCACTTAGATATAGAAGGCTGAGAGGAGATCTCATCGAGGTCTTTAAATTTGTCCATGGTCTGGAGAGGGGATATCTTGGGGAAATGTTTTAATTTGACAGAAATGATGCCATTAGAGGTTATCAATTCAAAATTAAAGTTAACCACAGCAGAACAACGTTAAGACAGTCTTTCTTCACCAACAGGGTAGTAGAACACTGGAACCAGCTGCAATAAACCGTTGTAAGTAGCAGCACCTTGAACGTCTTTAAAAACAGCATAGACAATCATTATAAGAATAGGGGGCTTACTTTTCAGTATTACAGGGAGGGCTGATCGACGGATTTGGTGGGCAACTGGTTGAGTGTACAGAGTGTATCCAAGAAGGGCCCTTGTGGCTCATAGTTGCACTAATATGTTATGTCTTTATGTCTTTATGAATGCAAATGCAGAGATGAAAACACGTATAACATCCTCCTCACTCCATCTCTACCAGCATTATGTTATGGTAGAACGCATTGATGCGCTGTTGTCTGGGTGTGACTGATCATTGGCAGGTCTGCTAGTGGAGAAGCCCCCATTGCATAGTTTGATCCATTGGACCCATTTCAGGTTATTTTCCCGACCGACGCCTGTTTCCCGAAGTCACTGTCGTTACTTCCAGATGCTATCAATCCAGTGTCCTCAAAATACGACCAACTTCAGTATGGCACTGTCTCCACCTTGTGCAAGATACCTACCGAACTACAGCATATCGGTAACACTGTCAATTGTCGGATATGGCTCACTCTCCGTCCCATGTGAAGATTAACACGAGCCCTGGAGGGCCTCTGAAAATAACGCGCCCTGGAGGGGGGGGGCGGATTCCGCCCCCCCCTAAGATCTCAGCTCCTATGAAGGCTAGAGCAACGAAGTTCACAGGGTAGATGGGCACGATAATGAACTCTATTGTGTGCAAAGTTCATGACCTTAGGTCAATATCTTCAAGGTCAAATGAGGTCAAAATAGCAAAATTTTCTGGTTTTCCGTGGCTTGGCTTGTTATTGTTATGGACCGCTGTGGTTGTGTTTAAATGCTCCAAAATTGGCATTAATGATGTTTTGGACATTACTAATGATGCAATACAGATGTCAGATCCGCCATTTGACCTCAGGTTACCTATATAGGAGCACATTATTAGGTCATTACCTGCTCCAGTTACCGGAACCGGGCTCCCATCCCGACTACTCCGTTGGGCGGCTCGGCACAATCGGCTTCGCAAATAAAGGAGTGAAATACATGAATAAAGTATGGAAATGCTTAGGCACACAATGACAAACAGTAGATTTCGGGACGTATAGGGAGTAACATGTAAAGTGACATCAATCGCATGACAGTCATTTGCATTTATGACACATTCCAGTTGACCAAGTTTGGCTCCATTAGCCTGTCATGAACTTGACCTGACTTGACCTCGGCGACCTAACATGATTTTTAAATTATATAGCATAACAATATGCATCAAACAAGTCGCTAGTGTTGTCAAGAACACTTCCCTATTGCCAATATACGGGATATTCCCTATTGCCAATATCGGCGCATCAGCGCCGATTTTTGTGGTCTGGCGCTGTGAATTGTTTTTACTTTAACGGCCCATAACTTGAAAACTTCTCGGCCGATTTCCGCCTTTCTTGCTTTAAACAATGCGCCGGTCATTTCTAAGCAGGTACGCGATAAATTTGCCATATATTGGCCGGAACAATATGGAGTTATGTACGAAAAATCGGAAGGATTGGCGGATTTCGCCATATCCCCTCTAGGGCGTCTGTTAACCTGTTATGAACTTGACCTGACTTGACCTCGGTGACTTGACATGACTCTGGAACAATGTAGCATGACAATGTACATCAAACAAGTCGCTAGTTTTGCCAACAACACTTCCTTTTTGCTAATATACCGGAAGCTCATCAGCGACGATATTTGTGATCTGGCGCTCGGCGGAAATTTTTTTGAATTTAGCGACCCTTAACTCGAAAAATGTTCGGTCGATTTTCATTTTTCTTACTTCAAACAACGCGCCGGTCATTTATTGGCAGGTAGACAAACAATGGCGCATATCGGCCGGTAAAATCTGGAGTTATCTACGAAAAACCGGAGGGGTGGGCGGATTTCGCCCCCCCCTCCAGGGCGCGTGTTAACTGCGAAACCCGGCATGTGGTATTAACAGCAGCTAGAATGAAATCAAAAGTCATAAAGACATATGTCTACCGTGCACGAAGGTCACCAAGGCACCAAGCGATGGCGTTTGTGTTCATTCTTTCCACCCAACTAGCATGGACATAATGTAAAATTTATGGACGATTGTAAGGGAAAAAGTGTTGAGGAGAGTCCATTCCTCAAAACCCATTTTCCTGTGTACGTAAGCTGAGATAAAATGTTAAATATCATTAGAAAGTTTTGGTAATGATGAGCCCGAAGCGTACCTTACATTTTCACTTTGACCGATAATGAGGTCACCAGTGGTTGAATTATGTCGATATACGGATATCGACCTAACATGGATATATTTTGTTTCTGTTTTGCTGCAGGGCTTGTTTTCTTCCATCACTGTATTTCAAGAACTGTATTGAGGAGAGTCCATTCCTCAAAGCCCGATTTCCTGTGTACGTAAGCTGAGATAAAATGTCAAATACCATTAGAAGGTTCTGGTAATGATGAGCCCGAAGCGTGCCTTACATTTTGTGAGGTACCTTACATTACCGATAATGAGGTCGCCAGTGGTTGAATTATGTCGATATACGGATATCGACCTACCAGATATATTTTGTTTATAGGGCTTGTTTTCTTCCATAACTGTATTTCAAGAACTAACATATATGAATTAAATTATATTGGTCGGAGTATAAAGGGACAAGACAGGACTCAGACAAGACAGGACTCAGTGTAATCGGGTCGGTCTCAGACTTGAAATCCAGCTTCCGAACTGTGTATATTACAGCCACAGGAACCATGCCATTAGCAGGCAAACGTAGCCTAAATCTCATATTTCAAGCACCTTATTTATTAACTTTGACCATACTGTTGTCCGTAGACATCACAGTCGGTAAAATACCTTTCCTTTCGGGAATGGCCTAGAGATTTTGTTTATATATGCCTTATGTCTTTTGAACAGACCTATTCAAGCAAAATATGTACATGTGGTTGATATAAAAAATACTAAGGCTAGGTCAAATCACGCCGTGTGGTCAAGTCAAGTAATTGCAAGCTTGAATGCATCCAGTACATCGGTTCTTGGGCAAAACAAAGTTGTTCTCAAGAATAACTGGTATGCCACTGAAATATCCCTGTCAACTGTCCAGCTTCTGACGTTATCTGACCTAAGGATCCATATATACATATATATATATATATATATATATATATATATATATATATATATATATATATATATATATATACACATATATATATATATACATGTATATATATAGAGCGAGAGAGATAGAGATAGAGATAGATAGATAGATAGATAGATAGATAGATAGATAGATAGGTGATTTAAACTGCTTGCTCAGCTCTTCAACCATCTCACTATCCTCACCCAATGTAGTCCCATTTACTTCCAGTAGACCAATTGTGCTAGAAACTTTACTCAGCTTGTAGCAACTAAAGAACTTTTTACTGTCCCCATTAAAGTTCCTAGCTAAATCCAGTTCTTTTGCTCGCTTTGCTGCTCTGTTTTTTTTTTGCTTCACAGTGTCTCTAGCTTTTCGATACGCCTTTAGATTAACGACATTTGAAGCTTCTTTAAACACTCTAAATGCAGTTTTCTTAACCTTAATTGCTTTTATCAAGTCTGGTGTAAGCCATGCTGGCTTTCCTACCCTTCTTTTGCGTCTTTGCTTTTGGGGGACATGTCTAATCTGAATTTCCTTCAAGTAAGATTTGAACTTTTCCCACATTTCACAGGCATTTAAACTGGATAATTCTTCTTCCCATCTGATGGCACTTAAAGCCGCTCCCATGCAGTCAAAGTCTGCTATGTTGAAAATTGGAACCTTTACCAAATTATCCTTAATAATCTTTCATACATGTGCCTTGAATCTAACTATGTTATGGTCACCTCTTCCTAGAGTTTCTCCTACAGTCAAGTCTTGAACCAAGTCACTTAAATCCGAGAATGCAAGGTCCAAGAATGAGCCATGCCTGGAAGGTTCCGATACAAACTGGTGTAAGAACAAGTCCTCTTCAAGGCATTTCCTAAACATTTTGCATGATGGGGAGCCAACACCAACATTTTCATATCCTTTTAGATTAAAGTCACCAAGAATAATGCACTTCCTCTGAAAGTTTCTACTGATTTCCTCACAAATCACCTTATCAAGCTCCAGTTGCTCAGAATGTGGCAGGGTTCCTGATCGGTAGAATTCTCCTATCCTCAGAGTATTGCTGTTGCCTTTTCCCACAGTGACATCAAGCCAAATGGACTCCACAGACACATTTTTATCCCCACCTGCTACTTTTTGAGAACTGAATAAGCTATTCACATAGAGTATTACACCACCCCCTTTCATTGCTGGACCCCCATTGCACGAAAACATATTGTATCCCTGGATCTCATAGTCCTGCAAGTTATCTCCAAAATACCCTTCACTGACACATGCCTCCGCAATGCAAACAAAATTTGGTTCCTCCCCAGCAACATAATACTTGAACTCATCAAATTTGGATCGGATACTCTGAGCATTAAACATCATGCACTTAACAAAAGCTCCATAACCACCTTTGGCTTTTTCATGCTGAGGAGTTCTTTTATCACTGGATGAACTATCACTCTGCCTCCTTGAGCTACTGCTGTCCCTTTTTGCTGACTTTGAGGTTCTATTGCCTTGGCTGACACTATTGCAATATCCCTGAGTTAGCAATGCAATTTCATCCCTCCCCACCCCATTTCCTAGTTTCTCTGAAGGACATGCTCATACACTTTGCCTAACACATGGACCTCCTTCTCGGAGAAGTACAGGCCATCCCTTTGATAGAGGTCCCACGATGCATAAAACCTGCACCACTCGTCTACAAAGGTGAATCCTAACTCATGGCAGAGCTTACCTAGAGAGACAGACAGAGAGACAGACATATATATATATATATATATATATATATATATATATATATATATATATATATATATATATATATATATATATATATATATATATATATATATATATATATATGTATATATGTATATATGTATGGATAGATAGATAGATAGATAGATAGATAGATAATAGATATATATATATATATATATATATATATATATATATATATATATATATATATATAGATAGATAGTAGATAGACAGACACAAGGATGGATAGAACGGTGACTTCAGTCTTCACCTATGTGAGTCGCAAAGTTGTTCGTCTTGATGAAAGAACCACATGATCTGTGTTTGGCGATGATGCGTTGCAACTACTCCGAATGACGGCACTTCGAAGTTTTGCGTTGTGACATTTGGATGAGATATGCAAAATGGATGCATAAGAAGGCACTGAGATATTCGTGTCTCTGAGCCTACTCATAAACACCGCTATCCCGCAAAAAAATATGATGAGGAGGGCTATCGAGACCCCGTCTCCTCAGACCCAGCGATGGTTAAAACAAGCCCCCCCCCCCCAGCTTTTATAGCAAAAAACATTTGAGTATTCCCACTTCGTGTTCATAGAACGGGTTCCATGTGTGGACCTTCGTCGGTGCTGGTTAGGCCAGCCTCCAGTCACGCTGTTCTGCTTAATGGCTGTGTTGTCTGCTTAACGGCTGTGTTGGCTGCTTAATGGCAGTGTTATCTGCTTAACGGCAGTGTTGTCTGATTAATGGCAGTGTTGTCTGCTTAATCGCAGTGTTGCTGCAGCGTGGACGGCGGAGGCTGGCCTTCGCCGTCCACGCTGTTCTGCTTAACTGCGGTGTTGTCCGCTTACTGGCAGTGTTGCTGTAGTGTGGCCGGCAGCGGCCAGCCTCCGGTGACGCTGTGCGGCGTACTCCGGGGCCGGGCGATGGCTCTGTTTGGTGTCAGTGTTGCTGTAGTGTGGCCGGCAGCGGCCAGCCTCCGGTGACGCTGTGCGGCGTACTCCGGGGCCGGGCGATGGCTCTGTTTGGTGTCAGTGCGCTGTGCGAGGCAGCGCTGAACAGTTCGGTCTGGCATGAACTGAATCTGCGAGACTGACGGTGCATGATCCCACCAATATTATTCATAAAAGTTGGGCGGAAACAAAATTGGGCACAACGCAGGTAAATGTGAGCTTCGTCACCCGTTCTAGCATCGATATGGTAAAAACCAATATATCAGGTCAAAGCAATGCTTACAATAGAACGGAGGGGTCTAGCAATATTAGCATGGATAGATAAATTATTTAAGTTCCAAATGAAATGTGTCATAATAAGCGTAATTCGACGCAGCTTCTAACGCAACTCAGTCTGCCAACATGTGCTATTCTTGTTTTTTGGTTCAATGCTGTTCAGTTTGATCGTGTTCTGAAGCATTTTTAGGTGGAAAGTGAAAAAGTATTCTTGCTAATGGGCTGTACGATAAGAAACGATTCTGAGCTAGGATAATTGCCAGTAGAATTTAGTGCGCCTTGGGACGCGGCCCGACAGTCCACTGGCATCGGCCGGCGACCACCAGCTTCCTGGGGAAATCAGCGAACGCGCTGGCGGCCGTGTGAGACGACCTTCGGTTAGCGTAAGTCGTCCAACGGTCAGCTGAGCGGCGGCGCGTGCGGTCACATCGGCGTCGTGGGACCGCTTGACCCTGACCGGCACGGCGGCCGGGCGCCCCGCCGGCGCCCGCCGACGCGTCGCCCAGCGGCACGGACGACGCCGACCGCTGATTGGCATTAGCATCGATTGCTCCCGGTGGGCGCCGATCGGAATTAGCATCGATTTGGTGCGCGCCGAGCGACCCTCCTGCGGCGGTGATGTTCTTCTCGGTCGGCGCACTGGCCGGGTCACCTGTGATCGGTCAGGCCGCGGACCAGTCACTCGTCGACCGCTCACTCGTCCTGACAGCTGAACATGCTCCACGAGTAATAGCAGATCTGCTGCCAGAAAAAAATGGTGGACAGTCAACTGATAGGCTCCTATGCAGTGTAGCCGCGAACGCTCTGGAGGGAAAAAGGTGAAAGGGAAAAATGGAAAAAGATCCTCCGGAGGACGTTTCGTTTCCAGTAATCGAGAAAGCTATCGCTATTTATCCATCAGTATGCACCTACTAATTGCATTTCGATTACCGTCTACAGGCATCGAAGTGAGTTACGTAAGAAGCAATGCGGCTTCATTCTTCGTATTGCTATGCCAATTTCTGTGCATGTTTAAGTACTGTTTTAAATGCCAATATGCCATCCTCCTGACGTCACTCACGCCCGACCTAACATTGTTGTTGTGTCAGCATTAAGTCGTGTCCCGACCTAACATTGTTATGTCAGCATTAGGTCGTGTCCCGACCTAACATTGTTCTCGTGTCAGCATTAGGTCGTGTCCCGATCTAACATTGTTCTCGTGTCAGCATTAGGTCGTGTCCCGACACCTAACATTACCACGTCGTGTTCACTTCGGCAAGAGGCGTATAATTTGACGGCCATTGAAAATGTACAGACATATCTCAACGCGTTTTCAAGTTACCGCGAATATTCGGCAGGGGGAATATTACCCCCACCCCACCCCACCCACCCACCCATGCAAATGCTGGGGTAAGAAGAAAATCGCTTTCCATGCGCTACGATAAGCACGCTATGGCCGCGCTGGTTGTTAACACGCGCCCTGGAGGGTCTCTGAAAATAAAGCGCACTTGAGGGGGGGCGGATTCCGCCCCACCCTAAGATCTCAGCTCCTATAAAGGCTAGAGCAACAAAATTCACAGGGTGGATGGGCACGATAGTAAACTCTATTGTGTGCAAAGTTCATGACCTTAGGTCAATATCTTCACGGTCAAATGTGGTCAAAATAGCAAACTTTTCTGGTTTTGCGTGGCTTGGGTTGTCATTGTCATGGATCTCTGTGGTTGTGCTTAAATGCTCCAAAATTGGCATTAATAATGTTTTGGATATTACTAATGATGCAATACCGATGTCAGATCCACCATTTGACCTCAGGTCACCTATATAGGGGCACTTTATTAGGGCATTACCTGCTCAGGTTACCGGAACCAGGCTCCCATCCCGACTGCTCCGTTGGACGGCTCGGCACAATCGGCTTCGCAAAGAAAGGAGTGAAATACATGAATAAAGTATGGAAACGCTTAGGCACATAATGACAAACAGTACATTTCTGGATGTATAGGCAGTAACATGTAAAGTGACATCAATTGCATGACAGTCATTTGCATTTATGACACATTCCAGTTGACCAAGTTTGGTTCCATTAGCCTATCATGAACTTGACCTGACTTGACCTCGGCGACCTAACATGACTTAAATTATATAGCATAACAATATGCATCAAACAAGTCGCTAGTGTTGTCAAGAACACTTCCCTATTGCCAATATATGGGAAGCGCATCAGCGCCGATTTTTGTGGTCTGGCGCGGCGAATTGTTTTTACTTTAACGGCCCCTAACTTGAAAACCTCTCGGCCGATTGTCATTTTTCTTGCTTTAAACAATGCGCCGGTGATTTCTAAGCAGGTACGCGAAAAATTGGGTGTATATCGGCCGGTACAATATGGAGTTATGTACGAAAAATCGGAAGGATCGGTGGATTTCGCCATACCCCATCTAGGGCGTGTATTAACCTGTTATGAACTTGACCTGACTTGACCTCGGTGACTTGACATGACTGGAACAATGTAGCATGACAATGTACATCAAACAAGTCGCTAGTTTTGTCAAGAACACTTCCTTTTTGCTAATATACGGGAAGTGCATCAGCGCCGATATTTGTGATCTGGCGCTAAAACTTTTTATTTATTTAGCGACCCCTAATTCGAAACATTTTCGGTGGATTTTCATTTTTCTTACTTCAAACAACGCGCCGGTCATTTATTGGCAGGTACACAAACAATGGCGTAAATCGGTCGGTAAAATGTGGAGTTATCTACGAGAAACCGGAGGGGTAGGCGGATTTCGCCCCCCCCCCCATCCAGTGCGAGTGTTAACACGCGCCCTGGAGGGCCTCTGAAAATTACGCGCACTGGAGGGTGGGGCGAATTCCGCCACCCCTAAGATCTCAGCTCCCATTAAGGCTAGAGCAACGAAATTCGCAGGGTGGATGGGCACGATAGTTAACTCTATTGTGTGCAAGTTTCGTGACCTTAGGTCGATATCTTCAAGGTCAAATGAGGTCACAATATAAAAATGTTCTGGTTTTGCGGGACTTGGCTTGTCATTGGTATGGATCGCTGTGATTGTGTTTAAATGTTCCAAAATTGGCATTAATGATGTTTTGGACATTGCTAATGATGCAATGCATGTGCCAGATCCGTCATTTGACCTCAGGTCACCTATATAGGAACACTTTATCAGGTCATTACCTGCTCCAGTTACCGGAGCCGGGCTGCCCACCTGACTGCTCCGTTGGGCGGCTCGGCACAATCGGCTTCGCAAAGAAAGGAGTGAAATACATGACTAAAGTATAGAAACACTTAAGCACACAATGATAAACAGTAGGATGTGTAGGCAGTAACATGCAAAGTGACGTCAATCGCATGTCAATCACAGTCATTTCCATGTACGACAACATTCCAGTTGACCATGCTTGGTTCCATTAGCCTGTCATGATTACCTCGGCGACCTAGCATGACTTTTAAATCATATAGCAGAACAATATGCATCAAACAAGCCGCTAGTGTTGTCAAGAACACTTCCCTTTTGCCAATATACGGGAAGCGCATCAGCGCAGACTTTTGTGGTCTGGCGCTGCAATTTTTTAAAAACACTTTAACGGCCCATACCTTAAAAACCTTTCGGCCGATTTTAATGTGTCTTGACTTAAGCAATGCGCCGGTCATTTCTAAGCAGGTACGGAAAAAATGGCTCATATCGGCCAGTACAATATGGAGTTATGTACGAAAAATCGGAGGGATGGGCGGATTTCACCATCCTCCCCTCCAGGGCGTGTGTTAACCTGTCATGAACTTGACCTGACTTGACCTCGGTGACCTGACATGACTTTGGAACAATGTAGCATAACAATATACATCAAACAAGTCGCTAGTGTTGCCAAGAACACTTCCTTTTTGCCGATATAATGGAAACGCATCAGAGCCGATATTTGTGGTCTGGCTCTGATAATATTTTTTTGAGTTTACCGACCCCTAACTCGAAAAATGTTTGGTCGATTTTCGTTTTTCTTACGTTAAACAACGTGCCGTTCATTTCCAAGCAGGTACACAAACAATGACGTATATCGGCCGGTAAAATCTGGAGTTATCTACGAAAAACAGGAGGGGTGGGCGGATTTCGCCCCCCCTCCAGGGCGCGTGTTAACTGCGCCACATCTGCCTGGTCGCCGTCGTGCCCACCATGACACGTCCCCCCCCCTCCCCCAAAAAAAAAAACACGTTCCGGCTGCCCGGCTCACACCACTCGTCGTTTCTGTTACACAGATGCATGGCACGACCGAACGGCAGGCGCACAGATGCATGGCACGACCGAGCGGTGGCCGCACAGATGCATGGCACGACCGAGCGGTGGCCGCACAGATGCATGGCACGACCGAGCGGTGGCCGCACAGATGCATGGCACGACCGAACTGGCGCGCTGTCGATCGACGCGCTCGTCGAGCGGTCCCCTCATAAGGATAAAAAAGCAGGCAAGATCTCGCATTTTGTCATTTTGACATGATCACGGCAAATAAGGCAGTACTTCACTCACCATTGTACAATATTAATGTCTAGTTAGGCAAGCTATCTGAAGTGTTAAATTGTAAACCATCGTAGTTCGATCATTTATCTTATAAAAGCGCTGCAAGCAAATTTAACACCGCCGTCGCCGAATAATCTGGTATCATCTACCCTGAAATTACCACTGCTGACAATGGAATTAATATATAAAGAGGGTTTAATAATTATGGTTAGCGCAATTTGATTGTAACATGTAACGAATTTGCAATACACGTCGTCCAGTCATTTTTCCTTTCGGTATTATTGCTTTATTAGCACAGTTTGACCCACCCGGTATGCAAGGCATTAGAGGGCACCTCAGGTTTTTAGCTTGCCATTAACGGGCTTTGAAAGCAACTTCACGAAACTTTGTGACTTTTCCTATTTTCGTATCTTTTAGCCAAATTTAGCGGTTCTATTTCGATCAGGGACTGAGCTAGGTCACGCTTTGGGGCGCACATCAAGCCACTTTGGACGATATTGTACAGAACAAATAAATTCAGATATACGCACTTTTGCATGGATAGGAAAACACTTTAGTGTCCATATGTCTCAGATGTAAACATCTCTAATATTTCCAGTGACATTTTATGTCATCAAATGGCAGAGGCAGTTCCAGAAGATCAAATATGGCGCATTGTAGCCACAAAAATGAAGAAATTGAGCTATGTTACTAGCACCTACGGTTCTATATCCATTCCATAAGTCAATTGCATAGAAGAAATAGAAATAGAAATATGGTAAGTTGCCCAGCTACGGATCTAGGGTAAGGGTAAGGTTTTGCGATGTTACAGAGGTCAATAGTTTTGTCATTCTAAGCAAGTTTCTATCTGTGTGGTATGTTTTTTTGGTGGCCATCTTACCCAGCATGGTCATACACATGGTGTGCCTATAATGAGTGATGATTTGTATAGTGATAATAAGTCTCTAAGGCGGGTCCAGGAAATTATGTTAGGAGAGCCACATGACAAGATAAAAGGAGTTAAGATGCTAGTCCGCCGTCGCACTGTGCGAGTATTACGCTGTAAATCTGTTTGATCGTAACTTTTTTGTGCGGTTTTGTCAGAGGTGGATCTGGGACCGGCTTCAAAGAGGTCACCGGCCCACTCTTGACATCAGCAACATAGGTCCAGTGACGTTTGCATGGAGGGGCCATTTTCTTGTTTTGTGATGGGTTAAGATTATACACATTGGTATGCACATTGGTGATTTTGATTAAGCTATCATATGGAGCGAGAGAGGTACGTTCCAAGCGAACAAAGTAGGCGGTATAGAAGCGCTGCACAGCTGCAAATTTTGTTCTTTGCCTAATGTTTATTCATGTGATCATTATGTTATTCCAGCAATGTTTTATATTGTCGAGGATCAAGTATCATTATAATTAAACACGAAGCTAAAAAGCGCTAGAATCTGTCTTACACTGAAATCTACCTGCATAATGCTTGAATGATGCGTAAATTTACTCATCATCGCATCACGTAGCCACTCTGATCACGCATTAGATGTAACAAAGGATGAAAGCTACTATAAGATGTCACTCTGCCACCCACATAGTAAGCAATATGCCATTTGAGTTGATTTTGTTTGTCACTTTATCCCCTCAAGTGGCTACATTGCGAATTTTAAGCAGGGTGAATTTGCACAAGGTTGACAACCCTATTTGCTTGGTCATATCAATTTGCTTTACAGTATCCGTATCCCCAAAATGATGTTAATGATTGCTTCCACCTTTCCTCATGTCCCAAGCTCTGCCTATGCAAACCCTTCACATCGTATTCGAACGATTCTTAATACGTTCAATGTGCAGTGTGATCAATGAAAACAACAGAGGGTTATTTATTATGATATTAAGACACAGTTTCGAAAACAAATGCACTGCTACTTAGAAGCCATGCACGTGTCGACGATTTTCGACCTTCGAAACGTATATGTATTTGAGAAAAGTATTATTGATCGATTGATCGATGGACCGATTGGCTATCAATTCGTGCCGGTTAGACCAATGTCGATCCATAATATTGTAGTAACGGCAACACCGAAGTGTGAATGTCGCTAATCGCGACGTAGAACGGCCTCAGGCTGAACCACACATGCGTCATATTCGTCGTCATGAAGTTAGAGCTGGGAAGCGAAACGATGCACAATGCTGCTATATTCCACTGGTGATAGCTCGAAATATCAGTATCAATGAATTGAACCCATCGGTGTTTCAGCGTACAAGGAATCCTGCTCATGGCTGAAGTGGCATGAAGCGAAGGCGTGATCAATTCTGCATTCGATCAGAGAGACGTTCGCCAGGAGGGCAGGAGGTAATGCGTTACCAACTCTCCAGGAGCCCTGCGTTACCAACTCTCCAGGAGCCCTCGTCTCTTGGTATGACAGAGCAGTTTTTCAATCTCCAACGGTCGACAGCGCCCCAGCCGCACTGCCCCGGCGGCTCGGAGCTCGCCGACGTCCACAACCGACCGTCGGCGCGCCGTGATCTCGTCAGAAAATCAATGCAACGTGGGTGTGATCTGGACGCCGTGCTGACCGTGCCAAGTTCACCACATTGGGCGTTGGTTGCCGGCGACTGCGCCGCGCCAGTCAGCAGCCCGGCGCGATCTCGGCCACAAACGGTCCGGCCGGCTGCCGCCGCGTGGGTGCCGCTCCACCTCTGATTGGTCCGGCCGGCTGCCGCCGCGTGGGTGCCGCTCCACCTCTGATTGGTCCGGCCGGCTGCCGCCGCGTGGGGGCGGCGCCGCGCGGGGTGCCGCATCTGATTGGTCCGGCCGGCTGCCGCCGCGTGGGTGCCGCTCCACCTCTGATTGGTCCGCCGGCTGCCGCCGCGTGGGTGCCGCTCCACCTCTGATTGGTCCGGCCGGCTGCCGCCGCGTGGGTGCCGCTCCACCTCTGATTGGTCCGGCCGGCTGCCGCCGCGTGGGTGCCGCTCCACCTCTGATTGGTCCGGCCGGCTGCCGCCGCGTGGGTGCCGCTCCACCTCTGATTGGTCCGCCCGGCTGCCGCCGCGTGGGTGCCGCTCCACCTCTGATTGGTCCGGCCGGCTGCCGCCGCGTGGGTGCCGCTCCACCTCTGATTGGTCCGGCCGGCTGCCGCCGCGTGGGTGCCGCTCCACCTCTGATTGGTCCGGCCGACCGCCGCCGCGTGGGTGCCGCTCCACCTCTGATTGGTCCGGCCGGCTGCCGCCGCGTGGGTGCCGCTCCACCTCTGATTGGTCCGCCCGGCTGCCGCCGCGTGGGTGCCGCTCCACCTCTGATTGGTCCGGCCGGCTGCCGCCGCGTGGGTGCCGCTCCACCTCTGATTGGTCCGACCGGCTGCCACCGCGCGGGTGCCGCTCCACCTCTGATTGGTCCGGCCGGCTGCCGCCGCGTGGGTGCCGCTCGACTTTCCATTGCGATCGTGTACTGTAACCGCGTTCATTGTTGGCGGAGGCGAAGTTTGCAGCATGTCGTTTCTGGAACGTGTGTCGCTGCGGCGCGCACGACGAACGGCAGTCGCTGAGGGTGAGGTGGAGGGGGGGGGGGAGGAGAGGAGGATGGGGGTTAGTTTTGTGCATCGTCAAGTGCCACCTGTGGTGTGCGACCCTTTCAGCTTGAATATCCACCTCGGATAATTGCGTCTAAACCCATCTTTCGTCTCTCCGGTCAGATCCTCACCCCGTCCCTGGGGGGGATGAGGTATCATCCCCCTCCCGTCTAATATCCAAACTAAACGTCGCACGAAAACGAAAGAGGTATCATCGGAAAGCGCTCGACGAGTAGGGCCAGACACCACCCCAAATACAAATCCCAAAAAGTGACGTCACTATGGTGCCTATATTTTCACGATTAGCATCATATTTTTGGCTCTGGGGAGTTCATTTTTGGGGATATCTGAAGAAGAAAAAAAAATCAGAAAAGAACAGTGAAATCCACAAGGGCTACGACATTTTTTGCCACCGAAAATGTTTTCTTCTTCAAATTACAAAATTTTGAGTTGTCAAGTTTTCTTTAAATTACCTTCTTTAATGGGTAGAGCGGACCGAAAGACGTTCGAAGTCAACTTGCACTAATAAAAAATGATTACTTTAGCCCGAATCTTCGATTTAACTCTAATAGGCAAATATGGAAATTTAATAAGTTATCAAAAACGAAAAACAAAGAAATATTCCACTCGTACAGTTTGTTGCATCCCTAAAGCTAAGCAAATGCTGAAAGTTTCATTAAAATATCGTTATCCGTTTAAGCGTGACGACTGGTTGAACTTTTTGGAGGTGACCTCACTCGACCTAGACTAACTCGTTGACCCTAGATGACCTGACTTCAAAAGTTTACACAATATGCTAAATTGGTGTTGGAAAAGGTACGCCAAATTTTAAAGTGCTGTCGCGCGCCGTTCTTTCGCTATCCGCAAAAAAACCTGATGGGGCTGTTGACCCCCCCCTGAGACCGCGCGGGTTAACTTTGGTGTCTCGTAGCAAGGCCCATCTTTTTCCCTCACAAGTTTCAGCGAATCGTCGTGTCCGCGTTTGCTCCTCGCACCTTTAAACATCATACGCGTCCACTGGGTTAAGATCTGGAGGTGGAAATTGCGCTGACACGGGGAAGCAACCGTGTTTATTTGTTTTCACGCACTGGATCGATTACCATTCCACAGGCTCGGTGGTGTCATATCCCTAATTTACCACGAACGCGCCACTAAGTTCACTGCTACTTGCTGAATCGTTACGGATCACCGTGCAATTTCGCGCCAGCTAGATAACACGAGCGCGGCAGCAAATCTCATTCAATTTATGCGCCACATTGCAACACCATTAGTCTCAAGGCCATTACCACGTTCAGTGTTTCAGTTTGAGATTAGACTACCGTGCTGGCTGGGATGATTCCGACCATGTGTGTTGCAGGGTTGGCTCTTCCGACCCTGCACTGCTGTTGGTGTATATCCCACTCTGAGGTCTGATGTTCCCGTTCGATCGACCCTGTCGTATCTTGTCATGCTGGCCGTATTCTGCCGTCATGTTTATGTGCCAGAATCGCCGGGGGAGCCGTTAAGTTGATAAATTCCTCGTTTGCGTCAGCAGACTGCGCACAGAGGCCATCCTGGAGAGCAGCGTGTAGTAATCGGCGAATGTGGTGCAAAATGCATTGGCACAAAACTTTTACACAATTATGAACGGATAGCAACTCAGTGACAATGCCTCCAGCGGCTGCTTGACAATCCCCGTTATACTCTTGATGTTGGTGTTTAAAAATGCCTGCACTAATTCAAAGTAAGTGCAATAAACGTTGATGTAATGGTGTAGGAACCGAGCGGAGAATGGTGTTTCACATACACGACCCTGCTTCGAACCTTCCCCAGCTTTCCGGGTTACTCACCGTTCCTTCACGTCACAATGTGTGAGCTGGAAACGACATAGACCTCCGACGTATCAATGGCTTCGTCGACGCAACACGCTCAAGCAGAAGCAAGCTCAATATTAATGAAACTAGAACCTGATCAAGAATTAAGAACCCGGGACTTCCCAAGCCCAAGCCCTCTTTCAAAGTCCTAGACTTCATGAGCGGGAGTTGCGATGGGGAGTGGGGGCTCAGGTACAGCAACCAACCTGCACGTAATTGATAATTGAGCCATGTAGGACAGAATAGAAAGGAAAACTTTGGAATGAAGTACCCCTTCACAACGTCCACATCGTTCTCACGCTGTCGGTCCCAAGTCTGCATCCCATGGATCCTGAGAGCAGGCATCTGGTCGTACCTGCCTGTCGACGATGACCTAAGCGGTCTCTGACGCGATGGTCACGTGTCTGTGACGTGTGACCGGCCGATGACCGCCCGCACACCACTACCTTATAAGGCTCGGACTGGACTGTCACGTGATTTGGCAGCGGGCCAGTCTCTGACGCACTCGGGAGGACAGACAGACCCTCGCTGAGATCAGACGGCCTCGATCTGCTACGGCGGGGGGGGGGGGAGGCGTTTGACTGGGGTGGCGGCTGTGCCATTATTAACGTTCGTAACGTTCGTAAATTCTTGAAACCGTTGAACCATTTGTCATCATTCGATTTGTTGTTTAACCCGCTGAATACAAGGGCGCCAATCACGGTGGCTTTCAAGAAATGCTCTTGGATTTTGGAGAGAGAGAGAAAAGAGCCATTGAACGTGCGAATTAGTTATCGCGAACCCGATAAAAGGCCACAGGACACTGCCAGGCCACAGGCCACTATCACTATCACTGCCAGGCCACAGGACTCGCCCACAATTATTTGCGAAATAAGCGGCCAAAGGTAGACACATGATTGCATCTGTAGAACTGTTCGACTTATTTGCTGTAAGGGTAGCTTTCATGTGCATTGAATGATTAGAAAATAGAGTTTGCTTCAGTCACAGAGGATGCGTTTGCAAAAATGCATTTGCGCGTATGCTGATGATGCGATGCGTTTGCGTCACACTGGAGTTCTTTGCATTTTTCTTATAGGCGCAACCCTTTGCGAGTCGCTAGCTTGTAACACCGCCACTACGTTGTTTTTGTGTGTGTGTTTAATTCAGAGTAAAAATAGTGATATACCTTGAAGGCCACTGTTCGCGGAAACTTGGACGGACGTTTCACCGAGCCTCGCGTTCGTGGAAATCCGATTATAGTAAACAACTTCATAAAGTTGGCATGGCTGGAAGAAACTTGCTACCGTATCCTGAGACATTATATAAAGATAATGAAGCCGCGAAGCCTGAAACAGATCCAATTGTTGTCATTGCGAGCACATTCCATTCATGGCTGTTGAATGGATGGAGCGTGTCGATCAAACAAAAATAAACTTATTCTTGTATTCCACAGGTCCCGTCATGTCTGGAAAACTTTGCGACGACGCACATGTGCGGTAGTGTCTGGTATAACATCAAATGGTAAAGCAGCATTTCCCCGAGTACTCGTGTCTGCGGCTCCAGTTTGCTACCAGCCATTATTTGGCAAACTGAGCATACGCTAGGGAGTCAATCCGACACAAACACTCGACGTGTTGATAACCACGATGACCTGGAAAACACCATCCGGCGGTGAGTTTTTAGGTAAACAGAAGTTCAATGTTTCCGCTAGATGGAGAAGATGTTACCTATATTCTCGCCACTTGATGGTTATGCTGATGCCACATTCCTGACGCAGGAATTTGGCATCGGGCAAATTTCCTTCAAATATCAACGCATTAAAGAAATGGAGAGAAAGTACTCAAATAAATGGCAACAAACACGGCTAGATGATTTCTGGGTAAGCAAAAAGTCCAATTCATGGAACTACACGAGTTTTGATGAATGCTGGTGCAATGCAGCACAATTAGGCTTTTTTGTCGCAGCCAATGTTCACTTTTTCGCCGTATTGGCACAACTTGAAGGGGTAACCCCTTGAGAAATTGAAGCTTCATAAGTAAGAAGACACCCACTGTGCATTCACCGCTGTCATTGTACTGCGCGCCTGGCGTCGGCACACCGCTTATCCGGTGTGTGTATCCGGTACACGTGTAAACCATGTGTGTCAAGTGTGCGTCGGCACACCGCTTATCCGGTGTGTGTATCCGGTACACGTGTAAACCATGTGTGTCAAGTGTGCGTCGGCACACCGCTTATCCGGTGTGTGTATCCGGTACACGTGTAAACCATGTAGGTCAAGTGTGCGTCGGCACACCGCTTATCCGGTGTGTGTATCCGGTACACGTGTAAACCATGTGTGTCAAGTGTGCGTCGGCACACCGCTTATCCGGTGTGTGTATCCGGTACACGTGTAAACCATGTGTGTCAAGTGTGCGTCGGCACACCGCTTATCCGGTGTGTGTATCCGGTACACGTGTAAACCATGTAGATCAAGTGTGCGTCGGCACACCGCTTATCCGGTGTGTGTATCCGGTACACGTGTAAACCATGTGTGTCAAGTGTGCGTCGGCACACCGCTTATCCGGTGTGTGTATCCGGTACACGTGTAAACCATGTAGGTCAAGTGTGCGTCGGACACCGCTTATCCGGTGTGTGTATCCGGTACACGTGTAAACCATGTGTGTCAAGTGTGCGTCGGCACACCGCTTATCCGGTGTGTGTATCCGGTACACGTGTAAACCATGTGTGTCAAGTGTGCGTCGGCACACCGCTTATCCGGTGTGTGTATCCGGTACACGTGTAAACCATGTAGGTCAAGTGTGCGTCTGCACACCGCTTATCCGGTGTGTGTATCCGGTACACGTGTAAACCATGTAGGTCAAGTGTGCGTCGGCACACCGCTTATCCGGTGTGTGTATCCGGTACACGTGTAAACCATGTAGGTCAAGTGTGCGCCTGCACACCGCTTATCCGGTGTGTGTATCCGGTACACGTGTAAACCATGTGTGTCAAGTGTGCGTCGGCACACCGCTTATCCGGTGTGTGTATCCGGTACACGTGTAAACCATGTAGGTCAAGTGTGCGTCGGCACACCGCTTATCCGGTGTGTGTATCCGGTACACGTGTAAACCATGTAGGTCAAGTGTGCGTCGGCACACCGCTTATCCGGTGTGTGTATCCGGTACACGTGTAAACCATGTAGGTCAAGTGTGTGCCCGCACCCTATGGTCCAGTGTTTGTCTATGTTCTCCACATGCATTTCTGTCCGTCATATGTGTATCAGCCTGCTTACCCAATGTGCTCGACGTTTTCTGTAGCAACGTTATCAGCCTGGACGTTGTTCGCAAAAAAACACGTACATACAGATTCCCCAGTGCGGCGGATTTCTCGAACTGCTTGGGCATGACGGTGTAATTACCTGCTCCATTTGACACGCACGCTACGTGTATAGCGATGCGGTGTTCATATGAACGTCACCACAGCGATTTACCTATTGGTAATGTCGAGCTCAGGCCTTCTTCTCGCGGGCGAATGCCTTCCTGAACATGCCACTGTCGGCCGACAAAGTTCTGGGACAGATGGTCTGGCGATCCTGCCGGGGCAATAGATGTCCGGCCTGTCAAGGTCGCCACTGGCCCAATCATCGGCCAGATCACGGTCGCACACAACCGCCCACGGCGTTATCCTCCTCTCCGCGTCGCCGTTTCCGCCCTTTATTACATTCCTTTCGATTTTAAATTGAGCATTTGAAGTGAGCGTCGTTTGGTGCGGATGCAGGGTCCGGTGTCACATTGTGGCGGAATTGTCGGAGGCGTCGGGCCACAGCGCTGAAAAGTCGCCCGGACGGCAGGCGATAATAATCCGTACGGATGTAGGGTCCGGTGTCACATTGTGGCGGAATTGGCGGAGGCGTCGGGCCACAGCGCAGAAAATACACCCAGCCGGACGGCAGGCGGGCAGGATCAGGTTGTGGGCACTGCCGTCTGATTGGCACCCAGCTGGACGGCAGGCGGACAGGATCAGGGTGTGGGCACTGCCGTCTGATTGGCACCCAGCCGGACGGCAGGCGGGCAGGATCAGGGTGTGGGCACTGCCGTCTGATTGGCACCCAGCCGGACGGCAGGCGGGCAGGATCAGGGTGTGGGCACTTCCGTCTGATTGGCACACAGCCGGACGGCAGGCGGACAGGATCAGGGTGTGGGCACTGCCGTCTGATTGGCACCCAGCCGGACGGCAGGCGAGCAGGATCAGGGTGTGGGCACTGCCGTCTGATTGGCACCCAGCCGGACGGCAGGCGAGCAGGATCAGCGTGTGGGCACTGCCGTCTGATTGGAGATCAATTGGCGTGACGTCACGCTACTGACCAGATAATGACCCGTGATCGGATTCATGACGGTGGGGAGCTGCCGATGTGTCGTCATCAGTCAGATTACGTGGCGTCTCACTCGACGACGCTGGACTCGTGGTCGAGCTCAATGTCGGCCCCAATAGACCCTGGAACCATATGCTGACTGATGCGCGACCGTGGGCGGCTGAAACTACAACGAGTTGCACCTGCTACTGGCCAAGTCACATGGAGCCACTGACTTGCAGTAGTCAGAGCGTGAAGTGAAGATGTCCCCTCCCCAAAGATCGCTAATATTGTATTTATGTCGACTGTGTGCTTTGTATGTGTGGACCGTCTGGACTTTCAGACGTCACAAACTCACTTCACCTGTCATGTGAATTGTGCACAGGTTGGCAAACGAAGCGAAAAAGGAAGCGTTCTGTTTCACCGTTTTTTCTTCTGTTCGAGGAGTCATAAACATGAAGGCACAATTTAATCGAGACATAGCTTGCCACTAGCATGCGCTACAACTGACATATGACAGCAGTGTCCAACGATGCGACAACAAGATGTGCCCGAAATGTCACCTGTTTCAAAACAGGAACAGGAACCCCTTGGCGCGTTTCTGGCGAGAAGAAAAACATTTACTGTGCAAGCATTGCGCTGAAAATGTGGCAAATGAAAACCTACATTCGGTGATGAAGCATGTCAGAACCTAGCGTAGCACATGTGACAATCCCGAAACTGGTGATGCATATTGCAAGCAGAAGAGGACATGTCCTAATATCCTAATATTTCATGAGGTACAGACCATGTCACGCCACGAGATAGGTTCTGAACGGTTTCTAGCCAGCACAAATGATACAGTTCGATTGTTCAGAAGGCAGTGGCATTTCAACGTCCATATCCCTAGCTGACATGGGCATTCACGGTAAACATGACAACAAGGAAGTGAGTGTACGATCTATGTAGATACGATTGTGTGTGGGCTGTCAGGTAAGTGGTAGTTTCTCGACGTATATTTGTTGGCAGATTAAAATGGTTCGTGCTACCGAATGTACTCATTGTTGATTGCAATGCTCACGATTGTGATTATTGTTGAATTGATGAGAGATGTGGAATAGCGGGACGACAGTATGTCTGAAGAGGCGTGTTGAATTTAAAAAAGGTGCACCAACAACAGGTGGCTTCCGTTTGCACGGTTTGCCTGCCACTAAGATGTTGACAGCAACCCACGCTTGAAAAGGAGGAAGCCCTGCGATAAAAAAACGAGTGAGGGCCCTGCACAAGAAGGAAATGCATTACTTATTTGTAAGTCGAACAACATTTTATCCATTTGAACAACCACCCTCAGTCAACAATGCATAACGCATGGGAACAGATGTGGTGATCACATGATATCAAGATATGTCCTCATATGTGACATGTCTTGATACTTCTGTGTATGGAAAAAAAAACAAGTAGACTGCCAATAATTGCAGAATAATTTTATAACGAACAGGTATCAAAATTGATCCAGCGCTCCGCTGTGGAGCGCTGTAGGAAAATAGTGGTCCAGCTTCAGTGCTCAAGCGAGGATCATGGCGAGAATAGCTTTTTAAAAACTTTTAAGTCCCTTTTTCATGAACCTGGAGGATAACATTTATCTGTCCTATACAGCAAATTTATAACTGGTTATGGTACATATTGGCGATTAATTTCAATTTATAGCTGATTATGCGACTTTCAGAAGACTCCGGCTCTCCTGCTGCTCCTATGGCAAAATGGCGGATGACATAGACAATTTTACTTGACCTCACTTAAAACCTAGACGCAACCCAACGCAATCTAACCTAACTCAACCTACACTAACTTAGCCCAATCTATGCTAACCCAACCCAACCTATGCCAACTTAACCCAGCCCATACTAACCTTGCCTAACCTAATCTGCCAGTATGGCATAACAACTATGACATTTGGAAGTATGGACAGCTGGAATATGAAAGATATGAGCCGTCAACATTTGGGATAGATTACATTCAGTTAGGCTGAGTTAGAATTGCATAAAATTCATGTAATTGCTCAGGATATCTGAGCAATTACTTTAATTTATCATGAAAACATGCAGTTGGAAACTGAAAATTTGTAACATGAGATGTCAATGTTTTGGGATGTGTTGGGAGTTCTGGAGGTGGTACGAAGCACTCCCTGTCATTGCAATTGGTTTAAATGAGCCTTAGGAATGAGCATATGCATTAGGAAGCTGAAACTAATCGCAAACACCCTCCTGGTGGCGATGGTACATGCTACAATGATACAATAATAATGATTCGAAAAAAGTGATTGAATCAATGGAATGAATTATCAATGAATGATCAATGACCAATAGGGTGTGTCACGAAGGACCTTTTTTGGAAATTGCACTTTGCTTAGTGAAATTATCGTGCAGATCACCTTAAAAAACCTGTGGTCGAAACCAAATCGAAATCAAACAATAAACAAAATATGCGACAGGCCGATAAAGAAACAAATTTGCCGGGCGCCCGGCGTTGAAGTCTCCAGTGATGGCGCTCCGTTGCGATTGGCATCTAACACCACGCGTCCGGCCACCGTCGGAGCGCCGCCGCGGCGCTGTGACGAAAAAGGCCGCAGTTGGTGCTGTGGATGACTGATGAATGGATTCTGGTGATGAAGCTCATTAATAAAACTCAACGAAAGTGATTAGTGGGGTAAAAGGCTTTTGATAAGCACCAGTCGCTTAATAAGTTGCCTGGATATCTGACGCATGAAAGAAAGGTTCACTTTACGTCGCTTGTTCGTTGCATTTTCAATCAGTAGATCTATCGGCGTATAATGCTAATATTTTCACTTTTGAAAGCTTGAACATCTTCAAAATTCCTCGTCTGTTTACATCGAAGACCAATTAAATCATTCTGAGACACTTGATATCTTATTGTAATGACAAATAGACCAGGCGAAATGGGCATCATGCTCCGTTCCACTACAACCGAAGGAGACGGGCATACAGCGACGTCACCTTTTGTACGAGCAGCCACATTTTTTGTACGAACTATCATTTTATAACTGTACTACACGTCTACATGCTCGACAGAAAACCCGACATGAAATCCTTTTTGCTGCTGAGCACTGGCATTGCTGACCTGTGTTTCAACTTCGCCACAATGTAACCGTGGCGGGCCTCTTCACCAATTACCTTCAAAGACGCCTCGGTCACCACTTTTACCATCCGTTCCACCGTCTGACTGTGCACTTCGAGAGTGCATGGCGGTACTTCGAGAGGACTCGCGATGATGTCTAGTAAGTCATCATCGGACAGTTGTTGCGTTAAGGGCGTCTCGGTTATCGCCTCATTACACCAATCAATCAGCTCAATGATGCTATTTGCCCCCATATTCACTTTTGGAAGCTTGAACTTCCGCACTTCGTCAGTATCACTATCGACTTGAGTTCTGCGACACTGCTGGATTTGAGTGACCGCCCTTTCCCGTGTGGCTTGATCTTGGCCCGCTGCCATTGCTAGCAGTACTGCCTCAGGGTGACACCAGTAGCTGTTGCGCTGTATTACCGGCTGCACCATGGCCGCTATCTCAGGTCGCAAACTTTTGAGAAGTTGCACGCTGTGCAGCGCATTGCCAGGACCGTCAGAACATTTCCAGTTCTTCTTGATGCAGAACCACATGGGAGTATAGTGGCACACGATGAACTCCGCTAGCATTCTCAGACTGTCTGATGGCTGTTCGGTTGATATGTAGAGCCGGAGAATTCGCGCCGCCAGAGTCAGCCACCTGGAGTGGTTTAGTGGACCGATCTTCATTTTCGCAGTTCTATCTGAGATACATTATGGACACTACGCGCCAGACTGTACAGAATAGCCTGCTCTGAACTTAGGCCACTGAGAATCTCCTGCGTCATTTCTGAAATATTTCCGCCATCGATTGGCTCAAAATCGACCACTGGCAAGGTTTCTACTGCGCCTGCAGCAGCCCGGCCAATCAGCCCACTGAACGACTTAGGTCCTGTTGTGACTCCATCTAACTGGCTAAATACTGCACGAAGATTAAGTTAATTTGCATGAAGTTGGCACACAGACCAGTGGACGGGGCATTTTTGTCCGAGCTCAAACAAACGGATAACACCACCTTTTGGCCAGTATTAATTCTCGTGCCGTCACAGCCAAGCACAGAAACATCCGCACCACTCATATGCCACGGCGTTCAGGTCCTGAAAAATGTCCTCCGCTTTCCCAGTATGTGGGGTAAAATGTATTAAATATGCACTGTCTGGCTCGGATACAACCGCAATGTGCTCTTCCGTCTTCTTTGAACTGGCTGTCATAAGCGTGTCGTCTTTTCTACCGTCGAAGTAGAGATCAGATACACGACCTGCATGATCCTCATGGCTCTGGGCTACTACCTCTCTTCTAATCCGATCCCTTGCTCGCCATACTTTTTTGCTATCCACTATGCAGTCCATATCATCAGAAGTGATCCGACCAATGTCCACTTGGAAACCGTTTATGATCGCAGCACACGCACGGTTAGACACTCCGTACCGATCTGCTGCTAGAGCCGTATTTAGCAGTTCGTCTGTGTTACTGTTCACCATATACTCTGACTCATTGACTACAGATGTGAGCGATGATGAATCTGTGGCGGAGTCTTTGTCTGAATTAGAATCTAGCTGGGCCATTCCAGAAGGTCCCGGTTGTGGTGATGTGACTCTCTCGGCGGTCAGACGCCTCCTTTCGTCCATGGCGCGTCGACGAGTGGTTTCACGGATATCTGCGGTGCCGATTTGCATTTGGCGAGGTCCTCTCTGGTCTTCGACAAAGGGAAACTCAATTCGTGGCACTTTGTCGGCCATCGCACATTTGCAGCTATCGATATCAGCACATTTGCAGCGGGCTATATCAAACAATTTTCCAAACCACTCATCACCGGACGGACGTACACCTGGTGATGCCGACTTCTTTCCAGCAGTTTTCATGTATCGCAAGTAGCGATCGCGGCATTCTCGAACCATATGTTCGACTCGGGCCCTCCCAACAATTGGTATTCCTTCGCAGCACCACATTTTCATCACACTTTCCGCGACAAACTTTATACGGGGTGCTAGCCTCTCTTTCAACCTTTTGTTCGCAACGCATGAGTTTCTATTCACTTTACTCAAGTAATTCAGAACGTCAATTCTCGTAGGCAGTCGGTTTGTTTTTAGTTCAGAAGGAACCAAAAGCCCTTTGGTGGAAGCGCGGGTCTTCATTTTCGAACTCTTACCCCGATCACACCGACGCAGGTAATATCACACTTCACAGGCAGTGGGCACAACTTGCAGACACCAAACCACTCTTTTTCGGGCCGTCCCGCCGGGTCTCCGCCGCCGACTGCCTTGTCTCGGCGGCCCTTCCCTCCCCTGTCTCCCCCTCCCCTCCCCTGCCCTGTCTGTCCCCTGTGCGCCGGCCGTCTCCCGCCCCATCCCAGCCCCTCCCCCGCGCCATGCGACGATCGCCGCCGGCTCGTGTCGCCCTCGTTAATAGGTTGTCCCTACTGCTGATAATCCCAGTTTCCCTTGAAATTTGAATAACGAAAAGGAACAGGAGACTTGGATTGACTAATAAAACAGGGATGTATGGCATGCGAAGCTATTTTGTGTCGTTAGTGCATACGCAATTTATTCGAATGATGATTCATAGCACTGTGAAAGGTGGAGCACAGACAAAGGAAAGTGGAGCGATCAGTCATTCAGTGAAGTTTAATCTGTACAATCAGATATATCCCGGCTCCCCTGATCTGTTTTTGAATTACCAGAATCCATTCATAAGTCATCCACAGCATCGACTTTTTTTCGTCACAGCGCCGCGGCGGCGCTCCGACGGCGGCCGACGCGTGGTGTTAGATGCCAATCGCAACGGAGCGCCATCACTGGAGACTTCAACGCCGGGCGCCCGGCAAATTTGTTTCTTTATCGGCCTGTCGCATATTTTGTGTATTGTTTTATTTCGATTTGGTTTCGACCACAGGGTTTTTTTAGGTGATCTGCACGATAATTTCACTAAGCATAAGAAAAACCGTTCAGGCGACATACCCTAATGACCAATGAAAACGTGATAGTACGTGCAATGTACATGATAGTATGTGCAGTGTATTCGATAGTATGCACAAGGTACAATGCTAAAGGTACTTCCATATGCACAACATGTTTGTTCTTGGGTGTTACGTCTTCATCTATTCTGTCGTATTTTTTCCGCAAAAAGCACACAGCGCTGCAGAAAAGTGCATGATTTTCGGTCGGCGTTCAATGTTGATGAAACCCGAAATACGACACTGCTCATGTTTCACTGAATTTACAGGGAATTTCCATAAAGTTGTATCTCCGTCAAGGATGGCTATTTTTTGTCACATTTGCCTCAAAATAATTTGGAATAATTTTTCCTCGCCAAATTTCACGTTTGCTTAACGTAAAGTGGGCAAGATTGAATTGAGAATCATTTTCAAGTCGCAAGAGAGAAAAAGCATGTAATAAGCATTCTGGTTCGAACTAGGTGCCAAAGGTCCTTGGCATCAGACCAGCTCAAGCATCATGTGCCAAACTATGCTCTGCAAAATGTCATCTTATGCAGAATATTGCTGTTCTTCGTGAAGTCATGGGTTGTAAGGCAGCTACATCACCGCCTGAGTCGAGTGGCTTAAAATTAGATGCCAAACAAAAAATCCGGCATGACCGGACTTCGTGTCATCTGACCCATAACTGATAAGTTATTCAAAGACAACTCTGACCCAACGGTGCACCCGTATGTGCACCGTTTTCATTTCCTTTGAGATACATAATTTATTTGTAAATATTTTGCCGATAACGATCCAAAATACCTATCCTTGTCAAATGATACCATATAACTGACTTCATTATGGGTAATCCTCTTGCTTGGGAATGTGCTAAGAGATATTTGCTCATCGCAATCTGCAATCGTGAGTATCAACATGATACACATCAACGAGGTACTATTAGAAACTTAGATATGAAGACATAATAATAACTCATCATGAGGCAAGATGTCGATACTCCGTTGGGAGGATGTCAATTCAGTGTTCAGAAAGTGGTACATTCCACAATATTTCACGAAGAATTTATCACTGATATCGGCTCTTCTTGGAGCAACATAAGTATAATTAAAAAGTGAATTTCCGAGTATATTCAAACTTTAACTTACTTGACGTAGCCATGCGGCGTAACCTAATCTGATCTTAGGATCTTTGTATACCAAGCAGATGCACACATTTTGCTTGAATGGCTTAATTGATAAGATCCGAGATATGTCTGTAGATCATGATATACAGATCATGAATATATTAGTTGTAGTTTGTATATTTTTGGGTCGGTTATTGGTTTTGCAACACACCGACCGCTGAGTCATGTAGCGTCGCCAATCTCTCACGCCGATTGGTCGCGGGCGAAGAGTAGCAACAGGCGAGACTCGAACCCACAACCCTTCGATTTTGAGACGAGCAACTTATCCCTAGACCACTCGCCCCCATATATATTTTTTTTGGTCACACGCCCAGATAGAGATCATGTCGCTGGGTTGATCTACTATGGCCTTTAAGAAACTCATGGTCGAAAATGAAAAAATAAGGTGTGATGTACAAGCTTTAGGCTATATGGTCTTACGAATGACATTTTCCACACATCTCTAGGATGCATTGATCAGAGGCTGTTTTTTAAGCTTGACTGCTATCTGATGCTATCTGACCAACCCTGTCTGACCAATCTGACCAACCAATCCTCAACTTTTGTTGAGGATTGATCAACAGTTTCCTTTTACCAATATAAATATATTCATCGATATTATAAGAACACATGTCAGTGGAGGAGGATCTCTCAGGAGCCTCCCCACTCGGCTCGGCGAAGGTGGATTTTTCCGCCGGGCTGGCGAAGGTGACCAAGGTCTGAATATTTGAAATATTTTACCTGATGTATCACAAGGTGGAAACCTTCGTGCCTTCTAGCGTAAAATGATAAACGTGTCATTGTACGATTATTTTTTAACATGTAATTCTATATCACCAATGCCCTGAATGAAGATGAGTCCTTAGAACCCATGCAAACGAGCAAACAGAATGGAGAATGAATTGGTCTCGTCTGTAAGACCGTGTTCGTTCGCGTGCTCCGCTCGCTGACTCCCTGCGTCTGAAAAAGCAAAACAGAAACAAGACAGCGTTTCTCCATTACAATTTAGATGTTTTGGCTGAATGTCACCGGGAATTGGTGTTCGAAGTGGTTTTCCGGAGGAAATTACCTCAAAGCTGGTTGCAACATGTTTTTGTATGGGTAACTGACTCGCTGGTCATTTCTCTAGCTCTCCACTTATGTCTCAACTTAGTTGGTGTGGTGTTCAGTTTATTGCTCTGTTTTTAGCTAACGGAGACGGTGCATGCATGGGCAACCGAAAACCGTAGCTTGGCATTTCTCAAGTGGTAATCGCAGTCCTGGCTTTAATTTATAAATTTTCAGTTGAACATGCAGATTTATGTTTTAGTGTCTGGAGACGTGTAGCTAATTAAAGACCGAAAACCATTTGGATCCAATTTTAAAATAGCCTGGTGTTGTGGAAACTAATCTGGACATAATCGCCGACCTTAATATGTTATTTGCGCGAAATAAAATAAAGTGAATTTGACATTTTAACGGCAAAATTTATTCGTGTTTCAATATCAGGACCTTTCAATTACATCACGCTCACATGGGTATGAGATCGCTACAGGTGCGAAACCACGCTGAACAGCTTTGTTGACATTTTGCGAACCGTCCCGGTTATAAATAGTCGTGCAAAACTGTGCTATCACGAAACGCATAGCATATGCACTTAAACTTATGTGTGTATGCAGGAGCATAGGAACGCTGATGAAAAGTATGTACTGGGGTGGTGAGCTCAATTTTATCACATAGCTAACTAGTCAGATGGAGAAAATGGTGGTCCATGCGCTCCCTAGCCCTTCGTTTTCCTACGGTTATGTAGGTATATGCCTCGTTTGAATGTTGTCAGTATTAATTGTATGCAATACTAATCTACAATCCACTTTTCAGTAGCAAACCTTCAATGCAAATATTGTCTGTTCATCTGGAAATACCAGAATATACACAACGCTTCATCGTTTTCCCTGACACAGATTCATCACAAATTCGCAACATGAGATAATTGGCTCGAGACGGCATTGCCTGAACAATGGATTGTGTATCATTATTGCAGATAATTTGTAATGGCAACATTGAAACGAGGCATATACTTACATAACCGTAGGAAAATGAAGGGCTAGGGAGTTTGTTTTAAAATTACAATTGCATTCACTGTATCGGCTGATGCGTCTTAGAGCCCAAATGACCAAACAACCACTGCATCGGCAATGTGCTACGCGGAACTAAATAAACAATGAATGTGTCTAGTAGTGTCTAGCACTGACCTTTGATGACAATTTCAGTTAGGGATTGGGAAGGCACGGCGCAGCTATATGATACAGCAGATATACCCGTAATTGATGAGTCTCTCCCGAATAGGGGAAGGGAAAGAGGGATCTGGTGGACAAGGGCGGCACGTGGCAGACAAGGGCGGCACGTGGCAGATAAGGGCGGCAGGTGGCAAACAAGGACGGCGCGTGGCGGACAAGGACAGCACGTGGCAGACAAGGACGGCACGTGGCAGACAAGGACGACACGTGGCAGACAAGGGCGGCACGTGGCAGTCAAGGACGACACGTGGCAGACAAGGGTGGCACGTGGCAGAGAAGGACGACACGTGGCAGAAAAGGGCGGCACGTGGCAGACAAGGGCGGCACGTGGCAGACAAGGACGACACGTGGCAGACAAGGACGACACGTGGCAGACAAGGACGACACGTGGCAGACAAGGACGGAACGTGGCAGACAAGGGCGGCACGTGACAGACAAGGACGACACGTGGCAGACAAAGACGACACGTGGCGGACAAGGGCGGCATGTGACGGACAAGGGGTGGGACGGGATCAGAATTAAAACAGGGCGGCTAGCAAAACGTGGGAGACACTGAAGGGATAGCACGAGGTGGACGAGGACTAGGTGAGAGTGAGAATGCAGGGAGGTGATTTGAATACGGAGCGACAAGCATGCAGGATAGGACGAGCGGTGGGCGGATCGCATAAGATAATTGGGCCGAGCGAGGATGGAGATGGAGGAGCGTGATGGGAGTGTGGGAAAAATGGGTCGGGTCGGGTGGAGTCGCGTGGTGTGAGATAGGGCCGGGTCAGGTGGGGCAGAGTAGTGCCTGCTAAGGTCAGATATGGTGGGGTGGGGTAGTGCTGGGTTGGGTCAGGTCAGGTGGGGAGTCATGGTTCGTGTATGGTCAGGTCGGATGGGGAGTCATGGTTCGGGTAGGAAGTCAGTGTGGTGGTTCGGGTGGGGTGTCATTGGTCGCGTCAATTTATTTGGAGAGAGTAGGTGTGTGTTAGGGTATTGCCTGTCATTACCCACCTTAACATGACAGTGCAATCAGTCGCTCACCTGATCGTTTCGTCCGCCAATGTGGCACAAACTGCTTACGTAGTGGTAACGAACCACACAAGTTGATGTGCTGAATATTCAGGATGTTTTTTTCTTCAAACCATCTTAGCTTCGCGAGTTTTCTTCGGTTCATTGCTATTGTGTCCTTGACAGTTGGAGAATCTGCACCGAATGCACAGGTGATTCCAGTGGCCAGTGATCTATCTTTCAAAGAAATAAACAAGGGAATCTCGATTCGCAGAACACCGGCTGGTTATGGTTCACCGAAACGGCGAAGTTGGAAGCCGCTGGAACGACAATATTCTATGTAACTTTCTATGGCACAGCAAATATTATCCAAGATGTCTGCTTCGCAGGTCCCTGCTTCGTTCAGAAGTTTGGAGACACACTTTTGTGTCTGGCAGTCAACTCGGTGATCGCGTGTGCCTTCGGCGTTCGGACAAACGCTGAGAGCTGATGGGGATGATTAGAAATTCGGCGTCGTGCTGTGCACTGGGAGGTGGGGGCAGAAGACAGGCTTTTCACCGGTGTGGGGTGGGGCAAGGTCAGTTATCTTCGATTCGGAAAACCTCTTCGAATTTATACCGCTAACATTCGGTAGGTCCGCTTAACCAAAATTCTTCCACATAAAATATTTTCAGATTTCGAGAGCATGCCATTTTAGCGCGACCGTTGCAAAATAGACCCTTTAAGAGGGTGCACCCTTTAGGAGGGCCCCGTGTCCCTCTAGATCCTGCAGTGGTGCTATGATGACGCTGCCTGCTGTGCCCGCCACCAGTCGGTCAGCCATAGACCGTTCAGCAGCGGGGCCTCGGCTTATCCAACAGCACCCACCGACGAGTTGGTGTCCGGTAGTCACCGATATCAATCTGTCACGAGGTCATCTAACATCTGTTTATCTGGCTTCCGATACAGGGAGGGATCTTCACCTTTCTCATCTTCAAGTTTATTTCGGGGAGGGGCTCAATGCTGGTGGAATCGGAGGTCCTAAATCGGCTGGAGGTGCATTCCAGAGCATGGGTTCTGTTCGTATTCAGGGGGTTGGTACTGCCTCAGTGTTGGCTTCTCCCACAACCCACAATAATTTCAACTTCTAACATCCCTATGCAGTGTGCCCCCAATCCATTTTTGCTCGTCCATTCAGCCAAGTATTGTGTCCCCCCCCCCCCCCCCCCCTACTCGATCATGTTCAGAATCCAAAGCCCTGCTTCACATGATTCCATTTTAAAGTTGATATTGTTGGAGTCGGCCCTAGCTTTGAGCACCCTCCAATAAAATGTATGAAAAGATTCACCTCTGCCCCGGTGTCTTTGTGCTTATCTACTAATATGTGGTTAAAATGACTCAATAACTTGGTGTCTTCCAGCTGGCAAGAGCCAGAAGAAGATGAAAGGTAATGTGACAAGAGTAAATGTGTAAGCTCGCATTGGTGTTATCTAGACCATCTAAGAGATTGTTGCATTTGCCT
Source organism: Imbricaverruca yamaguchii (assembly GCA_034440575.1). NCBI lineage: Eukaryota > Metazoa > Arthropoda > Thecostraca > Neoverrucidae > Imbricaverruca > Imbricaverruca yamaguchii. Next base: position 1,960,070 of record JAOTOL010001625.1, read on the forward strand.
TTTGTATCGGCTCCTGTTGTTACTTCATTCTGTTTGTTGCCGTATGTGCCAATGTCATTCAATGGCAATGACATTTGAAATTTAATATCGGTGAGCTACATTTGTGTTGTCTGTACTGAGCAAGTGTTGGTTTTCGACGTTTGACTTCCAAAAGGAAGACCATGATCTGTAAAGATTGGACAGTCGAGATGCACCCCACTAGTTTTCAGCCGACTACAGAATACTAGGACTGGTCTGCATTCGGTCATCTGAAGAACTTACTTCCTTACATATTAATGAGGGCATCTTGATGAAACATGCAAAAACGCGCATTGACCGTGAAATACTGAGGCCAATGAACCCATGGAGCAAATAGTCTGGAGGAAATCCACCACCCATCCATCCACAAAGAGATTGCCAGTGAATCAAATTCCTTTACAAATGTTGACCACGGTAGTTAAAAACGCACTGGGTACCGGCAAACATGCAAGGCTACGCTACCAACAACAGCTGCACCCGCCATCGTCACCCAGCAACAGCTGCAACATTTGCACCCACCATCGTCACCCAGCAACAGCAGCAGCTACTGCACCCACCATCATCACTCAGCAACATCTGCACCCACCATGGTTACCCAGCAACAGTTGCATCAATCATCGTCAGCCAACAACAGCTGCGCCCACCATCTTCACCCAACAGCAGCTGGATACACCATTATCGCACGGCAACAACTGTCCACACCATCGTCACCCAACAGCTGCACCCACTGTCGGCACCTAGTAACAGCTGCACCCACTGTCGATTTCCTGGAACATTTGCACACATCATTGTCACCCAACAACAGCTCTACTCTCAACCGCCACACAGCAACAGCTGCACCCACCATCGTCACCCGACAACAGCTGCACACAGCATTTTCACACAGCAGCAGCTACACTCTGCATGGTTAGCCGCCAGCCAGAGAGCACTGCGACCATGCTGTGCCATGAACGCCTGCCCACTCCACCGCGTCCCAATTTGCAGAGTGTAGCTGGCACAGCAGCAGCTACACTCTGCATGGTCAGCCGCCAGCCAGAGAGCACTGCGACCATGCTGTGCCATGAACGTCTGCCCACTCCACCGCGTCCCGACAATTTAGGATGTAATTCGTCTTCCAGACAGACCGTCTGCTTCTGTTTTAAAGCGACTACCAATTACCGGCCGTCGCTGGGACATCCGATGGCACCACGCCATCTGGTGCGGAGGTCAAATTGCCCCCCCCCACCTCCCTAAGGTTTCAAGAGATAGCAGCAACACGGTGGTGTGCATCGCCTCGAATATCTAGATTGTTATACAAAATGGTTAAAGGCTCATTTGGTGGTAGTTTTAGCATAATATCACCAACGGTTAACGCCCACACTGTAGGGTGGAGGGGCCAAAATCCGCACATCAATCCGGTTTTTCATAAATAACTTCAGAATGTACCGATTGATATACGCCATATCGTGTACCTGCTTAGAAATGTCCGGCACGTCGCTTAAAACAAGAGAAACGAAAATCGGCTGAACAATGATCGAGTTAGAGGCCGTCAGTGTCAAAACATTTCGTAGCGTCAAACCACAAAAATTGGCGCTGATTCGCTTTCCGTATACCAGCAAAAGGGAAATATTCATGGCAGTACTAGCGACTTGTTTGATGTATGTTCTTATGAAATGTTGTTTTAAGATCATGCCAGGTCGCCAAGGTCAACTTGGGTCAAGTTCATGACAAGTCAATGGAACCAAGCATGTTTAATTGGAAGGTTGTCATAAACGCAAATGGCAGCCATGCGATTGTCGTTTTACATGTTACTCCCAGCTGAAAACTTTTGTTCTTGTTGTTGTGAACATAAGCGTTTCAATGAGATCAAATGCCGGATGTATCATCTGTATTGCGTCATGGGTTATTTCCAAAACATCATTGACACCCATTTGGAGCATTTAATCATAATCGCAACAATCCATAACCATGCTAAGCGAAGCCACGCAAAACAAGCCAAATATGATAAATGTGACCTCATTTGACCTTGAGGATATTAACCTAAGGTCATGCAATTTTCACATAATGGAGTTCACCACCATACCCATCTATCCTCAAACCTTATTTGCTTTAGATGTCATAGGAGCCGATATCTTAGGGGTGGCGGAATCTCCCCTCCTTCTCCAATGCACGTGGCTTTTCAGAGGCCCTCCAGGTCGCGTGTTAATCACTATCACTAATGTTACTGAGTGAACGGCCAATCACTAACGGTCACTGAGCTAGGTGAACTGAAAGTCAGGTCATCATTTCTGAGAGGTGGAATTATTCCAAGTGCTGGCAATTCTCAAGTGTATTTGATAATTATATATCCAGTAGGATATCCGATGACCACGATTTCAAGCCTGAGTCATCTTCAAATCAAGTCGCATGCAATTAATCATGTACTTAACCTTTTGAAGACCACTGACCACATATGGCCTCGAGCGACGTCTAGTGACTATTTTTGGGGTGCATGGGCCACGCTGGAGTACTTTGTGGTGCTGAATTCGAATTCAGGGTCCATACTAAACCCAGCACATTAATAAGGTAGGGCATTTGGAATCATTTTCAGCATGCCGAAAATGAGGTCACCACATGTAATTTGTCCTGGCCCATGACAGATGGACGGATGAAAATACATCATGTGTGGTTTGATCAACTGGCATTTAAATGGAGAATACCTTGAAGGGTGATTTATCCTGATACAGGACAGTTATTAGCTCATAGAATAATAGATGTTCAAACTCATCTGAAAGTTGACTTCCCATCTGAGCTGGAAGGAGACCAGTTCACACAAACTATCAAAAGAGTAGCATTCCAAAGAACTCGCTAGCCTCAATGCAATGCATTTCCCTCCGTCTGGTCTGTCTGGCTGGCGATCTGGTAGGTGTTCTTCAGTATATTTATTTTTTCTAACTAGCAAATAATATAGTGGGAAATTTCCACAAATTCCCAACATCTCAGAATCATTATGGAATTGTTTGAGCATTCAAAATGTACCATACTCATTATCAACCTGGGGATAGCCAGCATTCATCATACAATCCCAGTATTTCAATGTTAGTTTGCTGTATATATATACCCTGTCTGGATACCTACATATTCAAGTTCTGAAGCAGTGTTCAGATTTGTCTGATTTGGACGCCACATGCAAATGGTATGCCTAAGCTTGTCCTTTATTTTGCAGGATTGTGGCAATATGGGTACCAACACAACATACCTGGTTAAATTGTATACGAAACACTTGCTGCAAGAGTGCATAACTGCCAGTATTGCTGTACTTTAAGGCATTCACAGCGCATGTTTTGCATGTATTTTAACTCCATAAAGAAAGCAGGAGAGATGTTTTGTTAGCTTCAATTATATCAATTTTTATTCTGCAGAATTTTGGAGATAATTTTTTTTTTCATTTTACTTTTTTGTATGACCAATCGATTCTTCTGTAAATGCTTACATTTCAGGAGGCAGGCAATAAAGGGGCTTTGAGTTGGGCAACATTCGAAGAATAATTACATTAGTAACGAAGATCGAGCATAAATTAACCTAACCCAGCTTAACATCTTGTCAGAAGAAATCATCTTTTACGCCAAATGGCTAAATGGCAGCCAAGGTACCATAAAGCCCAAATCATCTTAAAAATGTTTTAATGGTATTGTAGCTTAAGGCAACCATGACAAGCTTTACATACATTTAACCTTTACCAAGCACCCAAAGGGCTAAGCTAAGCAAGGTAGCCTGTATGCTGGGCAAATTTTCAATGTTTTAAACATGAAAAAATTGAGCTTTCCTCTTTCTCAAAAACTGTGTTCAGACTAGGTTTGCTATGAAAAGATAGTTCAATATTTTTCATTTTCTTAATTTATTTTTCTGAAAGAATGATTAGGCTTGGATAGGTTACCTTAGGTTACATTATTAGGCTTGTTAGATTGCATGCTATTTAGGTTTTCTCAGGCAATGTTATGATCTCATTTTAACATACATTTTACATTATATTATCTGAATGAAAGAACATTTTTGGTATGATTGTGCTTGTCAAATGATGAGTAATTATTACCAGAGGAAATGATTGGTCACGTTGTCTTAATCATGTTGACAAACATTCTATTGGAAAAATTCCAAGAATTGAGAAACTATTTTAATACACAAATTTATCAAAGTTTTGTCTTATAGTAACATATGAGTGGTCTGGGACAATGCAATTTGACAGGTAGGTACCTGCAATCATTGGCTGGAATGTATTTTGTGAAACATGACCATGCGTCTTTGGGCAATAAATCTATCTCTTGTGTTCCAAAATGATTTTGTGTTCAGTGGAAATATAAACCTATTCTGTGAAATGTAGTTGAAAACTGAGGCATTTAAGCACATGAAAACAAAAAAAAAGAACTGTTCGGTATTCTTTGTTACTTTTGCTTCAGATGCTTCCACCAGGTTTTGATCATTCATCCTCATACAAATTAAGAGTGTATGTAATGATTTAACTCCATAGCTCATTGATCCTGCTAATTAATTCACAAGGAATAAATACTTAAAAATTGCAGGTCACAATACCTATGGTATGCATAAGTATTGTACATATTTTTTCCTTCAGGTAATTTTGTAATTGTTTGTTTTTTTCCTCACTGTAATATTTGGAAGGGTAGTTAGCATGATGCGACCAGTCATTTCCTCTGCAATTTTATATTTCTTAGTTGGCAGAAAAAGTAACACCATAAAAAGGAGCTTTGGGTTGGGTCATATAGCATACCAAATAATGTTAATTAAAAGGAAAAATGCAACATGGTCTAGACTAACCTAGACTAACTTCTAATGTAAGATAAAATTTAGGAAGATGGATAAAAAAATAGAACAATTTTTCTTCTGAAACATCAAATTAAAAACCTACCCTGACCTAACAGCATAAGTTGCTTTTGAAGAACAAAAGGAACTTGAGGAACAAAGAGCAATTTTTGCAACAAAAAATTGACTAAACCTAACCTAACCCCTTTATTTGCTTACTGCAGGTAACATGTGTCTAAAACCTGTCTTGTGAATATCTTAAAGCCCAATAATACTGTACATACAGGTTGTGTTAATAAGAGAAAGTATTAATGATGCCAAACACCAGTGTGGAATATTGTTCCCCTTGGTTTGCCATTCACCAAATCTGGAATGCCTCAGGCATTGGTGTTGAATGTGAATATCAGTAAATGTGTTGTTCAAGGCTGTTGCAGAATATCAAGAAAAGTCAAAACAAACTACATTTATTACCATAATCATAACGAGGTGACCACTCATTTTTGTCATGAATCCCATATTTTTAATTGACAAACCAAAGAATACAGAAAATTCAACTTTGTGTGTTGCAATATATGCTGAAAATTACAGTAAAATGTTAGAAAAACCTATAAAGCTAACCTACTGATCCTGGATCATTTGCTCCATGCTGATGTTTGATTCCCTCCACCCTAATAATGTTGGATCCCTTGCTGCCTAATCATGATTGATAGTATAAAGTCAACATCATTTCAAAGTTAAGGGTTCTTAAGGGTTCAAATACAACTTCCACCACTTGAGTGCGCTGGTGTACCCTTAGATCAGAGCTTCAGCTGCGCGACAGTTCGGAATGATTTTCTCGGACCACTCTGGTGGATTGAGCGAGGTGTCAACATTTCATTTACCCAACAATAACTGAATAAGCCACAACAGTTGGACACTCCCGAGGAGGCTCAGCGTCTTCATAAATCCAAAGGCTGTGGAATCTCACCAACCTTCAAGTCGTGGCGGGGCGCCGAGCTTGTGAACGTTCCATTGATGAACAGCACACAAGTGCCCCCACTTTTTAGCAGTTGCATGGACTCTTAGTGACATCATGCATGGGTGTCGTGACGGACTTTGGATGGGGTAGAGACGGCACGAGAGGTTTTTTAAAGTTATTTTTTATGCAAAGTAATTCTGCAAAATACTCAATCATTCTTATATTGTTAAATTACATAAAGCTTCGAGCGACCAGGCCCCTAGGGCTCAAATATGCTATGTTAGCTGGGATAGGTAGGCGTGCCCGCTTTCAGTCATTCAACACTCCCACTCTTAGAATTTATATTGGGTCGGAGTATGGTGGGCTTTGATGGTAAGCCTGCATACGTCAAAGGACGTGACCTCTTAGTCAAAGTTCTCGACTAGGCCACGTCCACCAGAGGCATAGGAACGTCTCAAAAAGTGTGCATGTGTATGTGGAAGGGGCAAAACCCTTGAACCATGAAAAGTGGGGGACCATACCACTCCTCTCCTGTTTCCACACCTATGATGTTTACTCGTCTTGCCGATGCCGGTGGATTCAGTAACGGTGGAAATGGCGAGGCAGGGCTAAAAAAAATTGTTTTTGTTGTTGTCCAACCCGGGCAGAATATGGTTGGTGGTTACTCCTTTTTGCAAACGATGACAATATGCTACATGGCCGACCTGGGTAAAAGGCCTTCTTTTAGGGGGGGGGGGAGGGGGAAAATAGGTGGATTTAACAAAAACTAAAGAAAGAGATTAATATTTCAAAAAAACAAAAAAAAAAGAAAAATAAACAGGAAAAAAAAAATAAATTTTTAAAAAAAAAAAAAGAACTTGGTTATGAAGTACGGGGTAATCACGAGGTTGGCCTAACCCAAGGGGGGTAATGATAGCTCGAAAAGGTTGTGATTTCCTGGACCTATAGCAAATTGCGTCGATTACCTTTATACAGAATATCTTGCCGCCAATTTCCTTTTCGGCAATTCGGCGTCGTCAATGCACCCATGGTTTGCAACACTGTCAATGCACCCATGGTTTGTGAGCCTTAATAATGCAAGGGCTTAGAAGTGTCGTGAATTTAAGCCGGCTTAAATAATAAAAGCCAGTTTAAACTGGCTTAAATTAATAAAACCCACTGGCTGGCATAAATTCAATTTAAATAGTTTTTTCCATCCCTAAATATAGGTAGGTAGGTACCTACCTACATATAGGGATGGCAAATTTAAGCCACCTGGTGGTTTAAACCAGTTTAAACCAGCCGGCATAGATTAATTTAAGCCACCCTGGCTAAAATTATGTTTCAGATATGGCTGGAGTGCAGTGACAAACAAAAGTTAGGGAAGCATCAATTATTACAAAATGTGCTACACTCCATTTTATTTATAAACAAACACTCCCTAGAATTTCCCAAAACTCTAGCTGGGTTCTAGGTATGCACTCAAGTCAGATTTTTACCCATTGGGTACCCCTAGCTATTGTATAGCTAGGTACCTATTTTATGTTACCTTAAAAGTAACTATATGAGCCAGACAAATTTGTGATGTTTTTTGACATAGCTATCCCATTGTCTCACTGATAATAGTATATGTAGGTAGGTACTTACCTACCCATATTCATAGATAACAGTAAGCAATCTGTTTGCTTATTGTTTGCTACAGTAAGCAATCTGTCTACCTATTGCACATTTTGCACACATTGTCAACTATTGCACATCTTTCATGACATTGTATGGTAGCACATTATTTCCTGTTAGCACTAACACTTGTGGAATTGGAGCATTAGATCCATTAGATGAGCATTAGATGATAGGTGAATCAACCTAGTGTCCATACTTTGGGCCAGAAACTGTCACTAACCATCTGGTCATGCACAGTAGGTCTTCATTGTACTCTTTCTAGGTATGGCATTTTACACTTGTATTGTGCTGAATACCAACACTGTCAATGCACCCATGGTTTGTGAGCCTTATAAGTGTGGGACTTAGGAGTGTGGTGAATTTAAGCTGGCTTAAATAATAAAAGCCAGTTTAAACCGGCTTAAATTAATCAAAGCCACTGGCTGCCATAAACTGAATTTAAGCCAGCTTTTTTCCATCCCTACCTACATATACATACTATTATCAGTAAGACAATGGGAAAACTATGCTAAAAACAGCACACATTGATGTGGCTCAAATAGTCACATTTCAGCTAACATAAAATAGGTACCTAGCCATCAAATGGCTATGAACAGTCGGTCTAATATGTATCTTGCTACATATTATCTGCAGAATCTTGCTGCAGAAAGACTTAGACGAGCTTGTGAAGTGGTCCGAAAAATGGCAAATGAAATTTAATTTTGATCAGTGCAAAATCATGCATGCAGGTAGGTAGCATATCAAGGCTCCATACTTGATGGGCGGGCAAGTACTATCTGTGACTCAGCAGGAGAAGGACTTAGGTGTTATTTTGAACACAAAATTGTGGGCATCATAACAGACCAAAGAAGCCAGGAAGACGGAATGCTTGGGGCAATAAATAGGAATGCTTAGAATGCTTGGGGCAATAAATAGGAATGCATCATACAAAAGTGAGGAAGTCATCAGGAAGCTTTATTGTGCATATATCAGGCCACATCTGGCATATTTTGTCCAAGCTTGGTCTCCTAGTTATGGAAAAGATTGTTGGTTTTTAGAGAAAGTACAAAAGAGAGCAACACAAATGGTGAATGGTATGGGCAACCTAGCATATGAGGAAAGATTGAAGGAATTGAATATGTTTTCACTTAGATATAGAAGGCTGAGAGGAGATCTCATCAAGGTCTTTAAATTTGTCCATGGTCTGGAGAGGGGATACCTTGGGGAAATGTTTGAATTTAACAGAAATGATGCAATTAGAGGTCATAAATTCAAAATTAAAGTTAACCACAGCAGAACAAGGTTAAGGCAAACTTTCTTCACCAACAGGGTAGAAGAACACTGGAACCAGCTGCCAGAAACCATTGTCAGTAGCAACACACTGAACATCTTTAAGAACAGCATAGACAATCATTACAAGAATAGTGGGCTTGTTTTTCTGTATTCCAGGGAGAGTTGATCAACACATTTGGTGGACAACTGCTTCAGTGTACAGAGTGCAACCAAGAAGGGCCCTTTGTGGCTCATAGTTGCACTGATCTTTTATGTCTTTTATCTCCCTCAATGCCAGTAGTTGGATGTCAAAATCCTGGTATTTACAAATACCATTTTCTAACTACCAGCATCCAGGGGGCTACATGTTAGACCAACTGTACCTAATGGGTAAACATCTGGCTTGTGGAGTGCATACCCAGAACCCAGACAGAGTTTTGTGGAATTATAGGGAGTGTTTTTTTTTGCAAAGAAAATGGAGTGTCGCACATTTTGGAATTATAATTGATGCTTCCCTAACTAATGTCCATCACTGCCCTCCAGCCATACCAGAAATATACTTTAAACCAGAGTGGCTTAAATTAATTTATGCCAGCCAGTTTAAACCATGGTTTAAACCACCAGGTGGCTAAAATTTGCCACCCATATATTGTATGCATTGCCACCAACTGCAGTGCAATGCCTGCTGAGTAGGTACCTACACACCAAAATATTTTTTTTAATAATTACATTTAGGTGACTATATTTTACTCAAATGTAATCCATATACCAAGATTTTCACCTGAGCTTGATGGTTGATGATCCAGTGCTGGCTTGCAAGTCCAGTCAAATCGCCTGCCAGGGTCAAAATGGCTATCTTGCAGTACTCTTAACACTGGTAGACCTGGGTGCTTTACTTTGAATGTTTGTAAATGCTCTGTGCAGTACCTTTCAAATCGAAATGTCCACATCTACAGGATGACCTTACTAACTTCGTCACCCTTACGCCCTGGCCCTGAATAGTCTGTTTCTGGAGTTTGTTTAAGACCGAACCACTTCATTTGGTCTCATATAAATCAGAAAATGAAGAAAAAAATAGTTTGATTAACACTCCAGATAATTCGAACTTGGTAGTTTTATCTTGCCGCACTCACTCACCACTCATCAATTATAAAGAACCGTTATCAATTCCTTATTTCACTCTTCGACGGACATCGTCGCGTTTAAAATGGAAATGGACGGATTTGAATGCGAGGAATGCGCGTAGAAGAATGACATTCTTCTAGATTCTTTCCAACGATTTTAATTAAATAAAAATATTATCGTACATCCTACATGAAAAAAGGATTGAAATTGAAATTGATTTAAAAAATCAGCTAATGTTGTAAATTATTCATTACTTAACGTAGGTCTAGTGTTGTTTTAGTACCCGTGGTCTAGTCGCTTGCCTCCAAAGCCGCTGAGTATACCATAGTTGGGTACTTCCGTGCCGCTGCCATCGAGCATAAAGTGGTACCAGGCGAGTTCGACAACCACCGGCGACCAGAAGGCATGCCATTGTCTCTGCGCTAAACGGGAGACAATTTTATCGTCGGCGGTCGTCTGAACGATGGAATGGTTGTCTCGACGATACTTTGTTGCCGTTGAGTCATTTTTTTTCCGCTGAGCGTACTAGATACTAGATACTAGAAACCCAAAGCGTACGATGGGAATGAAGAAATGGTAGCGTGGCGGTGGGTGGTAGAGGTCTGCACGGTTTAACATTTCTAGAGGTCTGCACGGAAGGGACATTTCCAGTCCCGGTCCAATCCGATTCGTTTCCAATCCTGCGTACCTTGACACGGATATCGTGACGTAGTCAATTTTATGTATAGTAGGTACCATTTATATGATATCACATATAATATTTCTAATGATATGGAAATGTGGTCGCCAAAAGTCCCCCTTTCGTGGTTGTCGTCCACGACGACAGAACGATACGATTTTTTAGCCCTGTGGCGAGGGCAGTGGTATATCCAAGGGAGATAAAAGAAAACAAAACCATTCTTAGTTTAGGGTGTTTTATAATATTACGTTCAGGTCCTACCGTATACAGATATTACTATTATACTACTTGGCATTAAGGTGTATGCCACTCGATTCGATTCAAAACAGGCTGGATGTACCCATACGTCGCGGTGAAGACGGAGACAGAGATTTGCCTTCGCATGTAGTGACTTTAGTATTATCTATATGATGCTGCTTGGTAAATAATGCATTTAAGACGAGGTTTGTTTCCATATGAAAGAAGAAAAAATGGGTAAAGTCCCGTACACTAGCGCCCTTATCATCTGCACCAAATGGACATTGTCCTTGCAGACATTGTTGCGATGCTATTTCATCGCATATACATATATATATATATATATATGCTATTTCATATATATATATATATATATATATATATGTGTGTGTGTATGTATGTGTGTGTGTATGTATGTGCGTGTGTGTGTATGTGTATGTGTATGTGTATGTGTATGTGTATGTGTATGTGCATATATATGTGTGTGTGTGTGTGTGTGTGTGTGTGTGTGCATGTAAATGCAGTTCATTGAATCACAAGTTATTGAATGCCAACATGCTTCTGGTTCGAAGGGGAAAAGGAATTGGTTTCGGGAGCGATAAGACATGTTGAATTGTAAGGCTTAGTAAGGTGTGATGAGTACCGAAAACATTCGGTTCCTGTCGGAGGCTTGCAGTGCATCATGCTGCTTCGATGAGAGGTGGCATCGACGCATGCTTCACGAGCGAATAGTGAGTGGATCGACACAAATGTTAAAGACGGCCGAAGCGTATAGCCAGGTAAAACGAAATGAGGGTATCCAGGCGGGCGCACTCCCATCTAGGCCGACGGCATGCCAGCTGGCTAAGCACCGGGTAGTTGTCTTCTAAGTGAGATACTTATGCAGACACTATGGAACACAGAAAGGACAACTTGGGATGGGATGGTGTATGAAACTTAACTCGATAAGTTGTTTAACCCGCGCCGTCTCGGGGGGTCTTCGTCCGGCCCTCTCCCCAGGTTCTTCGCAGATAGTGATACAACGGCGCGCGGCGCGCTCTGAGCTTGGGTATACCTTTTCCCACCTCAATTTGGCATATTATGTTAAGCTTTTGAAGTCAGGCCATGTAGAATCAACGAGTTAATCGAGTTCAAATGAGGTCACCTCTAAAAATATTCAACCAGTCGTCACGCGTTAACGGATACAGATATTTTAATGAAACCTTCAGCGTTTGCTTATCGTTATGGATGCAGCAAAACGTAAGAGGTGAATGTTTAAATTTTTGCTTCGGTTTTTGATTGCTTATTAGCTTTGCATATTAGTTTTGCCTATCAGAGTTCAAATCGAAGATTCTGGCTAAAGTAAGCATTTTATTAGAGCAGGTTGACTTCGAACAACGTTTTTCGATCCGCTCTACCCATTAGAAAACTAAAATTAAAGAAAACTTGAAAACAACAATTTTTAAATTTCAGAAAACCATAAATTTTGATTTTGGGTGGCCAAAAATGTTATGATTCTGGTCAATTTCGCTGTCCTTTTCTGATTCCAAATATTTCGCTTTTTTAAATATCTCCCAAAATGAACTCTCCAGAGCCAAAGCATGATTTGAGTCATGAAATTATAGGCCCCCTAGTGACGTCACTTTTGTGGGGATTTCTTGGGGTGGTGTCGGACCCTACTCGTGGAGAGCTTTTCCGGTGACACCTGTTTCGTTTTCGTGCGACGCTTAGTTTGGGTATTGGAGTGGGGGAAGTTCCTATCAACAACAACAATAACAACAACAACAACTACAACAACAGCAACCCCGAGACGGGGTGTGAGAATCTGATCGGATTGACATTGAAGCGCCGCCAAAACTGTAAGATGGAGTTGAGAGTTGAAGAGCAGGAAGTCGTGCTTAGGAAGGTTGTTCACGTTTGGGTGTGTTGGGAATGATCATTTTGATGAAGGATGACACGTGTGACTATTACGTACGGCCATATCTACCGTACACAGTTGAACCTGTGGTGACTCCGCCGGTTTTCGAGGGCGCCAATTCCCCATCACCAACGGCCAACGAATTTTTGAATGTTTTTCTTCAGAATTAAATCTAGATTCAGTAGCTTCGCTTCAGTAAACACCGTAGTAGTGCCAACAAACAACAAAGAATTTTCAAAACATCTACATCAACCCAGACCTCTCCAGGGAAGAAAGGGATACTGGTAAGAAATTGAGGGACGAGTTAGCTGAGCGAAGGAAAAACGGAGAGAATAACCTAACAATAAGAAGGGGTAAAATGGTGTCACTCCCCCACTGAACTAGTAAGACCTACTGGAAAAACAGGTGCACCTAAAGTCCCTGCAAGCTTGAGGACTGCAAATTCCCTAGCTTCACTATGCCGAAGGGGCAGATGCCAACAGGGGAAAAAAGCTTAATGTGTTGTACACAAATGCTGACCAGCTCCTAAACTAGCTAGATGATCTGCGTATGTGCATAGCTGGGAATGAGCCACATATAATCTGCATTACAGAAGTAATCCCAAAAGCTCAAGTCTTGCCCATATCACCAACTCTACTGGCTCTCCAGAATTATTCTGTGTTTTTTTTTTATTTTGATCCCTCCCTGGCAAACCTGGGAGCTAGCAACAAAAGAGGAATTTGCATTTATGTGGCTGATGGAGTGCAAGCTTATGAGTTCTTCTCAAACTGTACATTCTCTGAACAACTCTGGGTACAGGTGATACTGCTGGGTGGTGGTAATCTGCTTGTCGGCTGTATCTATAGAAGCCCCACATCAGGTTTCAGCTAGACCATCCAACTATGCAATCTGCTAAGAACTGTGACAAGCAGTAAATCTTCTCACTTGGTCATTATGGCTGATTTTAACTTCGGTGATATTGACTGGGAATGCACTCTATCCCGATCACCTGAATCCCACCTGTCTCAACTTTTCTTGGATGCTGTTAGAGACTGTTTCTTGCACCAACATGTGCTGAAGCCACTCGCTTCACGCATGGAAATAATCCACGCATCCTTGACCTATTCTTAACTAATGAGGAAAGACATGGTTCAGGACATCACGAGCCTTCCAGGACTGGGAAAGAGTGATCATGTGGTCTTGAAGTTTATTCTGACTTGTTCTGCAGATGCCCCCAGAAGGCAAGTGCCTAAGCCAGCTCTTCATAGAGGAGACTACAAGAGAATGGAAGTTCTTTTGAGAGAGGTTCATTGAGAAGCAATGGATACCCTAGGTTTGGAGGAGAGCTACCCCTTTTTCAAGTCCAATTTAGAAGGCATATCTAGAGCTTGCATCCCATGGCTTCCACCGAGTAAGAGAAGAAGCATATATATGACCGGAGCAGCTATGACTCTCAGAAAGAAGAAGCAAAAGTTGTGGATCACTTATTCCAAATCTCAGGATGCCCTTGACCATTTACGCTTCACTCGTGCTAGTAATGAACTGAGAAGGCTCACCAGAAATCTACGACAAAACTTCTAAAGGAAGCCAGTGGGAGACAAAGCATGATCCAAAGGCATTCTGGAGATACTCCAATTATCGCATGAAAGCAAAACCTCGAGTTGCTGATCTCAAGTTGCAAGATGGCTCAAGCGCCACTGCTAGTACAGATGAGGAGAAGGCGTGGCTCAAGCGCCACTGCTAGTACAGATGAGGAGAAGACGAACATACTTGGAAGATACTTTTCCAGTGTGTTCACTTCTGAGGAATGCTCCCCCATTCCAGGCCTGTCAGTACAATGGGAGGGGTCTCTCCTTGAATACATTCATATATCCCCAGCTTGGAGTGAAAACTAAGCTAGCAAGATTAAACTCGGCTTCTTCGCCAGGGCCTGATGGTATCCACCCAAAGGTCCTCCAAGAATTGGCCTCTCCATTAAGTGTTCCATTGTGCATGCTGTTGAAGAAAGGTATGGACTTTGGCATGCTTCCTGAAGACTGGCTGGTTGCCGAAATTACTCCCATTTTCAAGAAAGGTTGCAAGCAAGACCCCTCCAACTACCGTCCCATAAGTCTTACTTCAGCAATGTCCAAAGTACTTGAATCTATCATTCGGGACAGGCTGATGGAACACATGCTAGCCATCGGGCAACTCCATGAAGCCCAGCATGGCTTTGTACCACACAAATCCTGCATTTCTCAACTTCTGGCTACAATGGATGATTGGACCCAGATGTTGGAGGATGGCAATCTTGTGGATGTTGCGTACTTGGATTTCAGGAAAGCATTTGACACTGTCCCCCACCTGCGACTGCTGAGCAAACTACATGACTGTAGTGAGCTGGTGCTGGAGCTGGCCCTGCGCCACGCATGGCCGCCGGCGCCGGTGGCGCCGGTGTCACGTGGCACTCGGCGCGTCACGTGGTCACGTGGTCACTGTCACGTGGTCACGGCCGTCAGCGGTTTCTGCAGCGCGGTCTGTGGTTGGGGCGGCTAGGTCGGCAGCGCGCGGGGGTGACTGCCAGCAGTTGGTCGAGGGGACGCGTGGCCGGTGCTCGTGGCTGGGTCGCCGGACACTGCCAATACACGCCTTCCCCGTGCTCGGCACTTACTTTCTAATCGGCAACTACAAGCTATTTCGGCCATACATTGCGAATACGATGCCGGGGCACGGGGATGAAGAGGGAGAGCCGCGGGAGGCGACGTCGGGCGAGAGTGGATCGGTGAACTTCGCGGAGGTGTCGGGGACCCTGGGTGTGGCAGGCCCGCGTAATTTCGACACGCGCCACATACCCGAGTTCAGCGGGACAGTGAATGTGGCCGAGTGGTTTACGCGGGCAGAGAAACTGTGCCGACGACGCGGCGTCAACTTCGTGGACGTCATCCCGGAACGGCTGACTGGGGCAGCCTTCGCTGTCTGGGAGCAGCTACCCGACAAGGCGCAGGACTCCGTGGCGGCTGTCCGCGACGCGTTATACGACGCGTTCGCGTTAAACCGGCACGCCGCGTACGCCGCCTTCCAGGACCGAGAACTGCGACCAGGGGAGTCCGTGGACGCCTACTTGGCGGACCTGCGCCGCCTCATAGCGCTGGTCTCGGACGAGAAGCTCCCGAGTCCATCCTGGACGCCAAATTCATATCGGGGCTGCCAGCACCGGTACGGAGCCAGCTAAAGGCAGGTACGCGAGCACAGCGGATGGCGCTGCCGAGTCTCGTCCGCTTGGCCCGGGACATCCTGAGCGATGACCATCACGAGGTGCTGGCTGCGGCAGCAGCGTCGCGGCCCGCGCCCCCGCCGTCTCGTCAGGAAGCGCGGCGGCCACGACTACCGCGACGCTGCTGGACATGCGGGAGGGAGGGTCATCTCGCCGCGGCCTGCCCAAACGCATCGGGGGACGCGTCAGCGCGAGCGCCGTCTCCGGATCAGTAGATCGCGCCCTTCCGGTCGCCCGGATGCAAGTGGACGGCAGCGAGCGACGCGTGTTGGTGGACTCCGGATGCACTGACACGCTCGTGTACCGAGGTTGCTGTCGGCGGTGGACGCCACGGACGGTGGAAATGAGAACCGTGAACGGGGAACGTTACGGTGCAGTGGGTCGGTCACGGTCAAGGTGGAATACCAGGGCAGGCGAGTGATGCTCGCGGCGCTGGTTGTGCCAGACCGCCCGCTGGGTGTGGACGTGGTTCTGGGATGTCGGGCATCACGGCCCTGGGTGGCATCAGCCTGCGGGCACCGACAGACGTGCGGGTCTGTGCGGCGGCAGTTGAGGTCGACCGTCGGGACTTGGCCGTGGATGCAGCGGACTTCACGGCGCGATTCGCCGCGCGGACGGGCGAATGGACCGTGGCATGGGTGTGGGCAGACGGGAACGGTCCCGAGAGCCTGCGGAACCGAGTCGCGGAGTACGGGCGAATGGACCGTGGCATGGGTGTGGTTCGGCCGGCGTACGACGCTGAATTGGAGCTGTGGATCCGGGAGGGGGTGGCTGCAGCCGTATGACGAGCGGGTGGATGGCCCGGCCCGTGGCCTGATCCCTCTGATGGCGGTCCGGCAGCCGAATCGGGACAGGGTGCGCCCTGTCTTGGACTACCGTGAGTTGAATGGCCACATTACCGCACACACCGCGGACGCGGACGTTTGTGCTGCCCAGCTTCGCCGCTGGCGACGGCACGGCGCTCACGTCGGCTTTGGGCTGAACGTCGCGCCGCTCGTCATGAAGGCCGTGGTGCGGGCCGTCCTGCTCCAGGATGCCGCGGTGAACCGGGGGGTGCTGCCCTACGTGGACGATCTACTGGTAGACGAGGACATTGTCAGCGCAGACCACGTCGTGGAGCACTTCGCCCGGTACGGTCTGGTCTGTAAGCCGCCGGAGCGGGCGGCCGAGGGAGCGCGACTGCTCGGGCTGCGGGTGCGCGCGGACGACGGATAACTGTGCTGGCGCCGCGACAACCCGGTGGCCGCGCCCCTGGAGGTGCTGACACGTCGAGCGTTGTTCGCGTGGTGCGGCCACCTGGTGTCCCACCTGCCGGTGGTGGGGTGGCTGCGTCCGGCGGCCGCGTGGTTAAAGCGGCGCGTCAACGCGCTGACGACAGGCTGGGACGACCCGACAATGGACGCCGGGCTGCGCGAGCAGGTCGACTGTGTCGCGGTGCGGGTAAGGGGGCCGACCCAGCACGAGGCCCCTGGCAGCTGAAGGGGGACAAGTTGGTGGTGTGGACGGACGCCAGTTCCCTTGCTGCCGGGGTCATCCTGGAGGATCCGGTCAGTGGCGCCGTGGAGGACGCGAGCTGGCTACGGCCGGAGTCCAAGGCGGCCATGCACATCAACATGGCCGAGCTGGACGCGGCGCTCAGCGGTGTCAACATGGCGGTTGCGTGGGGGATTACCACCATCGACCTTCGTACCGACTCGGCCACGGTTCACAAGTGGATCGATGACGCCCTGAGCGGCCGCTCTCGCCTGCGGACTAAGGCGCACGGGGAGATGCTTATCCGCCGGAGGATCGGCGTCATTCGACAGCTAGTGGAGGAGTTTCGCCTGAAGATGACGGTCCGCCTGGTAAAATCCGCGGACAACCCGGCGGACGCACTCACCCGTGTGCCAAAAGAGTGGCTTCGACTGCCGGACTCATCAACTGACGCGCCACCAGGCGCCGTCGCGGCAGCCGTGGCCCCGCGACCAGACGCCGACCCCGCCCGGATACGTGAGGTGCACGAGAACACCGGGCACCAGGGGGTCCGCCGGACGCTCTGGTATGTGCGTCGGAGCGAGGACGCGCGTGTCACCCGGTCAGCGGTGCGAGCGGTGATCCAGCAGTGCGATGTGTGCCAGTCCATCGACCCGGCACCTGCGCGCTGGCAGCGCGGGTCACTGAGCGTGCCGCTGACGTGGGAACACCTAGCCATCGACGTTACCCACTACCGGGGCCGGTCGTACCTGACGGTGATCGACTGTGGGCCTTCCCGGTACGGGATGTGGCGGCTGCTGCGCCGTTCCGACGCAGCCGAGGTCACGGGCCAGCTGGAAACCATCTTCCTGGAACGGGGCGCACCGGCTGAGTTGCTGTTGGACAACGCGACAGAATTCCGGGGTCGTCGGATGGCTGCGTTCGCGGCGCGCTGGGGGGTCCGGCTGCGCTTTCGGGCCGTGCACGAGGCAGGAGGTAACGGCATTGTCGAGCGCCATCATCGGACAATTAAGGTGATGGCGGCCCGCCAGGACTGCACCATCGGTGAAGCGGTACACCGTTACAATGCTACGCCTCGCGACGGTGTACGACCCTCCAGCGCTCCGGCGGCCGGGCTCTTCAAGCGCGCTGGCCGGGACTTGCCGGTGGCCGCCGATGTGCAGGGGCCCAGCCGGACGATGCCCGTGGCGCACGACGGCTCTGAGCGTGCGCGCGCGATGCTCCAAGTCGGTGACACCGTGTGGATACGACGCCGAGGTCAGCCGACGCGGTGCACAGATGTGTCGCGGCGAGGTGTGGTGACGCGGCTGCTCCCGACACCGCTGGTGGAGGTCGACGGTACCCGTGGCACGTGCGGTGTGTCCGGCGGCGATTCGGGAGTGAGGACGCCGGACCAGACGGGAGCGCGAGCGAGTCTGGGGACTTTGACCCACCGGAGGAGGTGATGGAGCAGCCGCGTAAGGTGTCGCCCAGTGCGGGTGGGGCGGTAGAACCGGAGGCGGAGCGGCCGCCACCGGCACCGCCGGATGCGTGGGCGGCGGCAGAAGTGAGTGCAGACCTCGCAGACGGCGCGGGAAGGGCGGAGGATTTTGAGGACGATGCGGTGTATGACCACCCGAGCGCTGAATGTGTGGTCACTGAGGACGCGCGGGATGGGCGAGCCGCGCCCCGGCGAAGTATGCGTGTGAGGCGGGCGCCAGTCGAATTGTATGGCTGCGGTGTACCAAGTGAATCGTGTATACCGGACGACGATGATGATTATTGATAATCAGGTGGAGGTGTAGTGAGCTGGTGCTGGAGCTGGCCCTGCGCCACGCAGGGCCGCCGGCGCCGGTGGCGCCGGTGTCACGTGGCACTCGGCGCGTCACGTGGTCACGTGGTCACTGTCACGTGGTCACGGCCGTCAGCGGTTTCTGCAGCGCGGTCTGTGGTTGGGGCGGCTAGGTCGGCGGCGCGCGGGGGTGACTGCCAGCAGTTGATCGAGGGGACGCGTGGCCGGTGCTCGTGGCTGGGTCGCCGGACACTGCCAATACACGTCCTTCCCCGTGCTCGGCACTTACTTTCTAATCGGCAACTACAATGACTTAGGAATTCGAGGAAAGGTTCTGGCATGGATTTCATCATTTTTGTCTGGAAGACAGCAAAGAGTTGTGATAAATGGAGCAAAATCTGATTCGGCTACTGTCACTAGTGGGATACCCCAAGGTTCAGTGCTTGGCCCAACTCCTTTTTGCTATTTGTTAATGAACATCCACAGGGTGGGAATTGTGGCCTGAAGCTGTTTGCAGATAACACAAAGTTGTATTGCAACGTTCGCAACCTTTCAGGCCTGGATCAAATGCAGTCAGACCTTGGTGCATTATGGGAGTGGTCTGAAAAATGCCTTATGCCCTTCAACACATCCAAGTGCAAAATCCTTCACCTTGGAAGCAAAAACAGAGGGCATGCATATAGCCTACAGAACACCCAGCTACGGCAAGTCACAGAGGAAAAGGATCTGGGCATCTTTATTGATCAAGATCTCAAGTTCCGAACGCAAGCAGGCTCAGCAGTCTCAAAAGCCAACAGAGTTCTTGGACTTATTAAGAAGTCCTTTGTACAAATTGATACTCAGATGCTTCCCCTCCTTTACAAATCTCTGGTCAGACCACACCTAGAATATGGTAATGCGGTTTGGGGTACTTTTAATAAGGCGGACCAGAAAATGGTTGAGAGAGTACAGCGCCGAGCAACCAAGTTAGTGCCGGAAGTCAGACACCTTCCTTATAAAGATCGCCTACAAATGTTGCAACTACATTCACTGCAATACAGGAGGCGTCGTGGTGACATGATCCTCATGTACCAACTGTTCCATGGTCTTATCGGTTTACGCCGAGAAGACATGTTTCGGCTGTCACCACACCTGTCCACCAGAGGCCACTCCTTGAAGGTGGCGAAGCCTGCTGCATTTTCAAGAGTGAGAAGTAACCATCTGAGTGTTCGAGCAATCAGCGACTGGAATTCCCTCCCAGAACAAGTAGTCCGTTCTAATACTCTGAACCAGTTCAAGACCAGAATAGACGCATTCTGGTTCCAACAGCGATTTGATTATCCATCCTGAGATGTGTTGTGT
Organism: Imbricaverruca yamaguchii; assembly: GCA_034440575.1. Classification (NCBI taxonomy): domain Eukaryota; kingdom Metazoa; phylum Arthropoda; class Thecostraca; family Neoverrucidae; genus Imbricaverruca; species Imbricaverruca yamaguchii. Next base: position 1,980,487 of record JAOTOL010001625.1, read on the forward strand.
ATTATGCTTTGAGTCACCTTGTGTATTTCCAGTTCGACCTTGATGCGATCGGGTTAAACAGGCCCTTGCCTCTTATGAATCCCGAAATATATATATGAATATGAATATGAACAAAGACATGACAAAGACATGATAAAGACATAATGCAAGACACAACAATAATACTAGACAATTTGTGTAATGTAGAGATGACGATGCGGAACGTCGTTTCCAAGTTATTGAATACTCGACCATCGAAATCTGAACATGCTACTTTGTCTCGATTAAATGCTACGCCGTCAGAGCCAGTCCAGCCATCCAGTTTGCCAACTGGGCCGCAGTTGTCGGGCTCGTCGGCGCCGTTCATCTCTGTCCGGCACGGCGACGGACTTGTGTGGGGTGCTCGTGACACAGCGTCCCCACACAGTGGACAGTTTGTCGCCTCCCCCCCCCCCCCCATGGCCATTACTTATGCTCACTGCCCATATCTTGATTAGTCGTGCGTCCCATCGGGCGTGCGGGGGCCGGGCCGGGGCCAGCCGGCGCCGGATTCCGATCCGGTCAGGTCGATTTGGCGGGGCGTTGGGAGGGGTGGGGGAGGAACTGCGTTGTGGCCGCAGTCGGAGGAGGACTATCTGTGTCTGACTAGGTTTGGCTGCGTGTGGCCCGGTGTGAGGCGGGCCGCTGACTACGCTGCATTGCCGTTTATGCGGCGCGATAATAGTCCGTGATGCTGTGATGACGTCATTTACACCGTGATTCTCTGCTGTCCGCACTTTCACCGGCGCGGTACACCCTGGTATTTGCGCCTTCGCGTGCTGCGCCACTGTTTTTGGTAGATCACGGCGTTATTGCCGCAGCCGTGTGCGTCGACAGCTTCGTTGTTATCACGCGTCGTCATGGCGAATGTTTACCGGTGTTTGTTCCATGTGAGCCATCACGCTCAGTGCCGCGGAAATTACGAATAACCTTCAGTTGGATGGCGAGCCGTGATAATATTTGGGCTGTTGCAGCCCTCGCTCAGGCTATTGAAGTAGGTTCCTATTCGTGTATTGGAAGGTCGGATGACACGATATCACCAATAAACATCTCGGATAAACTGAGATCATATTCTGGGTTCAATATGCTATATGCTATATACTAATGCTGTATACTAATATGCAAGGTGCAATATGGATCAATATGCTACATGGATTAAGATTCAATGTGGATTAGCATGCAACATGCATCAATATGCAATGTTATATGCCAATTTCTCATTCCATACTTGTTTGGTCATACGAAACAATAATTTTCAGATTCAATTTTACACGAATAGTCTAATAATACACCTTTTCCAGCGTAGATGCATAACCAGGTGTCGATAAATGCAGCACAATACTTATGACGACAAAGACCATTGCTGAACTCAGGAAGGTGTGTATTACATAATGCACAATGAAATGGTCCCTTTGAAAAACAATGAATTTTAAACCTGGCAAACATTCGCTTCATGGAAAAAAAGAAACATGTCGGTATTACAAGTCAAAGTTGCACTATTGATAGCATTGGCCATTGGTGTTTGGCAATGGTGGAGTCAGCGCATTGCGCTGGCAAGATGTGTCAGGATAATTTAATCGGCTGGATGGATCAGCGGACAACTCTCACTGGCTGTTTTCATCAGGGCGATTGGCATCAGGGTGTATGGCGAAGGGTCGCGACTTGCGTTTCAGAAATTCAGCGGCAACGTTACGCTGGTGAGTATATTTGTGATAGAAGTGGTAGGAGGCAGTGGCGATTAACACGAGCACTGAAGGGGGAGCGAAAACCGCCTATCGAAGTGAGAAAAGCGTTGTTTAAAGCAAGAGAAATTGAAATCGACTGAGATGTATTCCAATTAGGAGCCGTTAACCCGTCCAGTCTCGGGGGTCTTCAACCCCCCCCGTCAGGTTTTTCGTGGATAGCGGACGAACGGCGCGCGGCAGCGCGCCCAAATTTGGCATACCTTTGCCCACATCAATTTGACATGCTGATTCAACATTTTATGTTAGGTCATCTAGGGTCAACGAGTTAGTCAAGGTCAAGTGAGGTCACCTCCAAAAAAAAGTTCAACCAGTCGTCACGCTTTAACGGATGCAGATATTTTAATGAAGCTTTCAGCGTTTGCCTGTCTTTACGGATGCAACAAAACGTACGAGTTGAATTTGTCATTTTTTCGTTTTTGACTACATAAAAGTTTTGCGTATTTGCCATATTGCAAACACAGGATTCTGGCTAAAGAAAGCATTTCTATTAGGGCAAGTTGACTTCCAACAATATTTATCGGTCTGCTCTATCCATTGGAGAAGGAAAATTAAAGAAAACTTGAACACTCAAAATTTTGAAATTCTAAAAAGTAAAATTTTTATTTTGGGGGCGAAAAAAAAATTATAGCTCTGGTCGATTTCGATGTCCTTTTCTCATTCCAAATAAATTTTGTTTTTTTCATATATCCCCCAAAATGAACTCCCCAGAGTAAAAAACATAATGCAAGTTGTGAAAAGTCGTGAAAATCTAGCCCCCTGGTGGATCCACTTTTGGGAAAAAATATTTTTGGGGGTGGACCGGGACCCTACTCGTCGAGCGCTTTCCGATGACACCTCTTTCGTTTTCGTGCGATGCTTAGTTTGGATTTTAGAGGGGGATCTTCAACCGCCCCCCCCCGAGACAGGGTGGGAGGATTTGATAGGAAAGACGGCGCGGGTTAAGGTCCAAACATTTCGTAGCGCCAGACCACAAAATATGCGCTGATGCGCTTCCCGTATATTGGCGAAAGGGAAGTGTTCTTTGCAACACAAGCGACTTGTTTCATTTATGTTGTTATGCTACATAGTTTTAACTTGATGTTGGGTCACCGAGGCCAAGTTAGGTCAGGTTCATGGCAGTTTAATGGAACCAAACTTGGTCAGGTGGAATGTTGTCATAAATGCAAATGACTGTCATGCGATTGATGTCACTTTGTATGCTTCTCCCTACTGTTTGTCATTGTAAACTGTCCTGAAAACTACCGTTTGTCTTTGTATACCTAAGCGTTTCCAATGCAAGTGTGAGAGAGAGAGAGAGAGAGCGAAAGAGCGAGAGAGAAAAAAAAGAAAAAGAAGAGAGAGAGAGACAGAGAAAGAGAGTGATGGAGTGAGCGATAGAATTAATGATAGTCAATGATAGAGCGATAGTGATTGAGTGCTGGAGTGATTGAGTGATGGAGTGAAGGAGTGATAGAGTGATATATTGATACAGTGATAGGGTGATAGAGTGATAAGGGGATAGAGATAGTGAGAGGGTGAGAGGGAGAGAGAGGGAAAGTGAGAAGGAGAGTGAGAGGGAGAGGGGAGAGTGAGAGAGATAGAGAGATAGAGAGAGGGAGAGGGAGAGGTAGAGTAAGAGGGAGGGGGAGAGTGAGAGAGACTGAGAGAGACTGAGAGGGAGACTGCGAGGGAGGCTGAGGGGGAGTGAGAGGGAGAGTAAAAGTTAGAGTGAGAGGGAGACTGCGAGGGAGGCTGAGGGGGAGTGAGAGGGAGAGTAAAAGTCAGAGTGAGAGGGAGACTGCGAGGGAGACTGAGAAGATGACTGAGAGGGAGGCTGAGAGGGAGACTGAGAGGGAGAAGGAGAGTGAGAGTGAGTGAGTGAATGAGAGTGAGTGAGTGAGAGTGAGTGAATGAGCGAGAGTGGGTGAGTGAGTGAGTGAGAGAGAGAGAGAGAGAGAAAGAAATAGGGAGAAAGAAGAAGAAGCAAACATAGCAAGGGGAGTTGCTGGCTGCGCGATAGCTATTCAATTTGCCGCTTGGCTTCCCAAAGAAATGACCAAGTTTCAGGCTGCGGGAAAAAATACGTTGAAAAATACACGGGAAGTATGCCACCAGCTAGCGGCAGAATGCCCACCATAAACTTAATCTCAGTGGTAATGAAATGTAGCTCTCAATATGTGTGAGTCAGTAGCGCGTTATTGAACTTAATAGCAACAGGGATTTCATGTTCTGAGCCGGAAGGAGAAGAAGTCAGGCTTCTACCAAGATGGTAATCTTCAGTCTCCTAATATCCTGTTCGCCTAAAATCGGTCGACAGCGAGTGCCGACAGCGAGTGCCGACAGTGAGGAAGTGACGGCAGTCAGTCAGAGCTGTGCTGTCAGGAGCCGACGCATTGCTGGAGCCGGCAGACAAGCGTGACACATCACCGAAGGCCGCTAACTCCACTTCGAGAGTCGGTTCACTGCCGAATCCCCCCCTCCGAGAAGCTCTTCGACAAGGACATCAGTGGTGTTCCAATTCCGATGCCTGCAGATGATGAACGCATGCAATGAATGCAGATAAAACCGTACGCAAGGTGCGCCGGTCGCCAGCAAAGAGGAGATGGAGAAGTGCCGAGAGGACAGACGGACCGAAGTCACGTCGGTGACATCTGTCCCCATCTCCCTGAACCAACGCCCCCCCCCCTCCCTTTGATTGTCGCTGGTAACCGGCATCACGTGAAACCGCAGGCAAAGAAGCCATGATGGTGCCGTAAAAAATGGAAAGCGATCAATGCGAACATGCCGCATGCTGTCAAAGAACACAGCCATTCAATGTGTGTAGGTCGCACACTTGACCAGTTTATCTCGACGTGCCACATCCGAGTATGGTAAAGGGGAGTGGCTGTGGCTGTAGTCCAGGCGAAACATTCTTTGCAGCCGCCGCCAGCGTCTGGGGACTACCAGATGACAACTGAAGTACAATGGTTCCTCTGGCTGGCCCAGCTGGAAACTCAGTTGGTCGGCAATCCGGACGTCGCTGGCCGACGAAGACACCGACATGCACTGGAAGGTGCCGTCACTGGTGCCGACGGTCGGCATAATTCTGTCTGCTGGCTGTGCGGTGTTCCCGTGTACACGGAGGGCAGGCAGAGTTGCCACTTCCCATGAGTCTGCAGATATCTTCAGGTTGTGCTCGAGTCGAGCCGAGTCGAAACTGAGCCGATTTTTCGGCCCATGTAAATTCCCAGTCATCAGTTCTGTGATTTCGATTAGCATATCATGTTTCGGAGTAAAAATGCCACTCTGCCAACACATTTGTTGGGTTCGTTGCTGATTACAGTTTCATGTGTGAATTATCATGTGGCTGACTATATGGTGTCACCCAGCCTGACCTGAAATGGCCTAAGAAGGTCAAAGGTATCCAGAAAATAAGATGACGTCCGAAAAGTCCTTATCAGTGTTCATCAATTTCCATACAAAAAAAAATAAGCTGCAAGTGATCAACTTGTAATTAATGTAATCGTGCTGCAAAGAACCAGACCTCTGACATTTAATGGGTCCGCTGTGTAATGGCACGGGCATGCTGATGTCGCAGTTCCCAAACCGTAATGGGTCCGCTATGTAATGGCACCGGAATACTGATGTCGCAGTTTCCACACCGTAATCGGTTCGATATGTAATGGCACGAACATACCGATATGGCAATTATCACACCATAATCGGTCCGCTATGTAATGGCACGGGCATACCGATATGGCAATTATCACACCATAATCGGTCCGCTATGTAATGGAACGTGCATGCTGATGTCGCAGTTTCCACAGCGTAATCAGGTCCGGTGCCACAGCACGTCCGTGCGTGTCTGTACATGTCCGTGCGTGTCCGTACACGTCCGTGCGTGTCCGTACATGCCCGTGCGTCTCCGTACACGTCCGTGCGTGTCCGTACATGCCCGTGCGTGTCCGTACACGTCCGTGCGTGTCCGTACATGTCCGTGCGTGTCCGTACACGTCCGTGCGTGTCCGTACATGTCCGTGCGTGTCCGTACACGTCCGTGCGTGTCCGTGCATGCCCGTGCGTGTCCGTGCATGCCCGTGCGTGTCCGTGCATGCCCGTGGTGTCCGTACATGTCCGTGCGTGTCAGTCCGTGCGTGTCCGTGCATGCCCGTGCGTGTCCGTGCATGCCCGTGCGTGTCCGTACACGTCCGTGCGTGTCCGTACACGTCCGTGCGTGTCCGTACACGTCCGTGCGTGTCCGTACACGTCCGTGCGTGTCCGTGCATGCCCGTGCGTGTCCGTGCATGCCCGTGCGTGTCCGTACATGTCCGTGCGTGTCCGTACACGTCCGTGCGTGTCCGTGCATGCCCGTGCGTGTCCGTGCATGCCCGTGCGTGTCCGTGCATGCCCGTGTGTGTCCGTACATGTCCGTGCGTGTCCGTACATGTCCGTGCGTGTCCGTACACGTCCGTGCGTGTCCGTGCATGCCCGTGCGTGTCCGTGCATGCCCGTGCGTGTCCGTACATGTCCGTGCGTGTCCGTACACGTCCGTGCGTGTCCGTGCATGCCCGTGCGTGTCCGTGCATGCCCGTGCGTGTCCGTGCATGCCCGTGTGTGTCCGTACATGTCCGTGCGTGTCCGTACACGTCCGTGCGGTCGTAGTCCGTGCGTGTCCGTACATGTCCGTGCGTGTCCGTGCACCGTGGTGTCCGTACATGTCCGTGCGTGTCCGTACATGTCCGTGCGTGTCCGTACACGTCCGTGCGTGTCCGTACATGTCCGTGCGTGTCCGTACATGTCCGTGCGTGTCCGTACATGTCCGTGCGTGTCCGTACATGTCCGTGCGTGTCCGTACACGTCCGTGCGTGTCCGTACATGTCCGTGCGTGTCCGTACATGTCCGTGCGTGTCCGTACATGTCCGTGCGTGTCGTACATGTCCGTGCGTGTCCGTACACGTCCGTGCGTGTCGTACTGTCCGTGCGTGTCCGTACTGTCGTGCGTGTCCGTGTGGTTCGTGTCCGTGCGTGTCCGTACATGTCCGTGCGTGTCCGTACATGTCCGTGCGTGTCCGTACATGTCCGTGCGTGTCCGTACGTGTCCGTTCGTGCCCGTGCCATTACACAGCGGACCGATTAACTGCCAACCGTGTGGCTCTTTGCATCACGATTGCACACGATCAACTTTCCCCAATTCATCTCAACTAATCAAGTAATCAAGTAATCAATCAAATCAATCAAATCTCAAGTAATCAATCCAATATTCAACGAAGTATGCATTAGACTGTTGCTGGATATATCACCAGGTATATCGCATGGCAACAGCTGATACTATGACTGATTTATCGTCTGATTTCAGGAATGGCAAAATAATTCGCTCATTTTCCACTTGCTACTGACACAATGGCTTGGTGAACATGAACTAACATTTGGACACCCGGAAAATGTCTTCCGCCCATCACATCCTATTACAGAGTATCCCGCCCCGTATCAGGCATCACGCCCTGTGGTTACTGTCGGTGCCGGCTGGCGTGGCGGGTGCGATGCGGCAGACCCCCCCCCCCTTCCCCACCCGGTGGTGGAGTACGTCGAGGCGGGGTCACTGCCGCCGCGGGCAATACTAGCCAGTCGTTCGGCAGAACCACTGTCAGCCGGACGCAATCATTTCCAAGTTAGTGGTTGTCCGGCCGTAAAGAACTGAGGTGGTCAGCCTTGCCACCGAGGGGCCGCCGCCGTCTGGGGTCGGCGGCGGGCGAGGCGAGTCTCGCCATCGTCTCGGCATCGTCTCGGCATCGTCTCGGCATCGTCTCGGCTCGGCCTCGGCATCGTCTCGGCTCGGCCTCGGCATCGTCTCGGCTCGGCCTCGGCATCGTCTCGCTGGCCGAGGATCGGTTCGGCACAGGGTTTTGAAGTTTGTTTTGAGTTCAGTGTCAGGTGTATGAAAATGTCCACAGTGGGAAAAGTCACGAACATCAGAATATTGGTACAACAATTTACCTGACCAGCCCTTTGCTTGGCATATTTGTATGATCAATTCGGACTAGTACGCCCCTTGTAGTGAAATTTAGGAATATCGTATGTCAGAAAATTTCGCGTCCTATCATGTATAATACCCATAAAATCGGTATGCCATGATAAAACCCATAATTACCTGAAGGTGTCAAGCAAATGTTGAGGAGACTCAAGCATAGGTGCCAACGAAAAATGGGGGATGCAATAATTGTGATAGGGTTACCAGGCAAAACCATTCATTGCTTAACCATAGGGTCCCATGCTACATGGACATAAATTATGAAAATGCAGCTGTGTACGTCAACCAACATTAGAAGATTCCCAGGGGACGTAAATAAAAGCCTATAGGTTCGAGTTTCCCGTGAAAAAGATGCTTCACCTGCATCAATCACTTTCAGTTTCACACTGATGTTTCAGGTTACAAAAGCAACGGCAGATGATAAAGCCCGGTAAAGCAGATAATAAAACAACCCATACCAGTGTTGTTGGACGATACATGCTTTTTCTATTCCACCGTAGTGAACCCTGTGTACGAATTAAAATTTTAAGTATATGTTTTTCTGTCTGATTAGGATACTGTCGAGTATGGCTCCCAAGTCTAAATGGTTCACCGTCCACTTTCTATTGTTTTTAGATGAACATACTGCTATAGGAATAGTCGATGAACATCCAATGAAAGTATAATGCAACAAAGATGAAATATTGTGATAGATCAACATAGAATGGTTGCTTCCTTAGTTGGACCAACTTTGCATTATGCGAATTATCAACTTGCATACATCTTCATTTTGTTTGGCGTCGCTGACCATCGCCGGTAATAGGTGATGAAGTTATGTTTGTGAAAGGCAAGAATGATTTGAAAAAATGCAGCTTTAAAATAGCTTCGATTACACTCAACGAGACGCATTTCTTCGTTGAGTAAAATATCGTTGCTTCGTTATTCAGCTTTAGTTAGGTGCAGTATTTGAACAGGCAGGGTATTTCCCGCAGTTTTATGTTTTTTCATGCAATTAAACTTCACTCTTGCTAATGGCAGTTATGTTGTTATTATTATGCAGTTTTGTATAGTTAGGATGACATTACCTTACTGGGTAACGTCATGCGAAACATGCATAGAATGCATAGTTTTCCGTTTCCATCCGTTGCCTTTCGTGTCGTCTTGGAGTGTGAAAGGCAAGGTTTCTCTCACCTGCAGTTTCCTCCACCCGCAAATTAGCTTGAAGTTCAGTCAGTCAGTGATTCAGGGGTCGAAAAAGCATCGCTGACGTTTTCCACCTACTCAATCTACATCCCCACTTCTCTTCATTCCCATTAGATTGCAACCCTTGAGAGTTCTTGACCGTTTCTTTACAATTGCCAGGAGGTGAATATGCGTGGTTTTGTCGCGATCCACAGAATGGAAGCAACTCGGGGTCCCTTTGATGCGTGGGTGAAAGATGCCGTGTGATAATCTCACGTAATCTCCGTGTCATAATCTGTGATAATCTCAATCGCGAAAGTTGATCGGATGATTTCCTGATATGCTTTCTTTGGATAATTCGAGCACGGTATTATCTATAGTAAAACTTCTAGTGTTAGGATATTTTAGGGTATTTCGTTACCAGGAAGAATACAGGAAAACAAATATCAGAAGCGCTGAGAGGAAGTAAAAATATGCTAGGTACCAATTTGCACCCAACTCGAGGAATTTGAGAACGTGGACGACCCGTGACGACCACAACCCGTCCAGGCGAGGTCGGTGTGGTGTAGTCCGCGACCACCGGCCACCACCGCCGACCATCGCCGACCACCGGGACCACGTGGGTCCAAACGTCGAGGTGGCGGCCCGGTGGCGGCCGTCGCGCCGTAGACTGGCCCCTGTTCCGGCCGGTCAGCGATTTACGGCTGTTTAACGGCTACTCACAGCTGCCGGCCACTTACCCGCAAAGCCTGTCGAAGGCCGCCTCCGGTCAGGCCTATTGAAACTGCACCAATATCGGCGCGTCGCGGGCCCGGCGGTCCCGGCCCAGCGACACCACTAAAAGTCGACTACCAGTTGTCCAAATTTCGGTTTAATGCTGGCACGTTCGGGGCAGATATAGCTTATATACCCTCCTCAGTGCTTGAAACAGTCATCCTGTTTTATCGCCCTCCCATGTGTCACTGAAAGCTTGCAGCATGTCTCAGCGAACAGCGTTGGTAGAGCTGGTCGCCAAACTATCAGCAGCGCTGGTGGAACTGGTGGTCAGGCCGTGAGCAGCGCTGGTGGAACTGGTGGTCAGGCCGTGAGCAGCGCTGGTGGAACTGATGGTCAGCCGTAGGAAGTGCTGGTGGAACTGGTGGTCAGGCCGTGAGCAGTGCTGGTGGCACACGGTCCGGCAGATCAGTTCCTCAGCAATCGAGTGGGATAGCTGAAGAGGTGATAATTAGATGAGGTGCAGTATGATGCATACACGGTGTTTAAAATCACTTCGCGTGATTTTCACTTCGAATCACACGTCACTGAACATAGTTGGTTCTCAACGTAGGCATTGTCACTGCGAGGTCAGCGGAGACAACGCTCGCTCAGTCGGCATGCTGTCGGACGGTATGGGTTAAGTATCTGTCATAAGGGGTTAAGCACCAGTCTACATCATCATCTTGAAGTACTCGATAGCCATTTCATCATGCAGATTGATGAGAAAAAAACCTTAGACACCATCGGTATTCAGTAAGCAGTTTGCATTCACGCGTGAATGAATACGGACTGGAAAACATGCGGAGAACAAGGCATTGCATATGCTACTTTTGTGACACAGGGGGTGCGAAAATTCAGAATAGCTGTGCTTTACCCCCCTCCCAGATTCTGTTGGCGAGGTGGAATCTGGACATGGGAAGGTCTGACTCGACTCGACTCGACTCGACTCGACTCGACTCGACTCGACTCGTCTCTCTGTCTCTCTGTCTCTCTGTTTCTCTCTCTCTCTCTCTCTCTCTCTCTCTCTCTCTCTCTCTCTCTCTCTTCTCTCTCTCTCTCTTTTTTTTTTTTTTTTTTTTTTTCTCTTTTTTGTTTTTTTGTGTGTGTGTATGTGTGTATGTATATATGTGTATATATATATGTATATGTATGTATATATATATATATGTATATGTATATATATATATATATATATATATATATATATATATATATATATATATATATATATATATATATATATATATATATATATATATATATATATATATATATATATATATATATATATATATATATATATATATATATATATATATATATATATATATATATATATATATATATATATATATATATATATATATATATATATATATATATATATATATATATATATATATATATATATATATATATATATATATATATATATATATATATATATATATATATATATATATATATATATATATATATATATATATATATATATATATATATATATATATATATATATATATATATATATATATATATCTCTCTCTCTCTCTCTCTCTCTCTCTCTCTCTCTCTCTCTCTCTCTCTCTCTCTCTCTCTCTCTCTCTCTCTCTCTCTCTCTCTCTCTCTCTCTCTCTCTCTCTCTCTCTCTCTCTCTCTCTCTCTCTCTCTCTCTCTCTCTCTCTCTCTCTCTCTCTCTCTCTCTCTCTCTCTATATATATATATATAAATAAATATACATATACATATACGTATACGTATGTGTGTGTAGTGTGTGTGTGTCTTCGGTGGTTGATTGACAGACCCGACCCTGTATTTACCCATATATATATAAAATAAATCGGTTATGTCTATTTTAAGATTGAGAAGTGCCAAGTGAGAGCATTTTCCCACCAAGCCCACTGGAAGATTGGGGCGACGCCCACGCCCACTATCGCCCTTCCGATAACTCGCCCTTGACTCTTCGAACCGAATAGAACTAACTACGTAGAGTATTCGAACTTGCATGGCAGTGTGTCCTAATAATCCACGCACCCCTTACCAAACAGTATATTCAGAGTTCATTCTCAGCCACTCGAAGTTTTCAGAAGCTATAATTTATCGTCACTTTGAATTGGATCTCGCAACTGCAGTATCTCATCTACCAGCCAGAGCTCTCTGGCTGGTAGTTTAATACTGCCGAGTGTTCGCACACCCAGATGAGTGTTAGAGTAACACAAATGGTAGTCGTCGAGCATTTTGGCAACATATCAGATCTGGGACCAATCAAGCATGCCCGCATTTCATGTCTTAGTCTCCATCATTTGAAAGAACGGATTTAAGCCAACAACATTTCACTCTTCTCTGACACAACTGAAGATAACACTTTACGCTTTACATGATGATGGATTTAGCACACGATTGCTTATCTTTGCAAGTGGCCATGAGTCAATAATTAATGGTATTATTGCGGGATATGCCTCAATATTATGGCACAGAAACAAGCAAGAGGGTTCATTGTCTTCATGCAGTCAAATTGAGAAGCTATATAAAATAGAGAAGTGCCTTCGGCCAAGCAAACACAAAAAAATGGGGGACGCAAACGTGCATGACCCTGGTCGATTGCGCTCTCCTTTTCTGATTCCAAATATTTTTTGTTTTTCAATTATCTCCCAAAATGAACTCCCCACAGCCAAAAACATAATGTAAGTCGTGAAAAGTCGTGAAAACCTAGCCCACGAGTGACGTCACTTTTGGGGGAAGTTGTTTTGGGGGTGGATCCCGGCCCTACTCCTCTAACGCTTTCCGATGACACCTCTTCCGTTTTCGTGCGACGCTTAGTACGGATTTTAGAGGGGGTACTATCCCCCCCCAGAGAGACGGGGTGTGAGGATCTGACGGGAGAGACTTAGCTAGCTTAGCATGACTTGGCTTGATCTGACGTGACGTGACGTGACCGGACCTGATTTGATCTGGTCTACTATGCCATTTCCTAACCTCACTTCCATACTCGCAATAGCACAGCTGTATTTCCCTGCACACATCGTGTTATATTCACCTATGAACTCCTTGTTATATTCCTGACGTGGCAGCACGAGTGCGCCCGTATAGTTTTCAGCCGATGAAGTTTGCTCCAGCAAACCCGGCGATGGGTCGATACATTTGGAGCCGACTGAGAAGACTGTAAATGATGTTTGATAATGGTTCGGGACAACCCAGATCGTAGGAAAATAATTTTGTATGTACATAATCTAAAGGCATCATGGCCATCACAACCATTGGGGCTTCGCGTATTTTTTCATCAGAAAATGTGGTCGGGCAAGGACGTTATCACGCGCACTGGAGGTGGGGGGGGGGGGGCGAAATCCGCCCACCCCTCCAGTCGTGGCATGTGGAGCGCGCGCTCTCTATGTCCTTTGAAATCCCCAGCCAAAAGACTACTCCCTGTGCCCTACGCATCATCTTGCTCACGCCCTAGTGTGCCGCGTGGAGCGCGCGCAGCACCTCGCTGCTTATAGTTTCTGGCACCAGGACCCTGTCGTCCATCATGATGACCTCACCTACTGTCGACAGCCTGTCCCGTTACTGCCAGTACGGCTGAAGAGCTTCGGGTACGTTGTCGCGAGATGGTGGAAACCCGGATTGGATAAGCTTGGTGAGCTGCTGGAGGACACCATCCCTGTGTGTACTCTCTTTAACACGCTACCATGTTACCGTCCCGAGCGCGCCCGTGGATGACTTCGCTGCGGCGACGACGGTAATCTCCAGGTCGTCGGCGTCCGCCCAGACACGGAAGGCGGCCAGGGCGTCTCGGCTGGTCCTGCTGTCGAACTTGGTCGTGGCAGATAGGCATCTTGATGCTTCGTCCGCCGCCAGGATGGCCTTGCCGGGCACGTGTACGATCTTGTACCTCCACATTAGCGTCCGGTGCTTTAATCGGAAAAGCCTTGGGTTTTGTATGTCGTCAAGTGCTCGGTCTCCTAGGATCTTCACTAGCGGCTTGTGGTCGCTCGCGATGATTAGGTCCCGGCAGCCCATCGTGAAGAAGCGACTGTCCTCCAGGGCCCACGCCACCGCGAGGGCCTCTCCTTCGACTGGAGCGTAGCGCTTTTCCGCGTCTCTCAGGAAGCGTGAGCCGGCCAGCGTCGCTCGCCCTCCATTGCGACAGCAACCGGGGGTCAGCGAGGCACACTCGAAATGTTTCTGGTGGAGCCAGTGCCCCACGCCAGTGGTGGACCAGTCCCAGCTGATGCAAGTCCGGCGGCTAGGGTCGAATATCTCGACTCCCTCTTCGATCTCCCTGATGATAGCCTCCTTGGATTTCCGGAAGGCCTCGTCCAAGTCTGGGCCCCACCGAAATCCGACCTTTGGACTCAGCAGGGGCCTGCACGGTGTCATCAGTTCGGTGGTTCTGCCGTAGTGCGACACCTGGCTCACGAGGCCGAACCATGCCCGTACGTCGGTGACGTTGGTGGGTGTCGGGAACGTGGCGATGGCGTCCAGGTATTTGGACAGGAGCTTTACTTCTGTTGCCGTGACCCGGAACCCCGCGAAGTCGGCATCGAGCGACGATAATTGGAAGTTGACAGGGTTTAGTACCACCCCGTTCTTTCCCACCAGCTCGAGGTAGTCGACGACGCGCCACCAGTGCACCGACAGGTCTTTATCCCACATGATGGTTTCGTCGACCCACTTCGACTTCCTGGGCACGTCCTTGATGATCGCGTCGTATCGCTCCGTGTAGGCGTCCTGGAATGCGAGGAATCCCATGGGGGGCACGCCGGTAGCGGAACCTGCCCTGCTCCGTCATGAATGTGGTCGTATGCCGGTCTTCAGGCATAAGACCACATTCCTCGACTCTCGATGGAGTGGAACCCGTTCCAGGCATCCGTGACGGCCTTGAAGGTCCCTGGCGGGATGGCTCTGGCCTGTTTGGCGGGCGGGACGGTGTGATGTGTCTCGCGTACGCTGTGGCGATTCAGTGGCTGCAGATCGACGGTGCGACGAGGGGTGCCGTCTGGCTTGGGTGTCAGCACCATGCTGTGCAGCCAGGTCACAGGCGTGTTGGGTGGCACGCGCTCGATGACGCCCAGAGATACGTCCCGTTTGGGGGTCTCCTCGTCACGACCGGCTACACGCTGGGATCGACCGGGACCTCCATGGGGGCCCCAGTCATTGCGGGGAGTGGCTGGTGTTGGCATGTGTTGAATGTCGACGACGCATACCTCCTCAGCAGCCAGGCTTTCATACCGTCCGAGTTCCCCGGCGAAGTGTTGAAGGGCATACTCATGGGGCGACCGGGCGGTGCAGTGCAGAGCGGGCATCCGCACGCCGCCAGCCGGGTGCGACAGAGTGTTTCCTAATCAAACGAGCTCGCAGTAGCTGCTACTGCCGCGCCAACCTTCGGGAACTCCGGTCCCAACACACCGAGCTGCGTCAGCGCAGTCCTGCTCAGGTAGAAATGGTTCGTGGAGTTGGTGACGTAGACCATTGCTGACGTCCCGAGCGGCCGGCCCTGCGAGTCGCACCCAGACAACTTCAGGAACACGGCGCCCAACACGTTGATCTCCTCACCATTCGCGGCGAGGATGCGCTTGGTGACACGAGTCAGGTGCTACCTGCGCAGCCCCAGCTTGTGTAGTACGGGCAGTCCCTTCAGGCACGCCTGAGTCTGCGCGCCTGAGTCGGCGATGGCAGTGACGCTGGCCGATCTTTGGGGTGGACTAGGGAGCCCCAACTTGGTGTAGGCTCTGTTCGGTATTTCCTTAGATATGGCACTACAGCTGCAGCCAGCTGTGAGCCTCAGCCAATACAGTCAGTCTGACCCAAGATACCTTTACTAGAAGGTAGATCGAACTTTTCTTTCAAGCCCGCAGTACGTAATCCGAAGGTTTTTTTAATATGGTAGCAATCTGGTTACAGAAGATTTGTTGGCAAATCATGCGCAATGGTTACTTTTATTTTGAGCAAGTAAATATGTCTTCTGCTAATCAGGTGAGTTATTTCAAAGTGAATATTGGTTCTGGTTTTTTGCCATGCATGGGCAAAGCTGGACTTATTTATTGTAATCCTGGATATGGACAGGAGTATTTTGTGGTCATTCAGTATGGAGGGTGTCTTTCTTCAAATATTATGCATCATAACTCGGTTTGCACCCATTCCTGTGAAGTTTAGGTATATTTACTTGATCACAGCAGCTCATTGTCAAATATTACCAACTGAAGAAATCCACCCTCAGATGAGGAAAATAAATCATTTTCTAGAGATGCTAGTGTTTTTGATTCCAAAAATTCAGGAGCAGCCTATTTTTCTAAACATGTGCATACCAACAGTGACATACAGCAGTTGTGGAAAACAGCTTTTTCTAGGAAAGTTAGACCCGTAGCTAAGCACAGCACTGCATTCTTGCTTGATAAATTGTAAATAGGTTATTAATGATGCATGCATTCTTTAACATTGATGTACAATACCATTGTTATTCCAGAAATACCTTCCTGAAACATTTCATGAGTTGCAGTCTAATTACCAAGAGTACGAATTTAGCCTCCAGATATAATGTTGGGATGTAACACATCTCTGTTTCATGTCATGCCTTACTGTGCAGTTACTCTGCATAGAAGTGGAACTGGGGCAAGCAAATTAAATAAAGAAGAAACCTGATTACACAATTTTGATCAGGATACTGCTTAAGCAAAATGTGTTAGCACACAATAAAACAGGTTTCTGAAATGCCGGATGTTGGGGAACCAAGAGTATGTTCCAAGCATTTCCAAGAAATTGATAGCAAAGGAAACCTAAAAAAGAACTGCCTAAACCTGTCTCTTTGCAGAGAAGGATATGTCTCCTACAATCAGCTGTACCGACCATAACATTCCCACCAGCCAAAACCCTTGGTATTCCTGAAACTTCATGATGTTATTGCTGTTTATGTCATTTGTGGGATCACTTTGTTTTGTTTTCCCTGTGTTGCTTGTATGTTTGCCATGTTTGTTTTTACTCTACCAAAGAAAAAGATGGAATGACCTGGTTAGGTTAATATTATTTTATTTAACATTTTTGATGCCTTTCTCTCAGAAAATAGATTAAGCTGGCTAATCTTAGGTTGGGATACCTTGCAATTTCTAAAGCTCGAAATGATTAGTTCTTACATATATATGGCTTGTTTAAAAGCTGTCTTTGGTATTATTTTCCTTTTTAACCAAGATTAAGCTTATGCAGTGTAAATGCATGGGTAAATTATGTTTGGCATGTTAATAAGTATGCATGGAATCATTTTATGAAAACTTTTTTTGTGACCAAAAATACCAAATTGTGTGTTTGTTGGTATCAAAATGCATTCTTATTGCAAAGAAATAACAATCATGATAAAACCCTCATGTCAATAATTTACCACGAAGTTATAGTTGCAATCAGTTATGGTCAGAGTTGCCTAGGGGTAAGTTGCCCGTCTCATAATCAAAAGGTTGTGGGTTCGAGTCTCACCTGTCGCTACTCTTCGTCCGCAACCAGTCTGCGTCAGAGATTGGCGACGCTACATGACTCAACGGTCGATGTGTCGTAAAACCGAATAACCAACCATTATGGTCAGAGTTATCGAAACTGGATTATTTGGATCAGATTTGCTGACTGAAATGGTAGACTTATGAGCCACATTTTTACAGATACCTAATATTTGTCCAATAAAGGCAGAGAAAACAACGTATTTATTAACCTAATTGGCATATTAATTAGGTGTATTTACATCTTAGCAAGTGTTTCCTCCTATTGATGAAGACAATATGGGCTGGATATAGGAATACAATATTCGTGTATATTTTCTCTGTTCTATCTTTTCTTGGTTGTTTTCCTGGTGTTTCGGATGTCATTTAAATTAATCTGACAGCTGTTTCTTTGGGAAATAAAAAATTCCCAATACATAAGCACTTCAGGTTAGCATAGTTCTATCTTAGAAATAAGTCCAAGAAAAGAATATCAACACCATTGAAATACATTTTTTAAACAAGAAAAAAATTTGACAATGCAGGTGCATGCTAAAACTCACCTAAAACGGGGAAACACATGGGAAACGGTTTTCGGTGTGGTGGTATATGATGAAAAATAGCATGCAATTATAATCAATGTAAAATTATGTAACTTAATATAACGTAGCCTACTGATGTTGGATGGCCTAAACCGACCGATGTTGAATCACATAAAACACACTGCTATCAGATTGCTTAAAGCCTACGGATGTTGGATTACCTAAATATGATTTTAAATTGTAATTATCGGCCCAGTTCGCGGACCGCCGACAGGTCATTTCCATAGTGACCCGGTTAGGTCGCGAGTGGTGCCGTTGCTGCATTCACTCCTGAACCCGTCCCCGTCGGCTCCTGCGACGTCATTTGCGCGGGTGGTATCTCAGCTGAGACCGCCATCAGTGGTAGCCTTATCTGCTGGCGTGTGTTTTCCCTTCCCGCCCCGGTTCATTACACAGGATCGAGTTCAAGCCGCGCTGCGACAGAGACGGTCACCACGTTTGCGCCGACCGCTCGTCCATTACGGGTGCAATGCGAGTGATTAATGAACGCAGGCGAAGCCACAAGTGGAGGATTCTTATATTGTTAGCTCATGTTTGTTTTTGTTTTTTCCCAGCTACTGTTCCCTCACTGGGCCGGCGTGAGTTGCTCGGTAGTTTTGGTACCTGTAGCTCTGAGCAAGTAGTCGGCAGTTTTTAGTAGTTATTGGCTCCACTGCGTGGCCATCGGTCGGCCACGCAGGTAAGTGTGCTGCTGTCGCCGTAACTTACGTTATCAGTTTGCGATACATTCGTACTTGAAATACGTATCTCAAATACACGTGAAAGTTGTATAACGAATATATTCGTACGCGATATATTCGTATTCGGGGAGTTTTATGAACCACGCAAGAAGGACGCTACATCTGCAGTTGGGTAGAAGGCGCTGTTTTTATGCAATTTTCCAATTTGTGACCTGTATTCACGAGACAGGTGCAGCAAGCTTACTGCATACAGTCATAGCAAACAGATTCCAGCAGCGGGCATGGACAAACAGCCCCTGTCACACCAGTTATTTCCACAATTATCCACCAACATATGCAGACTGCATATGCACCCACAAACCAAACGAGCACCTCCATTCATGTGTAGGCTTATGGTTAACCCTAGTCCATATGGCTCCATACTTATGGACCGGGAAGCAGATATTTAACAAAGAAATATGCAACTTCTAAGGGGCCGTGCATTCGCAGTGCCTTCTGCGGCCCACTGGTGCAGATTGCTTTCGTAGCCTTAATGCACCAGATATATATATATATATATATCCTCACAAATGCACAAATACATGTTACGTCGGCTGCCTGAGAGCCCTCCATCCGAAGGGGGCCTGCAGCAGAGTAAGGAGCCTCTTGCTCCCGCTATATGGGGTCTCCTGTCGGTGGCGGGTCCAAGGAGGGAAGTTTGGGCATGCCCCCCCCCGGTGAAGGTAGCGTTCCTTGAACCAGGAAAATGGGTCCCTCCGCGAAGTCTCGGATGTACCTCATCATGGAATTTTCCAGCCAGAGGAGCCCCCCAGCAGGAAAGGCGTCCATCAAGATACCTTCGCGGTGGCGCCGATCCAGGCACGTGTCTCCTCCCCCGGATGGCAATTTCAGAATCCGCCCCCGCCTTCTGTGGCAGCTATGGGTTTTCCGTAGTGGCTATGGGACCTCCTATAACGACAGTGGGCCTGTTGCGGTCTACGAGTGTGGTTAGATCTTTTCAGGCGATCTTCTTCGATTATCTTTCAGACACTCTCCTGCCATTGAGGGGAAGAAACTATAGCGCACTTAGCCCCCCGCCCCCGAACTGCTATCTCTTCCGCTTTTGAACGAGGGTGACAACTTGGCGGGGTAAAATGGACGGTAGAGAGAGTTTACCAACATTGGGAAAAAATCCCTCTATTTTGGAGGCGCTCCATAGTCAGCCTGCTTGGAACGGCACATTGCTGGGCAGGAAGATTCCTACTGGGTCATTTGGGATACATTTTGCTGAAGCCAAAGAATTTGTCTTTCAATTGGTATACGTCAAAGTACTCTATATTACCATAAAACGTGCAAGAAAGCGTAGAGAAAATTGGTAAAGTTGCATGCAATCCAATGGTGAAGAGAAGCCTTCAAGCCCTCTGTCAAACCAACTTTGTGGGGTTTCGGCGCGGTGCAGAGAGCAGCTAGCGGCGCGCGGGTAGTTCCAGCCGCTGCCGCCAGGGGCGAGAGGCTTCCAGATCACGCCGCCAGGTCCCGCGAGTGCTTGTTGCAGATGGCGCGAGAGGCGCGCCAGCCGAGCTGCTTCCGGTTACGCGCGTCGTGGACGTGCTGATCAGAGGAGTGACCGTTCATCACTCACCACGGGTCCGGATGCAGCTCCATCGGTCCGACGGTAGAACGATCTGCACCGCCTGGACACCAGACTCCGGGGCTGAGACGTCTGTTTTGTCGTTGAACAGCGCCAAGAAGATGGGGATTCGCCGTCGTGACCTGAACCCACCAACTAGCCGACTGCTCAACGCGGATAATCACGAGATGGAGACATTTGGGACATGCGACGTCACACTTCAGCTGGGTGACATCATCCGAACCGTGCAAGTCACCGTAGTTCGGAAGCTTCACGGTCAACTTCTGTCATGACATGACTGTGTCAAGTTTGGTATCCTGCCGGCGAACTTTCCGGAGCAGATACGCAACGCCGCCACAGCCGGGGATCCATCACCACCGCCGCCGCATCCGAATTTGGATCGAGCTTCGGGCACTAGATCCAACCAGCTCGTGCATAATCTTGGTACCGACGCAGCTCCAGTCAGGAAGGCTGTGTCGCCGATATAGCAGGTCAAGGCCAGCCACAACGAGTTCGGCGTACAGACTCGGCATGGCCCAGACCCGACATCCACAGCACGCCAGCGTGCTGTTGGAAAACAGCGGGATCGAAATCCAGGATCCACCGCTTTCAATCTGATCACCGATCACCGAGAGGTGACTCGCCAGGCCAACGGTAACTCGCAAGCCGCCTAGGATCCTCCACGGGGACTAGAAGCTGACCCCGGGTCTATCGCGAGCGGCTCTAAACCAGCACCGACAGACACCAGGCAGCCGCCGGTGTGGACGCCGACATGGGGTGCGGCGTGTCGGGGTAAGCCATCCACGTGTGATCGCCTCGCATACTTTGCCGCCGTGAAGGCCGACTTCCCACAGGTGTTCGGAGTGAAGTCAACGCTACGGGAGATGTCTGGGAAGCCGATGAAGATCGAATTAACTGATGACACGGTTCCGTTTGCGCTTGCCACTGCGCGACATATACCATTCTGCTGGCGTGAAGACGTTCGACGGCAGCTGGATGAGCTTCTGGCTATGGGAGTCATCGAGCCAGTGGAGTACCCGACAGCATAGGTGCACCCTATCGTGCCAGTGGCCAAGCGATCGGCTGATGGGACCGACCATTGACATCACCATTGACTTTACCAAGTTAAACCGCTACGTGAAGAGACCGGTGTGCCCGCAGCCATCCCCGCACGATGTGGCCTCGATCTCCAGCAACATGTCGTACTTTACGAAGCTGGACGGGCTATCTGGTTACTTCCAGATCAAGATCCGCGATGAAGACCGGGACCTCACCACCTTCATCACCCCCTTCGGCAGGTTCAGGTGCCGACGAGCAAGCATGAGCTTGGTGAGCTCAGGCGATGAGTACAACCGCCGAGGAGATGCAGCCTTGGGAGACATTCCAAACACCAGCAAAGTAGCGACGACATCCTCGCATACGATGCCGACTACCAAGCTCACCTGAAGCACGTCTGGGAGATTCTGAAGCGATATTAAGTGTACGGCATTACGCTGAATCCTAACAAATGTGTGTTCCCATAGGATGAAGTTACCTTTTGTGGGAACAAGATCAGCGCCGCAGGCTACACATCTGACGATAAGAAGCTCCGGGCGATAACAGAGTTCCCACAACCGGGGTGCATCCCCGACCTAAGATCTTTCGTTGGCCTAGTCAACCAGCTGGGCGAATTCTCGACGGAAATCGCTGCAGTCGCTGATCCGCTTCGCCAGCTACTGCGTCCATGGCTCTGGACACCGGCGCAAGATAAACCCTTCAAAGACGTCAAGAAAGCGCTCGTGACGACACCGGTACTGGATTTTTTACCCTAAGCGTCGAACGGTCTTGGAGACCGACGCAGCACGTCATGGCGGCCTCAGGTTCTGTCTCCGACAGCAGGACAGCCATGGAAGATGGCCCTGATCCAACGTGGCTCTCTCTTCCTGACGGACACTGAGACGCGTTATGCCATCATCGAGGTAGAGTTGCTGGCCGTGGCATGGGCGTGTCGGAAATGTTATATGTATCTAACCGGGATGCTGCGGTTTGAAGTAATCACCCATCGCCGGCCGTTGATCCTCATTCTAAACAGCAAGGGCCTAGCCGACATTGAAAACCCTCGGCTCCAGCGCCTGCGAGAACGACTGCCAGCGTTCGGCCTGGTCGCCATCTCGCGACAGGGTAAATTGCACGCCATTCCGGATGCTCTGTCTCGAACTTCGGTAGATGATCCAATATCCGAAGACGAAGAAGCCGAGAAGAACATAAGCCACCAGATCGGAAGCGTGATCACCCGCATCGTCACCAGCGGCCAAGAGGATGGATCCACAACTGCTATGTTCGACACTCTGACTCTGGCGGCTGTACGGGCAGCCGCCGACAGAAATCCAACCATGATCGTACTGGAAGAGCAAGTCCTGATGGGATTTCCGGAGCAGCTGGACCCAAGTTTGCATCCCTACTGGGGGGTGCGTGATCGACTGGTTGTGGACGACAGCCTGGTCGTATGCGGTCATCGACTGATCATGCCACAGAGCCTGCGGCGTGAGACTCTGCGCCGGCTCCAAGCTAGTCACCAGGGCATAGCTCGGGCCAAAATACGGGCACGCCAAGTTGTATACTGGCCTGGCATCGACCAAGATATGGAGAACTGTGTGCGTTCTTGCCAGGCGATTCAGCCGTACCTGCACAGCCAGCAGAAGGAACCACTGATGACGGACAAGACGCCGTCAAGGGTCTTCGAGGCCGTGTCAGCGGACTACTTTACCTCTGCTGGCCGCACATACCTTGTGTATGTAGACCGCCTATCCGGATCTGGGTGGCCGTTTGTACCACACGTGAAATGTGAAGCGACCGCCCGTGACCTAGTATCCAGTCTGCGACACGTGTTCGCCGCTACGGGCGTGCCAAACGCCTTACGAATCGATGGCGGGCCACAGTTTGCAGCAAAAGTCACCCGTGACTTTCTGCGCCGATGGGGTGTGAAACACCAAATATCCACACCTCACTACCCGCAATCTAACGGCCAGGCCGAGGCGACAATAAAGGCCGTGAAGCGGCTGATCCAGAAAACGACGGGAAGAGGAGATCTAGACACGGACGCCTACGCCGAAGGATTGCTGGAGCTGCGCAACACGCCGCGAGTACACGGGCGTTCACCAGCCCAGATCCTATACGGCCATTCGTCAAGGTCAACAGTGCCAACACATCACCGTGCATTTGCCGAGTGTTGGCAAAGAGCGGCAGACGCGTGCGACGCCAGGGCTGAAGAGATGCAGCGCCTTCGACAGCGGCCGAAAACATTTACGGTCCGCTGGTCCGGGCCCACCTATCACAATGCGTAATTGATTGTGTAACAGGAGACGCGTGTGCCTCTTGTGCTGTACCATATCCGTTTGTACACATGCGTCTTGGGGGAGGTGTTGGGTATTTCCCTAGATATGGCACCCCACAGCTGCAGCCAGCTGTGAGCCGCAGCCGATACAATTAGTCTGACCCAAGACCCTCGCGTGTGCGGCCGCTCCTCTCGAGCACGGGTTTGAGCCGGAGCCCACAAACATTGCAGACTCCGCCGTCAATCTCAGTCGCAGCTCGAACGTAGGGTGCGGACGGGCCTCACACGCTCGACACCCGTGCGTACCGTCGAACACCTAGTGATCCGTGATGGAGACGAATCCCCACGGCCCCGAGTCACGCTGTTCACCGAGGGGGCGTGCCACTGGGTGCCCGTCTCGATAGCGGCAACATAATGGAACATGGCTTCGACAGGGCCTCCATCTGATTCGCGGTCGGAGTCGGCAAGACGGGGCACGCGATGTCTGTGATTTTACTTCTTCCAGCAGTCCAGGCACGTTGTGAACTCCTTCAACTTTCCTCTTATCCTGCCGAACTGAGGTGTGAGACAGCCGCACTTGCATCTGAATTTTCTTTTCAGTTTCTCTTGTTCTTCGTGACCTTGCGGTGGCTTGTAGGTTTGCCGTCCCTCCTTCTTGTAAGTGCTTGCCGCCACGCGTGGACCGTCTGTTGACATGGCCCGTGCGGCTGTTTCCTTGCTGTCCACCAGTGCGACAGTTTCCCCGAGGGTCTTGCTGTCGATATCCTCGGTTCCGAGTACTTCTTTTCTTATCTAGTCATCCGCCAGACCGTTCAACAGCACCATCCAGACGATTTCGTCTGTGTAGTCCACACTCAGCATGCCGGTACACGCTGCGGAGCTGCATTGGGCCGTCTTAATCCACTGACACACGTGCGCCAGGCCGCAGAGACGTGCTACATATTGGCGCACATGTTCCCCTCCTTCCTGGTTAGCGTTGAGTAGTGCGACTCGTCTGGCACCGAGTGCTAAATTGAGGACTAACAGTCGCTTCATTGCGTCCATGACGTCCTCTGCGCTCTTGCTGGCGATGTCAGGGTCCTCACGGAATAGAGCTGTCTCTAGCACCGGCTCGCAACATGGAAGCAACTGGGCGGTGACCTGCGCAGGGGCCATGTCGGTGTCATTACTGAATACCCCCATCGCCGAGTGAAGGCCACCTAGTCGTTTTCCCCGATGCCCTGCTGTAGGGATGGGCGGTTGATTTTCGGGGGCCTCTGGCGCACGCTCGACTCGTGTACGTTCGTCTGATGAAGTTACATAAGGGCAATGCATGCTGAAAGGTCAGCAGCCCTCTTGATTTCCCCGCAGCCGACCGCCTCACACTTGAGGGTTGCTTGAGACATGTTCTGGGCTGGTCGACTCTTGACTGTCGTTGGTAGTTATTGATCCAAGAGCATGATCAAACGATATTCAGTTGTATAATTATATTAAGCACACAAACTGAATGCTTCTGGATTTAACCTGGAATCACACCGAAAGCATACAGTCAGTATAGCGCAGAACTAGGTTAATGCACGTTTAGATCAGATCAGTCCCGACAATATGTAGTAGCATAGTAGCAATATGCGCAATATATCACTGTAAGTGGCAATTGAATTGACGTATAAAGTCAAGCAACGTTCATGAATGAACTTCGCATCAAATTTTATGGAGACAGAGTCTCATACATTGTAAATATATTCTTCGCGCGCACACTTGTGAGCATGCGGGTGCGCTTGTCGCGTGCGCATATTTCAGAGTTCTTGAATGGCATCAGGAAACTACCTGTTTTCTTTCTTTACTGGAGATCCCTGATGTCCGCATTAACATTGCGTCTGACGCCTAACGGTCAACAAACTTTAGACGAGTCACTGTCACATACCTATGATTTGATGCAGAAGTAGTGATAGATTGCAGAAAATTTCAAACTTTTAGCACGAGGTGGGCCACTTGAAAGTTCCACAGCTAGGCAGCTAGAGTACGGTGCCCAATCCTGGTGCGCAATAAAGAAATGAAGCCTGGCAGTCTTGGGTCCGCGCCATGCTATCCCATGATACTTGTGATGAAGATCATGATAAGTGGATGGGCCATGGACTCCTGACCCTACGTTTCTGTGCCCACACTATGTACTTACTTTCAGAGCAGCAGCAGGGAAGGAACTTGCGGTATGGGTACTCTTCAGTCACTAATCCAAACCCCAACAACTTGAAGAACCGGCACCGTCCCGTTTTGGCATTCTTTCTATGGCGGTTTTACAGCGGCTTGTTGCTCCCAAGTCACGTAGGGTCAGTAACAATATAGATCTAGGAGACCTGATATAGTGATATGAAAAGCGGGAAATAAATATATTGTCAGCACCAGTTCTGATGACGAAATGATTTCTTTTTAAATATCGACACTTTAAATAAGTAGAATTAAGCTTACGGGCATGCGGACACTGACGCCTTCCTCCCCTACCCTCAAGTATTCAGTTCCCCATCGGGCGCGTGCATTAACGGAAATTCATATTGGTGCGACTCGTGGTAAGTATGTGACGCTGCCTAACTGATTTAGACATGACCCTGATTGACGTCACGTGGCATGTGCCCACGTGACCCGCGCAGCCAGAAACAACCGTCATCATCTGTCCGCCAAGCCGGCGCATTACATGAGAGAATTGAACGAAATCCGCCAGGTCGTTTTGGTACACCATCCACCGAGGTTCCGTGTGTCCAGACAACACCCCCCCCCCCCACCCTACACACACATTTACTGACAACTTTGGGAAACCACCGACGTGTATCATTCGCCGATATAGTGCCCCGTGACTTAGGCGCTCTAAATTAAATTAATAATTTTGAATTAAATCTCAGATAGATATTTCCGTTCCATTAGTAATCCTAAATTACACCTATGATCTTGAATGGCAAAAGGGGAAGAAATAAATCCGTCAGACAAGTGAATCGGTCACACAAATAAACTATTCAGACAAGTAGACCAATCAGACAAGTACATCAGTGAAACAAGGTTTTGCAGCTCTCTCAAGTCATGCAGCTTGACAGAACTAAGTCATGCAGCTCCGCAGCATTGTTTGCTAACTCCGTGATTCTTGGTACGCCTGCTCATGGTCATAAGCCTGTCAAAGGTTGCCGTTGCTCGGGACATCTCAGGCTTACACAAATCTGGTCCCTGAAAAAAAGCTGTCTCCACATTTGACCTCGCACGCAACAACACATTTATTACATTTGCTTTTATTATTAAAACAAAAGACTGAAAGCATTTATGTGCATGCCTGAAACGGTCAGGGCACGTCGCCTATTTTCAAGCCACCGACTAACCTCCATACGAACACAGGTAGGATTCAGGATAAAACGCTGCTTCATATATCACTACTCGGCATCGCCTAAGCTCTCCTTAGTCTAGTCAACTTCATGTAGGCACATGTGGGGCATTGGCAGCTACTGTGTTCCTCTCACGAGAACACTGACACAACCTAACCACTAGAATACTTGGGGGTGATACTAGCGTGAACATACGAGGGAAACGAAAGTACGTCATTAAACAGTAGTGCTTCAACATTTTTTGGTATCACTAGTGGTACCCATCGGGTGCGACCTGCCTCGTTCTCACTCGCACGCGCGCGTTCATCACACAAACGGCAGGACTGTTGCCGTCTTCGCTCAAGGCACACAAAGACAGAACTGGGTGGCGGATCGCTACGCTGACACTACCGGCAGCCCACACGCGATATCAAGGTACTCGTAACCGGCGTAATAGCAGCGGGCCCCCATCGCCTGTCACCGCGCTCCCGCCCAGAGCTCGGCCTGACGTCGCTCGACCTTGCCGAACGTCAGCAAGGTCGGCTCAGGTGTCAGCGTGCGGTACTGCACGGCGACCCATGACCAGAACGCAGCCGAAGGTCGCACAACGCTAACTGGGGGATTGCCAGCTGTACTGGCGATGGGTGGCCTGGGTTTCCGGCGGATTCTGCCCGGGTTGCTCCGCGGTGTGACCGCCGGCAGCCGACCAGCCGCCGGCCGGGGCAGCCAGCAGTGTCGAGGTGTCGGCGCAGACAGCCGGCCTCGCCAGCCGCCGGCCGGGAGACAGCAGCGCAGCGCGCTGCTGTCTGACGGCCGAGTCGGCCTCACGAGGCCTGCCCTAGGCGCACGCGCGGCGCCGCGTCGCCGACCGCCGCCTCTGGAATGGCCGAGCACACGGGGTCAGCGGGCGGCGGCCGGTGCTCGTCCTCGTCCTCCTCGGCCAGCGTCGATTCATTGGTGTAGCGGCGGCCGGGCCGCGGCTGCGAGCCCACCGAGCAGTCGCTGAAGCCGCTGTCGCTGCGTTCGCTGTAGAGCGAGCCGCGCTTCTGCTGCAGCGCGCCGGCGCCGGCGCCGCTGCCGCCGCCGGGCGCCGCCAGCAGGCCGGCCTCGCGGCTGGCGCGCCGCTGCTGGCTGGCGCGGCGCGCCGGCAGACTGGCGCTCATCCGGCCCAGCGCGCGGATCGCGTTACCCGTTTTCTAGCGGGCGAGGCAGAGGCGGCTCGTTAGTGGCGAGAGAGGCGGGCACCGGTCGGTTCGGATCGGCTCGCACGGTCTCGAGCGTGGTGGCCGTGTGCCAGGCGGCGGGTGGCAAACGGAATGTTCGCACCGAGCGGCGCAAATTCACACCAACACACAACAGCCGAGCAAACGCGCCAGCAGGCGGTTTTGTCATAAAAACGAATGCAAGCAAAGAAAAAGGTCGCAAGCGGATTGACTGATTGACGGTTCTGTTTGCACATGCTGATAGCTCTAGACGTATACTGCTGTACGCAATTAGCGCATGCTAATCCAAACCAGACCACCCCCCACACAAACACACAAACACGCGTGGCTAACTTCATGGGGCTACACGTAACTAACTTCATGTAGTGGTTTAGTTCAAGCATGCCAGCTAAAGGCGAACACGGATAAACGGAATACATCGTACCTGCCACTTCCTCCTGATGATGAACTTCTTTAGTTTCTCCTTTGAGAGGACAGTGGTCTTAGCCCTGACCTGCCCAGCCGTCAGCCAGCTATGCTCAAGAGCATCTTCTGCAGACATTCTCGCACTGGAAAATATGCGAACGCGTCATTAGTCGAAAGTTGAAAAGTAAATTGGAACTCGAAACCATACTCGCGTGGCGTGCGCTTGCCAATTATAGGCTCCCAAATTCCCAAATTGAACTCCCAAATTGCGTCGCAGTGCGCCGAGGAAGCATAAGTCCGGTGTGCAAGAGAATTGAACCAATTACTAAACGTCTTAATGGCATTGATTCTGATTGCGAGTTTCTTGTTCGACGTTGTAAAGCTTTTCTGCTTTTGAACCGCCAACAACTTTTTTAACGAGTCGCCCGCAGACAAAAATTGCTGGCGAGCATTGTGCAACTAACTGCTTGGAGACCGCCTGCATAACAAGCAAACATATATCGACTGCCACTGTTAGCGCAGAAAGCGTGTCTGAGAGATGATTCCCCGAACAGGTCGCGCGACTGACTGCAGAGGCGGCGCGTGTGTCGAACTGGGTGTGCCGCTGAGCGTGGCCCAGCAGCGGCGTCCGGCGGCGTGCTGTCGCGTCGGCGCTCTCGACAGCACAACACTGGCGGCGACACATGTCGGCTGTCGGGCGCACTTACCGTCACGATCGCCGGCTGATGGATAAGCGTGTCTGCGGCCAACTAACCCCATTGCTTCACCCCGACTGGTCGTACGCCAGCCTCCGCTCCGGCAGGCGCCTAATCGGTCAATCCCTCCCAATCGACCACGCCCACCAAGTTTTCAAATTGCCGATACAAATGGAGCACGTCGGGGTTGTGCCAATGTGCGCAAAAAAACATCGGCTAGCGGGGAGAGACGGCCGTCCGTCTGGCACGAGGTGGCTCACGCTTGTCGGCTCTGAAGAAGGTGCGTGATGAACTCCTTGGCCGCCTCGGAGACGGCGTCGAAAGCGTCGTCGTCGAAGTCGTAGGCGGCGCGCGTGATGTTGGCGAACGTTTCGGCATCGTTGTCGCCCATGAACGGCGACAGGCCCGACAGTCTGTGGGCCGACCGCGGGTCAGGTCATCCGTAACGCGGCTCGTCCCGCAGCTCGGGTCACATCGGGTGACGAGCTCCGCCCCTCGCCGACCTCCTCATCTGCTCCGACGTCGCAGTTGACACATCATTCGCTGACCGAGTAGGACAATAGCGCAGAGTATTTCATGCATGAACACAGTCGATCCCCAGTGTCCGCTCAGTGAAAGGGCGCTGCAACATCCCTCGGCAATAGGTACTCACAGCATGTGACCCGTCTCAAGAGCCAGCTTCAATTTCCTCTTCGGTAATTCATCACACAAATGGTGCTGGAGCTCACATTTGGCTACCCAATTCTCCAGGCAGTTTTGAAGTTCGGCTTTTTCTATCCATAAAGACAGCTTTGCGGTCATACAGCATGCTTTAAACAAAAATACTCCATTAACGACAAAACGTTACCTGATTTGGCGTACACTGTTGAATGGTAGACAGTTCAAATCAGGATATGATGGTCTTTAGCTGTATTAGTTGCATATTAGCATTACATTGTGATGAAAGCTTTCTATGGAATATTATGTTCGAACGCTCCGTTGAAATGCTGTTATTATGTTCATACGCGTTATTAAATGTGTTGCTATGAAATATGGTGTTGTTATAAAATATTGTGCTGTTGTGAAATGTTGTGCAATGAAATGTTGTGATGTCAATATATTACAACTAATACAGCTGTGGGTCATCCTACGTGAATCGTGTGCACATTAACGCTTACCTTTTTGCAAGTTATGTTGTTTATATTTTATTCCTTTACGCACAACCTTCCCACTTCAGTTACTCCAGCCTTATATGGGCACCCCTGTAGTGTGCAGAGATATACCCCAGCCATTGCAGGACACCGTACAGTTTTTAGAATGGCACGTCAACAGCTATAGGGACACTCTGGAGTCTGTAGGGGGCACACCGGCCATTGTGGGGGCACCTCGGCAGACTGCAGGGAGCACCACAGCCATTGCATGGGCACCCCTGCAATCTGCAGAGGGACACTTCATGTAGTCTGGAGAGAGCAGCACGCAGTCGTTATACGGGCACTCCTGCACGCTGCAAAAATGGACCCCCAAACGTCATAGAGATGCATGCATAGTCTAAATAACTGTTATTCTGTCAATATGGACACCCCAGCCATTGTAGTGCCAGCCCAGCCGTTATAGAGCGTCCCTGCAATGTCCGGAGTGGCTCCTGGTCATTTTGTGGGTGCCCAGAGGCACAGGGACACCCCACCCTTTGTAGGGCCACCCCAGGCGTTGTAGAGCCATCTATGCAGTCTGGAGAGCAGAGGTGCACAAAACGCCAAGAATGTCAGCTGCAAGCATTGAAACCCATAAATCTGTCACATTTTCAAAAGTGCAATCCACACCCCTCTGGCACACGGCTGATCGATTAGCGAAGGTTGCATTAAGATCAATCTAGTGGTTGCCGAGATGGGTCATGTCTGCGAGACGATGTCCGTCGAACAGTGCATGTGAGATGGTGTCTGCTTTTTAGACCCTGCCGTTGGCAGGTGCCCATCGAACGTCGTTTCCCATACAAACGTTTGGGAACTGCGCCGCAATCGAGCCCCAACAACTGTCACGGCGTATCCGTGACAGCCTGCTGCGCCATGGTTCAGCCTAACGGAGCTGGCTGCGTGCAGCCGATATCGTGCACGGGGATCTGCGCCAAAAGAGTTAGCGCTGTCAACTCTCCTGTTCCTAATGTACGGTGATAACTTACCGAAATATAAGCGAATAGTTTGTGAAATAGCCGAAAATAAACTGTACATGCAATATTTTTGCCCTAAAATGTTTTTCCTGAACTGATATATCTTCTTTATGTGGTGAATATTTTTCCTTCTATACGTTTCCGAATAACTATTATCTGTCACAACAAAGGCACAGTTTCAGCCAATATCTGTCACCTACGCTGGTAGGCGAGTTGGCAGGTTTGTGTACCTCTGCTGGGGAGAGGGGCATCCCGGCAGTCTTAGAAGTACCCCAGCAGTTGTAGGGGCACTCAGCTACAATCTGCGGAGGATCTTCCCAATCTACAAAGGAACATCCCTGTAGCAGGACCCAGTAACTGGGTGAGGGAGACAGAGTGCAACCAGCCCGCACGAGCTATCAATGAGCTTAGCATTGTTCCTACGAGCGTCGCATGAACATAATCCGATTAAAAACTGCTCTCGACTCCCGTCTCCAGCATTGGGACAGTTCACGTGCCACTGCCTTTAGTCTGCGACGCATACAGAAACCGAGATAGAGGCAGGGGTAGAGACAGGTACAGAAACAAATTTCCAAAACACAATTTAACGCCACGAAGTGTCGCGATAAGTGGGGAAAACTCACACACTTCAGCTTTTCGAGAAGCGCGTGTGGTGGCCCATTTCTCGGCTGCACGGACCGCCAGAGCGTACACTCACAGGATGTAGCAGATAACGCCGAGACTCCACATGTCGCTGCGCGGACTGATGGGCTCGTAGTCGATGATCTCCGGCGGGATGAACTCGGGCGTGCCGAGCATGACTCGGGTGGGCTCCGAGGCACGGTAGCGCCGCGCCAGCCCGAAGTCGATGATCTTGACCAGGTGCGACGACTTGGTCAGACAGAGTATGTTCTCCGGCTGT